>JASPKZ010003044.1:4970000-5542500 GCA_030220185.1 Diploptera punctata | reverse complement strand
TTTAAAGTTGAAGTTTTATTATAAGATTGTTATAATTGAAAATCATATTCTTTATCTACTCTTAATCATCATCATCTTCTTCTTCTTCCAGGGATTAAGCCTGGTGGCTCGTTCCGGTTTCATGAAAGCTAGAATTGTTAAAATTGTTCAGACCGTCTTCTGTGTGGGCGACCAACATTTCTCCTTCCGCGCGGTTTATAATTTAGCAATCATTTTGGAAATCTTCCTTCTGGCATTCTATCAATATGTTGTTTCCAGTCGTTCCTATATTTAATTATTCGGTCTGTAAGTTTGGAAATATTTAGTTCCTTTGTTATATCTTCATTTCTTTTCTTATCAGCTCTTAATGCATACACTAATATCCCTTTGCCACTAAATAAAATTATGCTTCAACCAAACTCGTTTTTTGCCAAAAAAAAATCACATCAGCTTCTAACCGCGTCAATTCTCCTATTAGGTGAAGATTTCTATTACTCATGTCATCTGAAATATATCGACTTTTAATAAATACAATTTTTCAAAATTAGGTGCAATACTCTAATATTTATATTGACTATTTAACTTATGCTCCAAATGGGAGTCAATGACCAGTCACGTTTCAATGAATTTTGATTTACAACCATTCACAGTCGTGTTTCACCTCTTCATAAGTAATGCCACGAGTGATTTCCAAATTATCGATAAATTCACGATTCACGAAGTGAGAAGTGAATTTATCTAGAGAATTTGGAAATCAAGAGTGGCATTTGTTAGGACTATTTAACGAATAAAATTAAGCTGTTTATTTACAAATCATTATTTCACTATAGTCATTTAAAATATTTATATATTTAATGTAAACGGCGATGTTTGAAAACAAATGAGAAGCGATAGGTACGCTTCTACTGCTTCTTTTGTTTATCACTGCAACCAGATCATACTATTTATTGCCAAAGGAACGCAATATTGTAAGAATGCTCTCTAGTGGAGAAAAAATGAAACACATCAAACTGTATATTAATTCATTTCTGATGTCGTATGATGTAAATATGACAATTATATTTTTCAGGATTGTTACTTGGGAAAAAAATACATTTAAGAAAGTGCAAACAATGGTTTATTTTTTTGGTGGTATAATCAATTGCTACAAATGTTTTTATATTAACTCCCGCATGCGGCATGTGTTGACATTCATGCACTATATATACAATCTGGTAGCCGTATTTCTCACGGGCTCAGTCACTGCAAAATAATGGTCAGACCTGTTCAGAATATTAAAAAGGAGGAGCTTTCTTTAATATGGTAATTATAACACTGATAAATATTTCGTGAAACACGAATCTAATTGGTTGTAAAACAGAAATCATTGAAGCGTGATTGGTCATTGACTCTCATTTGGGGCATGAGTTAAATAGTCAATTTAAATGTTTTATATTAAAGACAGCTCCTCCTTTTTAACATTATAAATAGGTCAGAGCATTATTTTGCAGTGACAGTTTCTAAGAAATACGTTGAATATAGCAATTTATGTATTAAGATGGAAGAATCCTAGAATGCAAGTGGCTCCCAGATTGCATATATAGTGCACGAATGTAACCAGATGCTGCTTGCGGGATATAATAGAAAACATTTGTAGCAATTGATTATGCCACAATAAAAAGAAACCACTGTTTGCATTTTCTTAAATGTATTATTTCCCAGGGTTCCACAAAAATATAATTGACATATTTACATCATAGGAAATCAGAAATCAATTAATATAACCTATAATGTTGGTTATAAACAGTTTGATATTTCATTTTTTTTTTTTTTTTTTCCACTAGGGTGAATTCTTACAACATTGCGATCCTTAGGCAATAAATAATATGACCTGGTTGCAGTGATGAACAAATGAAACATAACAAATGTTTCTCATTTGTTTTCAATCATTAAATACATTAAATATTACATTAAATATATAAATGTTTTAAAATAACTATATTTAAATAATGATTTGTGAGTAAACAGCTTAATTTTATTCGTTAAATAGTCCTACAAATCAACTCTTGATTTTAAAATTCTCTAGATAAATTGGAAATCACTCGTGGCATTACTTATGAAAACTGGTCCACTGAATTTTTTTACATTTATATTTACTGCAGCGTGTGATTACGGATTAGAATTGGAGAGAGAGAGAGAGGTTTCCGTTCTTCCAGTTGGAGCCTATTCAGCTTTCTGAAAAAAGAAAAGTGTCTAGAGGCGAGTGTTTAGTGTAAGGCCTGTGTGATCGTATTAAGTATTAGGTGTTCAAGAAATATATTAATTTGGCGGAAAATTATTTCAATCAGCTATTAGATATACACTCAGAATAGGATATTGAATAGGATGATTTACAGACAGCAAAAATATTAATCACAGAACTAAGTGCATTAGAGGTTAAAATCGGATACAAAAAAAAATGTTTAACGCATCGGGTTCAAATGGAAACTGATAAAAATAACTGATAAATTCAGGGGGGAGAAAAATTGATGAGCAAAATAAATCGGATCCTCAGTATAATTTCCCAGGTTGAGAAAACCAGCTATAACGGCTGGCGGACCCGACAAGCTGACCACATGTCACTCCTACAATGGCTGGATGGCATCTACCTCTGTGATGAACGCATGTGAATGTGAAACCAGCAGGCGGCTGGTAGGCCAAGGGCCTTCTAGGCCTATCGCGCCCTTGAGTTAGTATAATTTGAGAAAAAGAGGTTCTTCCAAATGAATGGAAATAATCGATTATGGTATCAATTTATAAGAAAGCAGATAAAACTGATTCCAACATCCACAGCTGCATCTCATTACTTTCAACTTTATATAAAATTCTTACAAATAGTATCCAGACTTACTCCCTATATTGACGCCATGATGAGTGACCATGAAGTTGGATTTAGGAGATATGGTTCTACAATTGATCAGATTTTTAGTATAAAACAGATTTTAGAAACGGAATGTGTATATATATAAAATGTGTACACTTAAAAAACTACAATTCAGTTAAGAGGGAGAAGTTATGTATTATCTTGCTGAAGTTCGCAATTCCTAAAAAGATAGACACATTCGAATGTGTCTAAATGATACAAAGTGTAGGGTGCGTGTATGTAGCAAACGGTTTTTAAATACTTTTGAAATCTACAATGGGTTAAAGCGAAGATGTGCACTATCTCCTTAACTATTCAATGTTGTACTAGAGGATGCCATCAATTCTTTAGAGGGTGAAGAAGGCCTACAACTGAATTATATTATAAACTGTTAGTTTATGCTGATGATGTATCATGATCCTGCGGACTACTCGACCTCTAACATAAATGAGTACCAGACTATGTTCTGGGGCAAATTCGGTCTTCACGGAGGACTGACAAACTGGTTGACATCGTGCCGATTGTCTAAAATGTGGGGCCCTTAATCTTCTGCTGCCCCGAGGGACTTAGGAACTGTGATGGGATCTCTTCTCCTTTAAATTAGATAAATTTTTCGTAAACATATTTTTTGAACTATTTATTATTTTCAGAAATATATGAATAGAATACGCCGAAGCAGAATTTGTTAGGATTACATTTATGATATTTCAATTTAAATTGTACCCTTTAAAATAAAACTTTATGGATATCTTATGGTGGATTACACAAACATTTATTTTTATATCGTAAAAAATGTATTATATCTAATTAAAAGTATTTTTTAAATCGTTTATACTCCTTATTTAGATCTACGTTATTTCAGTGATTTATTCAAACTTATTTATCAGTGGAATACTTTGGTATCAATTGCGTTGTATAACTCATATAAGTTTTCATGTTTACTTCGGCACCTGCCAAGTGTATGTTCCTTTCCCATGCCACACACTGTGAGATTATTAATGCTAGAATACGTGCCTGAGGGTGAATTTCTGTTCTTGTTTGAGAGAAACGTGGTTTGGTTGTTTGTGTTCCTCTGGTTTCCAAATCTCAGCGCTTAAACATACAAGTACCCTGCGTTAGTGGCGAACCCAATGTTTTGTTTTCGCGAGGTGAATTCGGGGTGAAAGAGGGAGTGGGTGGTCGGAAGACAGAAGGGGAGGGTGAGAGGGTTATATGTAATGTGTTATATATACCTCGACAAATGGGAGGAAGTCGTTAACCCGGTAAGGAGGAGTAATTAAATACACCGTCTTGTGTGGATGGCGAAGAAACAGTGAGAAACTTAGCTCCTTTCCTCCAAATTCCCCCCATCCTTCCCTTACTGCATAACCCTTTCTCATCCCCCCTTAAACCCCACTCCAAACACACAAAGTTCTGATAAAATGTGTGCGCGCATGTCTTCATTATTCAACCGTAATGTGTTCCCTTATTCGCGGCTGGTAGTATAGCTCTTTACTTTATAATGTATTATGAGGAAAGGGAATGAAGAGTCCGCGTATGGGAAAGCATAGATGATGAAGTCGAGGGTCTAGAGGCTAGGCACTTACAGGTCTGGAAGTATTAAAGAACGTCTTAGGGATGCTGTCTCATCTGATTTTATGATTCTTGAACTTGATGTTTATGATGTCTCTTACATAGTAATAAAGACACCTGGAGAATTATGGAAATAGACATACTACTAATTTATTGGGTAAAGAATTATAAATTTAAAGTGTTAGGGTTAAAATGACTAGACCCAGTGTTTCGCACGCCGCAAATAAGTGATTTTTCAATTAATACATAAAATTGTTACATTCGAAGCTTGAGTGATGGATTTAATTAACTTGCAGGGCTGATTATGTATATTCTCGTACTCTGAATTCTATTCTGTTTCCTTGCAATAAAATGAGAAACAGATAAACGGTTTCTACAATTGTGTAATTAAGAAACGCTTTAAGGCAGCGGTGACCAGCTCAGCTGCGCTTAGGAAGTACCGTGTGCACTCACGAATAAGCAGGAGCATCACTGGTCGAGAAGACGTGTGCAGCCGTCCATTCAGAGGCGCTAGTCACTGTCAAGAAACATTAAACCATTCTTTGGGATCATACAGTATTCGATATTCTTGAATATTGAAAATATATTAATTTAAAGAGCTATTACCAATTATTAAATGGATAGAATTTTGTTTAGCTTGAATAAGATTAAACTAGTTTTAAACGCATATCACAATGATTTATTGGTATACGGTAATACACGCACAGCATTCTTATTATATATTAGCACAATATATTGAGCCTATCATTTATATGAATGCCACAATGTCATCAGTAACTCGAAGAATCGATTCATTTTTTTTTATTGAGCCATTGCACTTCACTGAAAGTAGGGTACGTCACACAGGCTACTCGCAATCAAGATCTGTCAAGAACTCTTTGGGATCTGATTTTGTTTATTGTTTTAACTACAACACTCATCACTTCAATCAATGAAAACGCTTTTAGCACACAGATTTTCTTAATGAATGATGCAATGGATTCCACCAGACAGTCTGATCTTTTAGTTTGTCTTTGAGACCCTACACAATTCCCAGGCTACACCCTGCCGTAGCCAGTGCCCCATCTGTGGTTATAGATACAAGAGAAATCCATGAAAAATCGATATTTTTCTACAGCTTCTTCTACACACGATAATATGTTAGTGTTCATAACTGTATCTCGCAATGGCGCTAGATCTAACAGGTCTTCTGTGTCTTATAGTTCGAAGTACACAAAAAAAAAGCCAAATGTAGGCGTTCTGTGCTGAAGATATCAACACTTTAGTTTAGAATTTAATAATTTTATTAATATATTATGACATATATTGATTTTAATTTTTAAAATTATTTCGTTGAGCTTGTTTATAAATTTTATAGGTGATTTATAATTGTAAACTGTTGTGTATTTAAAGTTGGTTAACAATTTAAGTATGTTAAAATTTTAGTTTGTGAGTATTTACATTACTTTAAATTTCTTTACTCTAATGTTTTAATCTGGAAAATAATAAATAATTTAAAAATAAAGTTGAAAAAACTATTTCAAGCCAAATACATCAACAGTACAGGCTATAGAAAATACAATAAAATTACTTGCAACTTCCATTAACTTGTGAAAAATATCACCAGCAAGATATTGTATACGGCGAGTAACAATTGAGCGAGAAATTCTAATAGCGTCAAATAACTCAATTTGATTAGGGCATGACAATTCAACTGCTATTTTCGTACAGTCTTTCTTAAATTCGCCATCAGACAACCTGAGACGTTATTTTCTAATGTGCATTGCGATTTTGGTAGCTGACACGAACAACTGACTCACAAGCAGAGGGTTATGCCTGCAATCTTAATATTAATAATAATAATAATAATAATAATAATAATAATAATAATAATAATAGCAGCTGGCATCTATGTATAAATAAGCATAACTAAATTACTTGCTTAAACACTTCCACTAGGGAGCGATCTAACCCCAAACGGGGTATAACAGAATATATAGATAATAATAATTTATAATTATAAAGATAATGTGTGAAGGTTAGAATTTGAGCTAATGCAAATAAATACATTTAAAAATAGCATAAGTGTAATGAAATAAATGTACACTATTTTGTGCAGTCACGGATGAAAAGTTTTCCTTTAGCTTTTCGACCTCTGCTGTGTGATCGGTATCCTTATAATTCGCATGGTATGTAGAATATCTGAATATTGAATATTGAACTTTCTCATGTTAGTAAGAACTTTCAGATACTCTAAACATTTTGCCTTTTCTTCATATTCAGTAAATAAGTATACATATTCCCATTGCCGATTAAAATAAACAATTCGGTATGACGAACTCCGTTTCAAATCTGCTCTGTGGCCCGTCATGTTTACACCGAGCATCCTAGCAAACTGGCATTAGTTTATATTGTAACGCCGCATTGTTAACGTGCCGCCACGTCACAAACCTCCCTCCCCTTCTTTCCTTCTTTATTGATTATTTGAGCGTTCTGCTCTTCCGTCGTGCACACGTGCAAGGAAGAGTGCTGTTGCACAAAGAGCATGAGTTGGTCACCGCTGCTTTAAGGGAACAAGGATTAAGAATCCACCAGTGTATATAAACGTAAACGTATAATTACGGAGATTCATATTTTTATTTCCATGGTACATAACTAGGTCTATATTCTAATTTGCGTACAAAAATACACTGATTATAATGTAAGCATTTTGTTAAGATCTGTTCCCATCAACAGGAATATATTGTTATAATTTAAACCTGTTCATTCGGTTGGTGTACACCTGGAATACAAGGTACGAAAACAATGATGATAGTGATCAAAATTGCATATTATTATTATTATTATTATTATTATTATTATTATTATTATTATTATTATTATTATTATTTCGTGAATGTTTCTTTGAGTAATTGAAAACTTTACATCTTGGAAGTAGAAATTAATAGCAGCAACAGAATAACAGATGAAATTGCGCTTAAGCAAATAATGCAAACAAAATATTGGGATGTTTAAACAATACTGTTTGAAAAAATAAAACTTTAAGAATTGATACAAAAGTAAGAATTTACAAATCTGTCATAAGGCCAGTTATAACTATAACATATGGTTGTGAATGCCGAACAGAAACTCAAAAAAAAAAAAACAAATTAATGAAAAAATCGAAATTAAAGTTTTAAGGAAAATCGTAGAAAAATCGCTGAGAGGGAAAATTCGCATATATGTTATTAGAGAAGAATGTGCAATTGAACCTATGAACCTCTGGATAAATGATAGAAGACTAAATTAGATCGATCACATAGATAGAATGGAGAAAAGCAGATTAGTGAAGAAAGTATGTGACTGGACACCTCAGCAAAAAAGGCCATTGGGAAGAACGCAACTGCGATGGAAGAACGTCACCATACCCCGGACCCGAAGTGAATGAACACACAATAAGCTGTAAGCTTTCGCGCATAGAGGAAGAAGATGAAGAAACTTTTATTGTCATTATCATTATTTTCTTTGTTATTATCATTATTAATTATTATTATTATTATTCCTCACGGTTTAGTCTTTTGCTAGCCTGTTCTGGCTCCATGTTATTATTATTATTATTATTATTATTATTAGTATTATTATTATTATTATTATTATAACAGGGTTGCAATAATGTAAACATCTTCCTGCCTCTAAAGCTATAGCACTTCATTTTTTTCTTGCTTTCATTCCTATTGTCTCAATCTCCTTCCTAATCCATTCTACATCATTGATATTCTTGTATCTATGCAATATTTGTTGATGCTTCCTCGTATAATAATAATAATAATAATAATAATAATAATAATAATAATAATAATAATAATAATAATAAAATAATAATAATAATTTGTTTGTCTATATCCGTACATTTCCACGGTAAAGGTGCTCTTTTGCGGAGTTACTTAACCAAGCTAATTTTACTTACGATTACTTCCCAATAGTTGTCAGAGATTGACAAGCCTTAAAGAGACACCTAAAGAGGCAACTACGTATTACATGTATGGTAAAGGCAGATTCAATTTTGCCTAGAGGATCTAATTTAGGCTTTAGGTTCTTTTACAAGACCGAAAATCATCAGACTTGGTACCCACGGCTTTAAGTCCCTCCCAGAGGACTTGCCCCTTGTATTTTGCCATCCTAAAAAAAATTGGTCTACCCAGCCGGATTTGAACTCGCAACCCTCATAATCAGAGACGAGTAACTTAACCCCTAGATCACCGAGACCGATACGGTTTAATATATTCACGTTAAATTCAAACGTGTCGCCAAGAGTAGACGACATTAGTCCCCTCATGAGTAAGACGTGGTGACGTATAAAAATGATTGAAAACGACCGAAATGAGTGTGTAAACTCTCTTTAGTTGACTTCTGTACTCTCTCTTGTAATCATGTCATGAAAAGTTGACCTTCAAATGCAATGCAGTTTTTTTTTTAGTTTTCTTATGTACTGCATGTCTTACATGAATATGTAGTAAAGCAGTTTTTGTGTGTTTATTGACTGTAAATTCCCATAAAATCTTTTTTAACTTGCGAACATTAAAATTGAGAAATTTCGAGCTCCAAACGAGGAATGTGTTTTAAAAATTCTATTTAACCTTAAATGTATATATCTCCAAGACATGACAGATCTAGAAGGCCCTTGGCCTACCAGCCGTCTGCTAGGCTCAAATTGCACATGTGTTAATCGCAGAGATGGACGAAAATCTAGTCATTGGAGGGGTTACATGTGGTCAACATATCGTGTTCCCAGCCGTTACTAGCAAGAAGAATTGCCCATGCTGGAGCATCAGTAGATTTAGCTATCTTCTCCCTACATTTAGCAGGTGTATCCTCAACCTGGAGTCTTTACTTATTTAACTACCCAAATACCTCAAGTTCTTGGGTATATATCATTTCCATATTGACCGAAATTACATGAGAAAATGTCTTCCCCTGTGGGGATTCGAACCAGCGCATGTCCCATAGTTCTGCACCAAAGGTTTTTTTGATTTTCCTCATCATGGATTCAAGGTTGGAAGGTTGGCCTCTGGCCACTGATTCCGACGTTTCGATATGATCCTATATGCCATTGTCAAACCTTTCATAATCATACTTATATCCCCAAAAATGTATAATATAACACACACACACACACACACACATATATATATATATATATATATATATATATATATATATATACGTACAGGGTGTATCAGAATTAATAGCGCCAACTGAAACGGTTGAAACCGTACGGTAATAGAAGCAAAAAAGTTCCAGTAAACATGGGTTCGCAAACAAACCATGCGCGAGATTTATTATTGCGGATGAGCCTGCACTGACGTCAGCTTGTCAAGAATTCCTAGATGATCCTGGGGTGTTTAAAAGAATTGGAAATTCACTGCAGGCAAGTTCATTACATATTGGCACCATATGCAAGGACGACACTTCGAATATCTCCTTTAACAGGTGCGAGTGTACAGTATTGCTGTATTGAATAAGTTAAAATAAAATTACTGGTTAATAAATTGCATGGTATAAACTGCGACGAACAGTGCAGTGAATTTCTAATTCTTTTAAACACCTCAGGATCATCTCGAACTAAAAATAAAAACCCATATTTAATTTATTTAGGCGTAGCAGCGCACGCCAGGTATTGGGTAATAAATATAATCACATATTACATATTTATCCGTTAAGTTCGCAATATATCCTATAGGATAATCAATATTGTTTAATTTATTTAATATTTTTAATAAAAACACAAGAAAACTAACGATAAATAATTACTGAAATATGTGTGGAATTACACAATTTATAGTGGACTCAATATTTTCGTTTACAGGCGCTTTGCTTTATGGTTAGGTAGGTCTATTTTGCACGGATAAATATTAGCATATCAAGCGGCGTTGTCACGTTTTATTCACTGGCACTAACCTACTATATTATAATAATACCACAAAAGAGAAAAGTTGCAATTCTGTTAAAGTAATTATATCCACGTGGAGTTCACATGGAAATGTCATTTATACGTCGATTATAATGCGAAGACATATTTGGCAGAGAACTGTTTTCAGTTTTTTGGTGATTGGAGCGGCGTCTTATAAGCCTCTAACAAGTCCCCGGCTCTGCCTGGCAGTAACAATGTATTTTTAAACCTGAGGAATACAGTTGCCTTTGATATCCCCTGGAAATTAAAATACCGAGTTCACTGTACTTAATAATAACAGTTGTACACGATTTTGTTTTCAGTGCGTTCCGCCACATTTAAGTAACTGATACGAGAAATTACTGTTTTGCCAATTTAAGGGTTAAATCATGTTTTGCAGCTTCGAAGACACGCTTATGATCAATTTTCCATATAAGGGTCTATTCATATTAGATAAGTGTACATTAACATGTTTCTTAAATTTTAATCTTCGCATTGTCTACTTATTTAAAGTTTTCCAGGTTTAATCATAAATCTCTGCTAATATGAAAACTAACTACAGTTCTTAAATTTACAAGTTAGAGAAGAACATTTACAGAAGTTCTAAGTCCTACTCTTCTCTTCACAGGTTCCTATATATAAATCTCATATAGTTATCTCGGCACGTCTTGAAACCACAGCAGTGGCAAATTACAGAGAAATAACATGACTTAAGGCGTCACTTCGCTCAGGGATGAAACTATATGAACTGCCACTCTAGTTCCAAATTTCTTTGCCTCCTTCCTCTCAACCCCTTCCATCGTCTTATTCTGCTCACAACTCCTGCTGCGAACTTTATGGAGTTATAAGGGAGTGTTGTTTCTGGGAGCTAAGTTTGAGGGAAGATTTTACTTGGGGTGTGGTTTGAACCCGTGTTCAACTTAACGTCAGGGGGGAGGAGGTTATATGTTCTGACGCGCCAACTTGGGATCTTCTGATTTGTGATGTAGCTGTGGTTGATGTCTGGATGGATGGATGGAAGGAAGGAAGAAACCAACCAACCCCACTCCCGTTAGCTCTACAGAGATTAAGGAAAACCGCCCTAGCAGATCTCTCTCTACCTTCTCCATGAATATTAAGTGGTTAGCACATATAGTATGCCTCGTAAAAATCATAACCACAAGAGAAAGGCGGTTTATTAAATTTTACGCTTCCTAATCTAATAAACAGATGAACCAGTTTCCGCGAGGAAAGTACGGTTGCATGTTAGTTGCATGTTAATTGGTATTAGTAGCCTTATTATAGTGTATAACGGTTATACATTTGCCATATTTCCATAGCGCGACAGGCCTAGAAGGCCATACCATCCGCCTGCTGGTCTCACATCCACATGTACTAACACAGAGGTGCACGATCATCCAGCCATTACATGTGTAACTTGTGGTCATCATGTCGGGTCTCGCATTCATTATAACTGGTTTTCTCAACTTGCTGCCGCTACTTATTGTAGGTATCCAAATTTCTCGCGATTTTGTTTGGAATCGGTCCCATACTGGCCGAAATTCCATGAGAAAATTTCTTCCTCCATTCGAATTCCAACCAGCGCAAGTCCCGTAACCCTTAAACCACTCGGGTACAGCGCGGGGCATTTGCCATATCTGTGACCTAAAATTACTTGTGTAGCAGAAATAACTGCACCAATTAATTTTGTTATTATTACTGATTATTGAATATGTAGTTGCACTTTCCAGAAAACGTTTCGTGAGAAACTTTTACCAATCTGTTACGCTTGAGTATATATAAAGACATTTCTGTCCATTGTATCTCAAGTTCTTTGAAAATTGACACTGTAAGTTAAGATTGTTTTAGAACCCTAATAATACGGCCTCGCGACTGGAGACGTAACGTCCCTTGTCCGGCTCCGGAAGTCATCCTTCCAGACAGAAAAATGACGGTCAACTTTAAGTGTCTAAAATCACTAGATGTTGAGATGGCGACAGTAGCCAAAAACTATGTCCATCTGTTTCCAGTAAATTAATGAACTTCTCGCCAGCGTGTGAAAATCACGCCCTGGAAATACATGACCAATGTAATGTCCCGAAATTCTGGTTGAACTATAGTGGGAACCATAATGCCCAATCAGAGTCCATAAGTCAATATCATTCTGCTAGTAAGGCGTTTTTTATGTATGTTAATTATATGTTCGGCCAATGAAAATATTGGCCCTCCCTTGTAAAGTGTATTTGTAAGATGGAGTTGGATATATTCCGAATATCGGGAAAGTAGTCTACTCCGGGCAGCGTACCCGGACGGAACAAAATTTACATAAGACTCCCGCGAAGGATTAATTGTTGAAGTCCGCTGCTGTGCGGACTCGTATATTTCGCCGGTCGCAGGCAAGCGACCCATTAGATAACACTACATGTGTTAGGCCAAGAACGATAAGTTATAAAATATATTCTATCTAAAAGCATCAGTGTGCTGGTGTTATATCACACCTTAGGTCGTGTGAAGACTAGTAATTATCAGTGTTCCAAAACGCGATAGATCTCGCCACGATATTAATAAAATTGGTGCAGTATTGACCGCCGCATACCATTCCGAAGTGAAAGATACCGGAATATATCCAATCAAATCCAATGTTCTGGAATTGGAACTGTAACAGTCTTGTGCTACATGTGATATAATAAATATCATCTAATCGACACCAGTGTTGTCTCGGTGAGCCTCCTGATAGTACCCTGTTATCCTTAGTTCGAACCTCGCCTTATCCCACGGCGAAAATCCACAACCCTGAGTTACATATAGTCCACGCCTTGCCCAGGCACCAGCCCATTTAAATCCTGTTATACTTGTAACATATTACATAAATCAGTTTTATATGAAATTTGGCCACCAAAAACCAGGAACAAAGAATATAAACGTTAGAAATGAGGTTTGTGAGGAGTGTGGCTGGCTATACAATAACAAATCGAAAACAAAATGAAAATATACGAAGTGAACTAAATATATTCAAACTATTAGATGGAATTGCACAATGCAGAGATGAATGGATGGACCACATCAATAGATTGGATAACAATAGAATTCCGAAACAGATTCTTCATTACAAACCACTAGGACGAAGAAATGTTGGAAGATCCAGTAAAAGGTGGACATACCAATTCTAGCCTGAGATCGGAACAGAGGAATTCGTGACCTAGCGACTCACGCATCTAAAAGCCCGTGGAGAAGTTTCCACATGCGTCTATACCTCCATTCTGGAAAAGTCGGTTCTCGAGTCTTGTACTCGCGAAGATTCTAGACTGGTCTCCAGAATTTTTCTACCCTCGTATGTAAGAGATTCGAGGATTGGACGAGCCAGTCGTGTCAAAAGAGTAACATTTTCCTACCCTCGTATATGTAAGATATGCGTGGGTAAGATGAATCAATAAAGTCAAAAGTGAGGATGAGTAAACATAACTCAAGCGTGAAGCCAAGAATATGTGGTAAGTGAAGCGGTCAGCGAGTGTAACAAACTGAATGATAAAATAATTTCTGAAGGAAGAGACTTTATTAGGAGCAAATTATTTGTGAAAAAAAAATCAGCGAATTATTGTGAAGTAAATAAAGTGAACATGGGAACATCTGAAGTTAAATTATAGAAATTCTATCCGAATCCTACATTTATCACATATACCGGTATATGATAAAGGTTTATTGGGTTTTCCGCGTCACAGATTCTGGTTAGGTTCCAACGTTTCGACATGATACCACATGTAATTATCTGTGACGCGGAAAATCCTTTCTTTATCATACTTATATCCGCGAAAAAGTTCAGTACTATATATATATATATATATATATCGTAGCGTAGTGGTTAAGGCACTGCGCTACAAGCCGGAAGGTCGAGGGTTCAAGTCCCGGTGGGGTCAGGATTTTTAAACTGATCCAAACCTTCTCGCGGCACTATGGCCCTGGGGTCGACTCAGCCTCTAACGGAAATGAGTACCAGACGCTTGTTCTGGGGGTAAAGGCTACCGTCACGCAGGGCTGACAACCCGGCTGACATCAAGTGCCGATTGTCTAGAAAAGTGGGAGCTTTAACCTCCTACTACCCCAAGGGCCTCCTGAGGCCTGTAATGGGATCACTTTAGTTTACTACTTTAGTATATATATATTCTACAGATAAGTATCTGATATGTTCATTAGTTTTTGTTATTTTCAACTTTTATAAGATCTTCAATGAAACACCAGTTTCATTGAAGATCTTATGCCGATGATGGGACAATCCCGAAAATGCTACAGTTAAATAACCAATTAAGTTGAGGAGACGGACCTTTCAGGTGAATATTCCATAATTTTATATTTTAATTTTGTTATTTTATTTTATTACTAGCTAATACCCGGCGTGCGCTGCTACTCCTAAATAAATGTTTATGTGTTTTTACCACCAGCCGTGCGCTGTTATACTTGCCCGGGAATCTGCTTATCGTGATCTTGTCATCAATGAAAGACAAAAATGGTTATTGTGAGTTATCCATAGAAGATAAACATATGCTGTCGCGGACTTTTTTGTAGTTTTTTTTTAGATATTCAATTCTGTGTACATTAATTTAATGTATTTGTTATGGTTTAGGCAGCGTAAGCCATTTAAGCGTCAAAATAGGGAATTTATTTCACGTTTTTCACTACAAAGAGTGATTTTTTAGGGGTGAAGGGGTTGAATATCACAACTCTCTTATAGCCTATGTTCATCCCGGGAATCTCCTGAACATTTTGCAAAAAAAAAAATATTAAAATCGGATCAACGGTATGACCGCGCATACAATACGAAACAAACAAACCAACCAACAAACATTGATTTTTATATATTAGATATGTAGACTGGTAAGTGCTTAGAATGAATACCTGTGAAGATTTTATTTTTTCATAGTTCTCATCTTTCTCAAAATATTTGTTCCGAATCAATAAAAATCAGCATTCGTGCTTACTACCATGAAATGATCCACTCGCTTTAGTCAACGGAGTGATAATCTAATGTATACGTACATAATATATTACTAGTACTTTGTATTTAATGCTATTTGTTGTCTGTAGTCAATAGGCTGCTAACTTACTGTTATGGAAATAACTTTGAGACTGATAATCAGAATATTTACTATTCACGCAACATAATATAATTGGTGGTGTCGGTTGGAAGTAATTGAAAGTGAAGCAGACAGTACCGCGGGTGTATGTCTCACTCGAATCCATTGAGATAGTCTGGTGAGGGATTGCCACATGCTTCTTTCCGTGACGCTGCTCTGTCTGGCTAGCTCCACGTGCAAATTAATAGCGCATGTTTAAAAAAGACAACCGTGTAATTAGAGACCTCGAGGCTAACTTCAATTATAAAATTAGATGTTAGAGATACATTTAATTATTTCAAAAAGAAAGTTTTATTTTTTCATAATTCTCGCCATCCTCAAAATATATGTTTCGAAACAGTCAACTTTAATTTATTAAACGCTTTACACTTTTCTCAATAATATTATAATAGGTTTATTTATTTTAAATTAGTGATTAAGCATATCATTTAATGGTATAAATTTGGTTCCTTCGTTATATTTTCTTTCCCCTATTATAGCCCAGACATTGATAACCAGAGGGAGTATTTTAGTTCCCGAACGAACATCTGATCTGATAGTTCTTCCTAGTGTACATCTGACGAAAGAAAGATGTTCAGATAGATACATCTATCCATAATAATTCTGCCCGAGGGCAGGTCTTTCACTGCAATCATAGCATTTTCATGCTATGCTTTGCAGCTTTACTAGGGAATTATAGGTGTGGTAGCGTCCCGTTGCTTTCCATACCGGTGAAGGATGGTGATGATAATGATAAGGATGATTGTGAAGTTTGATTGAATTTCGGGGACCGTTGGGCCCTAAGCTTCCCGACATTTATCTTACAGGTGAGGAAAAATCCCGAAAAAAACCTCACCCGGGAGCCTGTACCGACCGGGAATCGAACCCGGGCCCGCTGCGTGACAAGACAGCACGCTACCTCGAGACCACAGCGGTGGAGTACAGATAGATAGCACTGCAAAATGTATACGCGTAGTACAATATGGATAATTTAGTAACAGACTTGCACATGTTAGTTATGTTCCATTATATTATTATTATTATTATTATTATTATTATTATTATTATTATTATTATTATGTACGGAATTATGCCTTTTATTGCTCCGCGAAGCAAGCTTCTAACGTTAGAGTTCGAAGTTCAGCCTTCCAGGTAATCGTAACCGATAACTTTCCAATCATGTTCGGGAACCAGAATGCTCCGTCTGTTGATAATTCACTGGCACTATCGAACCTAGAAGTTCATGCCCGCGCGGACATAAGCTCTCCCTAGGCATCCCTATAATGTAATATTTTTAAATCATTCACTGTATAATTAACCTCCCTCAAATCCTGGCTAATATTATTCTATCATCTCATTCTTAGCATACTTATTACGCGCTTTCCCTCTGGTTTTCAAAAAGAAATTTCCATGTTTCCCTTTCATACTTCATATGTCCTGCTCATTGAAGTTTATGAAACTGTTATTACTAGTTCTGATTCCCCTCTGAGATAATACAGTTCACTGTTATGTACTTTTTTTTTTCAACGCTTCTCTGTTCGCCTCTTTTTGGTCCAAAATTGATCTTAAATTAAGAAACAATGCTGAGCTTAAATTATGTCGGATTTGTAAGCAGTCAGCATAGCGACACCAAAAACTATGGTCGTTTTAGACATTTTTCATTCTTTCTTTCTCTCTCGCACCACTTAGTGGTGTTAGCTGTTAAACTTGAACTTTAATGTCATCGGGACAGTGACCAATCCTCTTAGCAACCCCGTAAACTAAGATTCTTCAGAAATATTGGTCGTATTCGATTGCTTTATGTCACCTTCTTTCGTTCCTTTTATATTTGGGGTAGTATGGTATCGAGAAGTAATGCGTTTTCCATATTTAAGCCTAATATCTTTCTGTACCGTTACCATATAGATTATTTGATTTCAATCACTTTAATAGTTTCCTCTTTTTTTTTTTGTAATGTGATAACTGTTAAAATAATGTATCTTTTTTTTTTGTTAATTTACTGTAAATGTATGGTAAATATACACGATACGAATGCTTTATGCGTAAAATGTACTTCGAAGTACAATAATAACACTGGTCAACATGAGAACCAATAGTTGTACTTAATGCAGTTTTTTTATCGTGTTTTCAAATATGTATTCGGAATTTCTCCATCACTCACAGTTTTTTTTATTTCAATTTCGATTAATGGATTTAAATAATTATTTTTTAAAATAAAACAAACATTAAAGGGATTACGTCAAAATCAAAACATACAGTGGTGTACCCTGACTTGCAACCTGCAATGAGGCCAGTTCCGCACTGCGAAGAATTGCCCATACCAAAGCCTCCAGAACATGTGACATTAGATGAAGAGAGCTGAGATTCTGATGGAAGTAAGGAAGAAGAAGAAGAAAGAGATTTTGATGATACAACTTTTAAACAAAGCTGTTTATCTGAGCCTCATTTATTTACTCAAGAAGATCTTAACGATCTCTTACTAGATTTAAAGTTATCCAAAAACCAGTTTAAAATGCTTGTTTCCCGGCTAAAAGGATGGAATCTTTCGGAAACCTTGCGTGATGGAAAAAACCGATATCATATTTGAATTCAGGAGAAAAAATAGTAATAGAATCACATATTTTTCTTTCTGAGACAAAAAAAAAAGTTTATTTTTTGTTGCTTAGGGCCGGTTTCACCAACATCGGTGAAATTTAACCTTCACGACGAGTTACATAACCGGGTGAAAAATAACTAAGCGTGTTTGCGTTTCACCACGCCATATAACACCGACGTAAACAAACGGGCGGTTTACCGTTAAAATTATTTTGAATCGTATATTTCTCATACCTCATATTCAAGCGGAACAAATTTGTAGGAGGGGAAAGAAATGCTATTGGTTGTTACTTATCGCGTTACCATAGAAACCTAAATAAACACATTGAACCAACACAAACACGTTCCACAGATCACGTATATTAGTACACGTGGAAAATTTGCCAGAAATAAAGAACATGTCCAACGAAAGATTTTCAAAACTATAATAGAATTAATATAGAAACGTTGAAACTATAGGAAATAAGAAACTATCCATAAAACATGCGTAACGACGAAAAATATTTTTTCTTGATTAGGCCTGTTTTTAAATTAACCTAATGATTGATTTAAAAACACTTTTACATTAATATAATATGGTAGTGTATTATCATCATCATCATCATCATCATTGGAATGCTTTAGTATATTTGGGTTATGTAAAAGTTTTCATGGAACAAGCCATTTTAATGGTATAAGAAGAGCAATTATTTTGGTTGGGACCATGTATTACAGTGTTTACAAAGTATCTAATCCATCTCCTGAAAATGTTGCTGCTGTAAACTCTCATTCTTGGAAGAATTATTTAATAACATGCAAAATGATTATGATAATGCAAGCCATGTTATATATATAAGGTGATTTGGAGCCATTAAGCAACAAATCTGATGAGAGGTCCTTAAAAAAAATTCCAACATTTCTCCTCTCAATGCATAGAATTGCTAGATTACAAACCTTTGTGCTTCATGGTTATTCAGGTGTAATCATAATATAGGAACGTCCTGTCTGCGGATGAACTTGTGATGGAACAGATTAGTTTAATTTGTAAAACTTGGAGTATCCTTCCTTTGGCCAGCAACCAATCGAAGGGACTATTATTATGCTTTCAAGTCTTATACGAGAATTTCCCTCAAACGCTGGAGGGAAAATTTTCTATAGGATCGTAACAGGCCTTGGCCTAATACTTGGAAGGAAGAAGAAGAAGAAGAAAACTTGGAGTAGATCTTGGGAAGCTCAATTTTTTTGGTTGTTCCTGGACCTATTATAAGAACAGTGAGAGTTTTCTTTTTGTCTTACATATATTCATTATTTTCATTGTTGCACTTTGGAATACTGCAACCCAGTCTTAACGAATTTCACTAAAAATGTTTGACTTTATCAGACCCATACCCTTGTCACATTCTAGGTATGTAGGTCCACTTATTGGGAATGTGACAAGAACTGACTGCAAATGTGTCTTCTCATGAACAATGTAGTGTAAATATCTAAAGAGCATGTAATTTTTATTTGCCCTCCTGCAGATTCACAGAATATATTTAACTACTAGATTTTTGGGTTAAGGATGTTTGTAATATACTGATTAATAAGAAATGAAGTTACCTTATTGGCTCCTTTCCTACCATGAGTTTCAGAATAAATATAGAAAATGACCTTGTTATCAAACAACTTTTGAATGTTGAAAGAAAAGTAGCTAAATCGTTGCTTGTAATATATGATGTTTGGACAGGGGAGATTTTTCTGAAAATCCATGGAAATAAATTTAGTACTTCTCTTCCATGCTTCCCTCTGGCCGTTATAAATAATCTCAGTTCTTGCTATGTGAACCTTGTTTTCAGTTTCAAGATACATTACCTCTCCAGCCTCATCTCTTCATTTGCAATGGTACTTAACTGAACAGGAGCGACTTCTTATTAGCAGTAAATTCATCACAGATACTATACGAATCGTTTCTGGGGTATCCAAATTAAATGTTGAACTGTGTTATGAAAATGGTTTAATACATTTCAGAAGATATAAAGTTTTCAGAATAATTGTCTTTATACATGTTATACGTTGTTAAAAATACACAGTTCCCCAGGTAAATACAACTTCTGTTTTCTTTATGCTATAATGGCTTTCAGGACCCTTAAATGATGTGTGTTCCATAACCAGTTTTGGACAATTTGGTCTGCCTGTTGGTGTGTTTGCCTTACATATCCTTGCCTATCTCTGCATTAGTATTTATAGATTTTCGGATATTTTCAATTCTCTATTTTGAAATGGCATTTATAAACCTGAAAACTTTTTTACATATATCTTTATTTCATTTGCATAATTTTCATCTGAAATTCTTACCTTGTATCTGAAACTTTACTACGAAGGAGAGCATCATCTTCATTTATTTTGGCCTCCTCTGTTTAATATTGTGGGACCAAACATATATATAAAGTTAATAGTGAGTGGAGAACATATTTTTAATAACTCACCTCATACAATTTCAAATTTATTTGATTTAAGACCATTGGTTTTGAATGAATTTTTCATTCATCTTCAGTTTATTTTCAGTTGTTGATTTCACCAATTCTCTAATTCTGCCATATTTGGTTGGCATTATACATTTTTTTCTATAGGAATATCAAAATTCATTGATCGATATTTATTCTTTTGAATGAATATCTTCTCCCAAACTGTTCATTCTAATGGTTTATCCAATTGTTTCAAATTGTGAAATTGAAAAATCAGCAATTGCTGCACATAGTTTATTAGAACATTATAAAATTAATAGAGATGCAAAACTTTTGAAACAATTGGATAAACTATTAGAATTAACAGTTTGGGAGAAGATATTCATTCAAAAGAATAAATATTGATCAATGAATTTTGATATTCCTATAGAAAAAAAATTTATTTCAAAATTTATAAAGCCAACCAAAAGATGGCAGCGTTAGAGGTAACCATGGTGAAATCAACAAACATAGAATTTCAACAGTTGGTGTCATGAAAATAAACTGAAGATGAATGAAAAATTAATTCGAAACCAATGGACTTAAATCAAATAAATTTGAAATTGTATGACGTGAGTTATTAAAAATATGTTCTCCACTCACTATTAATGATATAAGCTCATAATGTTTACTTCCCAACATTAATTTTAATATATATAAAGATTGTGCCTCTAACATTGTAAATTTTGAATTTGTTGATTCATTTATTTTGCTGATTTACATCAATACGTTTTAAATATTTTAACCTACAATTACAGGAGTCTCCAGTTTCATGAATCTGAGCTCTCAATTTTTGTTAGTATCTTTCATCCTGCCAAATACTCTTCCTCTTCTTACAGCTTTCATAAGATACACAGTTATTGATCATACTCATTCATTTTGAATGTATGTGATTCCAGTTTTTCACTTTTCTCGCACAATATTACTAGTAAAACAACATATGAAGCAATACAATGAAAAAATAGTGTACATGTAATTCTCCTCCCAAATAAGACCAATATTGAATAAATCCAGTTCTATTACTCTACACCTGCACTGCAACAGTTAGATTAAAATGACTTGCTTTCCTTTTCCCCTGTTCACTATAGACTTACCTTTTTTTTCACTATCAAATGGGCCTTGGGTTCGATCCCCGGTCGGGACAGTTTTTCTGGGTTTTTCCTCACCTGTAAGACCCAAACGGTCCCCGAAATCATATGGCCATCGAAATCATTGTATTCATATTCATCTTAGATTAAGCTTGGGATTAGGGACTCTCCTGGTGCACCACTATCATCATCCATCATATCATCGGGGCAATGTAACCCTGGCTTCCAGGCGCCCCAACCTCAGAAGTGGGTTACAAGTATGCCATGCCAGGAGGGAACACCAGGAATGTCGAAGGGCAACCTGGGGCATTTGCAAAAAAAAAAAATCTCAGTGACTAGCCTTACTTTTGCTCCATAATTTAGCCCATATAAAATTCACTGCTCAAGCTATATGAATGTGCCCTTAACTGATTTTTTTTATCACATTTACTGACTTACCTCTCTTTTTCCCTATAGTCTTCAATTCCATCACTGCATTTCCTCAAGAAAAGATAGTCTCCAACGTAACATACAGGAATATTAATTAAATTATTTGGAGTCAATATTAATGTTGATTATCTTGAACATGTTTCGCTTATATCATAATCATTGATATGCTATAATCGAAACATGTTCAAGAACCTCAAAATATTACTTCCTGAAATAAAACATTAAATACAGGAATATGTTTGAAAATGACTTGAAAACACTAGTGGGTAACACATAGAAGTAATTATTTTGAAATTATATTTTATTTAATATTTTTCAAAATTATACAATAATTCATATAAATAAACTCTTATTATTTACTGCTTCAAATATCTTATAGTTTCTATCAGATACAACAAACTGCAAAACAATAAGACTGAGGAACATGTACACTGGTGTCCAAAAGTTTAGGATAATTTGTAAAACGGAAAATCAAAATGCTTAAAGAGGAGCAAGGAGTAAAAATTATTTATCAAAACGTTTCTCAGTACATTTAGTTTAGTTTACATTTAGTTTAGTTATAAATATTTATACACATCAGTCTTAAACTTAGAACAGCTTAAAAAAATAACTCACCCTAGCTTACATTTCTCATATTGTAAAATGTAACGTTGTTAGTTACGTCATATAACTTTGTTATAATTTCTCTATAAATTATTTTTTTCATAATTGGGTTTGGAGAGATGGATTTCAAGGGATATACACTGGTGTCCAAAAGTTTAGGATAATTTATAAAACGGAAACTCAAAATGCTTAAAGAGGAGCAAGGAGTAAAAATTATTTATCAAAACGTTTCTCAGTACATTTAGTTTAGTTTACATACTAAATTATAATATCTCTTCAACAATGAAAAAATTAATAGCAATTATAAATGAAAATTGCATTGTTGCAGTTAAGCCCTGTTCCATAAATCTTCATTTTTAAAGAGAGTTATGATATAATCAGATGTAGTGTAAGAACAGATTGCAGTAAAATGGCACAAAGACAACATCTGGACCCTCTGCTTCGGGGTAGAATTATTGGGCGGCTAGAAACAGGACAGACACAAACTCCAGGTCTCCATAGCACTTAATGTGCCACAAAATGTTATATCTAGGTTATGGCGACGGTTCCAAGAGACCGGAGACGTTAGGCGAAGACCAGTGGGAGGTCGTCCAAGAGTTACAAATCCTCAGCAGGATCGATATCTTGCGTTAACTGCAAGAAGAAACCGAACAATGTCTGCCAGACAACTGAGTTCAGAACTTGCGGCCGCCTCAGGTATCAGAGTATCCAGACAAACTGTCTATAGAAGACTCAGAGCTCCTGGTCTGTATGCTAGACGGCCTGTAGTGTGCATCCCACTCACCCTTGATAACAAGAGAGCACGTTTACGGTGGAGTCAGGAACATCGCGACTGGACTCTAAATCAGTGGAGCAGCGTGCTATTTACAGACGAGTCCAGATTCAGCTTGAACTGTGATTCGCATCGCGTGACTATCTGGAGGGAGCAAGGAACTCGTTACAACCCCATGAACATCGTGGAAAGACATCCATTTGGTGGCGGTGGTCTCCTGGTATGGGGAGGTATAATGATGAATGCACGCACAGAGCTTCACATCTTCGCAGGTGGCACTGTTAATGCTCAGCGGTATAGAGAAGAGATCCTGGAACCTCATGTAAGACTTTTCAGGGGAGCTGTGGGTCCAGAATTCATATTCATGGATGACAATGCCCGACCTCACAGGTCACAACTGGTGGATGAGTTTCTTCAGGAGGAAGATATCCAGCGTATGGAGTGGCCAGCGAGGTCTCCGGATACGAATCCTATAGAGCATGCATGGGATGCCTTAGGGAGACAAATTGCATCTCGTCAGCCTCCTCCGAGGACACTTCAAGACCTTCACATTGCTCTTCATGAGGAGTGGAATTTGCTGAGCATCGAACTCCTGAACAACCTCATCACTAGCATGCCACGTCGATGTGAGTCTTGTGTAGCTGTCAGGGGTAATCACACCCCATACTAATCATTTGAACCATTGTTGTTCAACTTTTATGTTCGAATTCTGAAATGCAGTTTTCGTTTGTTGTGAAAATGACAAGTGAATGACGTATTCATGCCATTGTTTCTTTCGTGCCATGTTTCTAATTATCTGTGACATACCTTACCAAATTTTGTATTATTCTGACAAATGCTTTATAATAAGTCGGCAAATGAACTAATTATCCTTAACTTTTGGTGTCCAAAAGTTAAGGATAATTAGTTCATTTGCCGACTTATTATAAAGCATTTGTCAGAATAATACAAAATTTGGTAAGGTATGTAACAGATAATTAGAAACATGGCACGAAAGAAACAATGGCATGAATACGTCATTCACTTGTCATTTTCACAACAAACGAAAACTGCATTTCAGAATTCGAACATAAAAGTTGAACAACAATGGTTCAAATGATTAGTATGGGGTGTGATTACCCCTGACAGCTACACAAGACTCACATCGACGTGGCATGCTAGTGATGAGGTTGTTCAGGAGTTCGATGCTCAGCAAATTCCACTCCTCATGAAGAGCAATGTGAAGGTCTTGAAGTGTCCTCGGAGGAGGCTGACGAGATGCAATTTGTCTCCCTAAGGCATCCCATGCATGCTCTATAGGATTCGTATCCGGAGACCTCGCTGGCCACTCCATACGCTGGATATCTTCCTCCTGAAGAAACTCATCCACCAGTTGTGACCTGTGAGGTCGGGCATTGTCATCCATGAATATGAATTCTGGACCCACAGCTCCCCTGAAAAGTCTTACATGAGGTTCCAGGATCTCTTCTCTATACCGCTGAGCATTAACAGTGCCACCTGCGAAGATGTGAAGCTCTGTGCGTGCATTCATCATTATACCTCCCCATACCAGGAGACCACCGCCACCAAATGGATGTCTTTCCACGATGTTCATGGGGTTGTAACGAGTTCCTTGCTCCCTCCAGATAGTCACGCGATGCGAATCACAGTTCAAGCTGAATCTGGACTCGTCTGTAAATAGCACGCTGCTCCACTGATTTAGAGTCCAGTCGCGATGTTCCTGACTCCACCGTAAACGTGCTCTCTTGTTATCAAGGGTGAGTGGGATGCACACTACAGGCCGTCTAGCATACAGACCAGAAGCTCTGAGTCTTCTATAGACAGTTTGTCTGGATACTCTGATACCTGAGGCGGCCGCAAGTTCTGAACTCAGTTGTCTGGCAGACATTGTTTGGTTTCTTCTTGCAGTTAACGCAAGATATCGATCCTGCTGAGGATTTGTAACTCTTGGACGACCTCCCACTGGTCTTCGCCTAACGTCTCCGGTCTCTTGGAACCGTCGCCATAACCTAGATATAACATTTTGTGGCACATTAAGTGCTATGGAGACCTGGAGTTTGTGTCTGTCCTGTTTCTAGCCGCCCAATAATTCTACCCCGAAGCAGAGGGTCCAGATGTTGTCTTTGTGCCATTTTACTGCAATCTGTTTCTTACACTACATCTGATTATATCATAACTCTCTTTAAAAATGAAGATTTATGGAACAGGGCTTAACTGCAACAATGCAATTTTCATTTATAATTGCTATTAATTTTTTCATTGTTGAAGAGAGATTATAATTTAGTATGTAAAACTAAACTAAATGTACTGAGAAACGTTTTGATAAATAATTTTTACTCCTTGCTCCTCTTTAAGCATTTTGATTTTCCGTTTTACAAATTATCCTAAACTTTTGGACACCAGTGTATATCCCTTGAAATCCATCTCTCCAAACCCAATTATGAAAAAAATAATTTATAGAGAAATTATAACAAAGTTATATGACGTAACTAACAACGTTACATTTTACAATATGAGAAATGTAAGCTAGGTGAGTTATTTTTTTAAGCTGTTCTAAGTTTAAGACTGATGTGTATAAATATTTATAACTGTTAGACTTAATAGTTGCAAATGTTATAATTTGCCATAAATTGTTCTTCACCTAGCAATGATGTCACAAAATGTCATATTTGATTTACAAATAGCCTTCACTTTTAAAGAGAAGTAGTATTTCAAGTTACTTGAACTATTCTGCAACACCATCACCAGGTCTTTATTCTTTGTTTGTGTAATCCATTGAATTTCCGGTCTTTAGGGATGTAGCTTGAAGTCGAGAACTTGCAATGGCACAACTGACTCGGCAGACAATATCTTAGGACTGTTGATCTCCTGACCCCTCCTGAATGATGAACCCTTATCTAATCATTGTCCAAAGCCAGGAGCAGCTGATTTATTGGAGAAATGGCTTGATTTCTAAAAAAAAAAAGCAGTATGTAATATAAACTTATTGTGTTGTACAGATCAACTCACATAATACACGCATATAGCAGTACAAGTGAATTATTCACAACTAGCTGAAGTTATTTTATCAATAATTAAAATTATAGATTTCACAATCAACATAGTATACCACTGGTGTATAATACATAAGGATTACTGTATGCTGGCTCAACTGCACTTTTACTAGCGCTTCATTTTTCAGTTATATTATTGTAAACTATAGCTCTTCTTTTTGTAAACTATAACTCTTCTTTTGTATTTACTAACATTATTTATTATTTTAAACTTTTTCAAACAATTTTATAACATTATTAGACAGTTTTGAAGTATTTATTTAAATATGCAAATCACAATATTATGACACTGTTAGACAATATTGTAATGCTAACTGCTATTTTCTCCACAGAGTATATTACTTAGTCTATGATTTTTCTATCGCTGTTTTGGGTTATCGCTGGTTGGATCAGCGTTAGGGAGCGATAAGTAAGTGTACACCCATTTTTAATAAGTTTGGTAAATTTAATATTATTAATATATCTTTATAACATAGATTGGGGGACTTATTGCAAATATTGGTCATTTAAATTTCATAGCGACGGATAGTAATCCAGGATGATAATCAATATGTGGTTCGATTGTGGGTTATCGGTGGCTCTACAAACTCTGGTGCATGCACACTGTTATTCTATAGGACTTTGAAAATATTTGACGCTAGTTTAAGTGCAGTTTTTCCCTGTATGCTTAGTAACTTGCATTTCTTACAATTTGTAACTTCTGTGTATCATAGATTTGCACATGCTGATATATCAAATGTTATCATTGATCTGCAGTTACTTCATGAATTATTTTTAGTGCTACAGGTGTTTAGTCTACAATATTAAGACTCGTCAAAACATATTATTTAAAGAAAAGTAGTATCACAGAATTAGAAAAATAAAATCAAATAATAGAGAAACTGCTGCATTACATATAATGACTGTTCTGTTCTGGAACATGTTTTCAGAGAAATACTTGATCTTACAATTAATGACAATATATGTTAGGCCACTATACAATTTTAGCATAATTCCCACTGCTCTAACGTTAAATAACAGGAAAATTGTCTTGGATGTCAGATATATTACCGGTACTGATTATCTACAAGGCATTTAAGATTAACACATTTTTGGAAATTATCTCTAGAAATATTTGTATTTAGACCTAGGATCTCATTACTTGTTCTATATTATAGGTATATACATACTAGATTTAAATTACGGTACTTGCTAACAATTTCAACAAAAATAGGCCTACTGTATTTAATATCCCAAAATATTAAGAATGTCAAATAAAACCAAATATTTTATAAAATATATTTCTGTAATTGGTAATTAAATATATAGTTCAAAAATAGTCCATAAATAATAAACATAACCTCACATTATTTTGTAATGATACTAACTTGCTTTTAAATATGTATTCATGAGTGAATAAAATTAGTAATTCATTGTGTAAAGTACTGGTATTATACATGAATAAAATAATTTTCATTAACGAATTAAACTTACTTGTATTTATGCCTGACTTGTTTTATATAATAGGACAGTATTCATACTAGATTTATATTATTTGCTAACCATTTTAACAAAAACAGGCCGACTGTATTTAAGAACTCAAAATATTATTAATATCAAATAAAACTCAAATACTTTCTAAAATATATTCTGTAATCAGTAATTAAATATATTGTTAAAAAATAGTCAAATAATAAACATAACCTCACATTATTTTGTACCGATACTAACTTGGTTTTAAATATATAAGCATGAGTGAATAAATTAGTAATTCATTGTGAAAGTACTGGTATTATACATCAATAAAGTCAGTTTCAATAATGAAATAAACTTACCTCTCCGATGATCCAAATGTGCAGTAGCCTATCAGGTAGACAGGCCTGGTATCTTCGAAAGTCTGCGATATCACTGTAGTCGTAATTTTCAAACTATTCACACAGTTCTTCTACCCAACTAGAGTATTTTTCAATTCAATTGGCCTTCAAAATAATAATTAAAACCATATTCACGTTCAATGTTAAAAATGTCCAGTCTTTCACACGCCATTTTAATATAGGAATCACCCTCCGTTAATATCACCCTCTGATTCTACCGACCAAATTCGTGCGGTTATTGTTTACTAACGAAATACGACGAAATAACTCCCGGTGAAAAGTTACTGTTGTTGGTGAAACGCAAATTGTAGTGAAGCTGGGAAACGCTCCGTTTAATTCACCGGTAACACGGTTACCTGTGTTGGTGAAACCGGCCCTTAGTGTAATTTATAGGACATATCAATCGGTGTACTAATAATATCCATGATGATCTTTGATACTTCGGTTTGCAGTTTTAAACCTGATCGGGCCCGATGGGATTTTAATGGCGAAAAACCCTAAGTATGGCTTCCTTCGGAAGAGAAGTAAAGCGTGAGCTCCGTGTCTTAATTTACGCCATACAAAATACCTTCAAAACCGAAAGAGGAGTCCTCTACCAAAATATATCAGCTCTGACTTGTTAAAAGAGGATTATTAAATAAAATATTATCTAATTAGATAACTAAGTAAAATATAATACAAATTCAGAGATTAGCCGAATTTAATGAAATGCACAAAGAAATTAAACATATGTTCAGTTCTAGAAATGCGTGCTATTATGTATTACAGAGATTCTTGACGTCCCAACTCCTTTCAAAAAACGTTAAACTATTATTCTTCCAGTTATGTTATATGGATGCGAAACATGGACTCTTATTTTAAGAGAGAGAAGGAGATTACGAGTATTTGAGAATAAAGTTTTTAGGAAAATGTTTCGACCAAAGAGAGATGAACAGACAGGTGAATGGAGAAGACTATACATAACAGTGAATTACATGGTCTTAGGAAGCCAAATATAATGAGAACATTTAAGTCATGTAGACTGCGATGGGCAGGGCATCTGGCACGAATGGGAATAAAAGACGTGCATGGAAGCTTCTTGTAGGAATAACAGAGGGAAAACGCCCAGTTGGTAGACCAAGAATGAGGTGGGAAAATAACATTAACTATGATTTGAGGTTTGTAATGCTGGCAGTTTGTTTCAGTGCTTGGGGTGAAGGATTCTTCTTGGCGGTACAAACCGCAGTCATCGGGATCCTTGTCCTCTACTATAGCCGTACTGTCAGAGATTCTGTATTATTTGTCCTGTCCTACCTACTGGTGTGCTTTGCTCTCATGGGAGGATACACATCTGTTGACATACTCTGGTCGTTGCAAGGACTTAACATTCCCATCATAAGTGTCAGTAAGGTAAGCACAAACACTTTTATTTGCATGGTGCATTGTTATGACTGCATGCTGGTTTGGAGGTAATTATCGAAACGACTTCTCGTGTGATGATATTGAAAGAAACCGTGAATTTTTTATCTTCGAATCAGTCAATGTGTTCTGTAATGTGCTTCATATTTTGGAGATAGCTAACTTGAACCGGCTTTAGTATTATTTTACAGGGTGATAACTATTAAACGCCATGTTTGGACTAGAGATATCAAGAAATGGTTTTCATCATTTCATAACGGATGGAATTTTATCATTATACGTAATATTATAACTAAATTTATAGGTTATGGAACTCGTATGATAAAGTAGATTATTTTAAGTCTGGTATGAAGAATATTCTGATGCACTCGAAAATCCGAAAAAATGCACGAATTTTCCGAAAAATGGCTTAAAAAATCGAAAATCCATAGCATGTCCACCGCTGTGTCATGAGGTAGCGTGCTGCCTTGTCATGCAGCGGGCCTGGGTTCGATCCCCGGTCGGGACAAGTTTCCTGGGTGATGGTTTTTCGGGGTTTTTCCTCACCTGTAAGACGAATGCCAGGAAATTGTAAGGCCCAAACGGTCCCCGAACATCATCTGACCATCATTATCATCATTAACATTTATTAAATTTAGGATTAAGGCCTCTCCTGGTCATCATTACCATCATCATCGGGGTAGCGTAACCCCGTCTTCCAGGCGCCCTAACCTCATAAGTGGGTTACAATAACGCCATGCCAGGAGAGAATACCAGAATGTCGAAATGACAACGTGGTGGCATTGAATAAAAAATATATCTGTAGCTTAGGTTGCAGGAACTCTCGAAGATTTATTTAAGTACTGAAATGCTAGAAATATATACAACGAAACAAGAAATTTAATGAAAAGATATTCATCATCATCTGCATTCATGGATTTCCGACTTCAGCCCATCTCTTTCTAGGTCTGCCCACATCTCGGGTGCCTTTAGGTTTGTATTTTGTTATTTGTTTTGGATATCTATCTTCATTCATTCTGTCTATGTGTTGCTTCCATTTTTGTCTATATGTATGTATTTTATCAGTTATTGCAAATAATTCAAGTTCCTGTCTTATTTCTATGTTCTTGATTCTGTCTTCCTTAGTGCACCCTTTAACAGATCTAAAAAAATTCATTTCTGCCGCCGTTATCCTACTTAGATTTTGTTTTTTATGTATCCAGGCTTCTGATCCATAGAGCAGTACCGGTACTGCCAATGTTTTATAAAATTTCAATTGGGTCTCTCTTGTTGTTTTATTATTTAGTTATCGTTTTATCGTTCCACATATTCCCTGGAATTTTGCTATTTTATTAGTTATATCATTATCATAATTAAATGAAATGTCACATCCTAGATAATTGAGATGGTTCACCTGTTCTATGATTTTGTTTCCTATTACTATTTTGGATCTGATTTGATTTTTCCCTTGGAATGCCATTACCTTAGTTTTTTCAATGGATATTTTGAGATTATATTGTTCACATATATTATGTAATTTAAAAATATTCCTTTGAAGCTCGTCTTCCGTATTTGCTATTATTACCTGGTCATCAGCATATAATAATGTTTTCAAGTAGTGTGTTCTATCTAATTTTATTCCTTTATTTGTTTCTTCGTTCCATTTTTTTTATTATATCATTGATGTATAGGTTAAACAAAACTGGAGAGATACTGCATCCTTATTTAACTCCTTGATTAGTATGAATTTTTATTTTTACTTACTTCATTTCTAGTTTTTATAACAAAATTTGTGTTCCAGTACAAACTCTTTATAGCTGCTATTAAGTGTCTCGGAATTCCTTTTTCTTTTAAAATTGTCCAAAGTTTTCCTCTGTCTTGAAATTATATTTAAATAATAAATTACAAATAATGAACCCCTTAATTCCCTGAACAAAATTATATTAAAGCTATGAAGGAGTACCTTAAGCACCAATTTTTGAAATTACGATGTTGTTGCTGAACAATAAGCTTTTAGTATGAAATTTTAACACAAGATGATGTATGCATCTACATATTTCAAATGTTCCTCAACCATATGTAATAAATTAACTGTTTGATAAAAAATATAAAATGCTGTTTTTTTGTGATTTCAATAAATTGTATTAATAAAGAAAATTTTCGTAATAATTTCCCACACCTTAATTCATAATGTGGGATTGAAATAGTTAATAAGGAATAGGTAATAATAGTATATAGGGCCTACTTGATATGTGTGTAGTCACTCGTGTTCTGGGAATTATTAAATTAACTGGGAGATTAATATATTTAAAATATTAGTAAAGTATAGGATTTAAAGTCCACCGCTGTGGTCTTGAGGTAGCGTGCTCGGGTTCGATTCCCGGTCGGGACAGGCTCCTGGGTGAGGTTTATTTGGGGTTTTTTCCTCACCTGTAAGACAAATGTCAGGAAGTTTAGGGCCCGACGGCCCCGAAAATCAGCCGGTCATCATCATCATCATCATCATCCTTCACCGGTGTGGAAAGCAACGGAAGCTACCACACCTATATTCCATAGTAAAGCTGCAAAGCATAGCATGAAAATGCTGTGATTGCAGTGAAATACCTGCCCTCGGGCAGAATTACTGTGGATGGATGGATAGAATTTAATTAAACTATATCAAAGTAGCCGAGCGGTTAAGGTAGGAAGCCTTGGCGCAGAGCTACGGGACTTGCGCTGGTTCGAGTCTCCATGGGGGAAGAAATTTTCTCATGGTATTTCGGCCAGTATGGGACCGGTGCCCACCCAGCATCATGAGGCAATTGGGTAGCTACAATAAGTAGCGGCTCCAGGTTGAGGTACCAGCTATAACGGCTGGGGGACTCGAAATGCTAACCACATGTCACCCCTACACTGGCTGTTGATCATCTACCTCTGTGATTGACACATGTGGATGTGAAGGGCCAGCAGCTGGCTGGTAAAAGGGCAACCGCTGAAAAGTGGAAAGACCCTCAATCGGAATCGGATAATTCTAGCTCGGAAACGGTATATTATAAATAAAAAAGCATGGAAACTCCTTTTAGGAAATCCGGGGAGGAAAGCGACTAGTAAGTAGGCCAAGAATGAGGTGAAAGAATAACATTAACCATGATTCGAGGGAGGTAAATTATGCAGGGGATATTGGAAAACATTAGCTCAGTTTAGGGATATATGATGAGCTGATTCCTGCACGGCAATGCAATGGATGAACAATCCAACGCTTGGCGAATTCTGCTTCGCAATGATAGGAAGAGCCGACATGGAGAGTGTCAGTAAGTTAATTAATTAGTCTAGTTTGAAAAATCATTTTAAACGTGCAGAGAATAATAAAATCGTGTATCTAATTTCAACAAGTGGCTAAGTCTACAAAAAGAATTGTATTCATTCAGTTTGTCTAGAGAAGATGGTTAATTTTGCTGAGAGACAAATTATTTGAGGTTCTCATATTCCTGTAATTCTACGAGACATAGTCCCAGACATTTTTAGTTGATTTTGAATGTAGGAATTCATATCCAAAATGTTTACGTACAAAAATCATTGTTCTGATCAAGGTTTGATGCGTAGGCAGACGTAATCGCTAGACTACACGATCGGCAAGCAATAGTTAAAATTTTTAGGTTACAAAGTTTTGCAGTCTCTTTGTGTCAACAATTCGTCCCTTTAAATGGGAGCATAAAATAAATATAATGTAATGAACATAACATTTTTTGAAAGTATTGTATACACACAGCCTAATACAGAATATGTTATCAATTGATTTGGTGTTTGCTTGATGAAAATCCACGATTTATTTAATAAATAAACATATCAAAGTTTTATATGATTTTCATAAATATTTATTTTATTTAACATTCGTAAACATCTGTTTCATTACACAATTCGGACGAATGTCATAAATACAAATCAATTTTCTATTTATGTAAAAAATTGCATTTATGGCATTCGCCTGAAGAAGATGCAGTGTATTGAAACAGCTGTTACGATTGTTAAATAAAATAAATATTATGAAAATTATGTAAGACTTTGATTGTTTTTATTCTTTTAATACAAAGTATGTTTATTATTGAAATATCGGTTAGTTTAGTTGTAACATGCTTTGATTTATCCTAGGTAGGTGATAAAAACACAATAATAGAAAGACGCATTTAAATGTTATTAGATCACTAAGTTGTGAAATTGAGGTTTGTGATCTTTGATAAAATGTCATATATATCAGTTTCTAATCCCATGGCGTGACGGACCTGGATGGCTCTTGGCCTATCAAACGGTTGCTGGTGTTACATCTGCATGTACCACATACAGAAGTCAAAGTTCATCCATACAGTGTAGGGATGAAAAGTGCTCAGCAGTCTGGTCCCCAGCTGTGGTTGATTTTCTCAATCTTTAACCACTTTTTGGGGGGGGGTACCCAAATTCATCGCGATGTGGTTACCATACTTGTATCGAGTTCTGAGGTGTGCTGGTTAAAAACCTGGCCCTGCACGATGGATTTTTAAGGAATAAAAATCATGAGAATGACTTCCTTCGGAAGGGAGGATGTAAAACCCTTAGTCTCGTGTCGTAGATTTATGGAACGTGAAAGAACTAATGGCCTAAAACAAAGGAGTCTCTAATAAAATGTATCCGTCCTTTCGCGCCCAGATTTTAATTGCAACGCTGACTTATCTCTCTGTTGCTATCCTGTACGTTCTCTTCTCTGTGCTGCAGAATTTAATAATTGGCATGTCGGTATTTTCAATCTCTGATGGAGAATTTTTATGGATATATGTAACCTGATGCTATTAAAAAAAGAAGTCACTTTCGTAGTGTCAAATTCAAAGCAGATTCTTTGACATTCTTGAATTAAATCTTTGGGGGGGGGGCATAATCTGGAAGGTTATCTAAATACCTGTTCTGAATTTTGTGATTTGTTGAAAAAGAAGCCTACAGACGATGCCAGCCATTTTACTTAAAATTTATAATTATATTATCAAATAATCAGTGACTAGACTTTAGGAAAACCTTGACGCTCATGGTCTCCATTGACATTTAAATTTGAGTTTTAAGACTTTAAGGCGTCGTAGAGAATTGTTTAAACCACGCAAACTGTAAAAGCTTTGATATGTTCCGCGGCTACACATTATTAAATGCTTGCATTGTATTTTCTGTTAATGTTAAGTCAAGGATTGAGACAGATTTTGCCTTAAACTCTTATTCCGAAACATTTTGTCGTTACTACAGATTTACCATATAACTATTATTACAAACGGTTTCGGTCTGTTCTTAACTTATTAACTTATACTGTCGTGAGTTGTCCTCGACATAGCCCTTGGGACATCTCATTTTCGATTTTAAAATATGCCGTTATTATTATTAAGGCGTGGCTAATGGATCCTTCTTACCAGTGGCCTCAAGCTATACTTCCTTCACAATTGAAAAATTATTTACCTAAATTAAGCAGTTGGATAGTCAAGGTGTTAAATGCAGTAGAAAGAAAAAAAATCAAAGCCATTCTCTTTTTCTTAAAAATTGTATACCCAATTCTAGTTCATGTGAAGTCATACTATGATTAATATTTTTGAGAACTGAATGTTTATTTTAAATTATTAGAATTTAGTTTAGTGCCCGTTTTAAATACTGTTATCACTTATGCAGGTAATTACATACCACGAGTGTTTTTGTGCTGATCTAGTTTTTTATGAGCGAATGGGAAAGAGTTTTAGTTGATTGCAGATTAGTCTGTGGTATATACACTGACCATGATACCGATATGCATCTGTTGTCACGGTGGGCTACGACAGTCACGCAAACTTGAAGAAACTTTTTCTAAGCCCTCCACATGTCGTTCTCTTAAAAACATTAGAAGGAACACTTGTTTCCCCCATCTGACCACTAATTATGATCATTAATTACAGAACTCCTGAAGGGACGTCTCGTACATAACATACTTCTCTGTACATTGTGTGGTTTCCGATGTGAAACTTAATGGGAAGTTATTACTCTAACTCAATGTACGCATGCCCGCTTTTGCATTGAGTAAATTTGACTATTTTAGTTAGCCCACAAATTCAACGTGTGGTATCATTCTTTTTTTCGCACGAGCCAATGACAAATTTCACTTCTATCGCACTTTGCGAACAAAGAAGTATTTTTCCAAATCACTGAACCTCTTAGAGCTTTTCTTTACGGTAAAATATTTACAAGAAAATACAATTGAATAAGTATATATAGCTTGAAGGGTTCAAGGCACCGTTAAACAAGCACGGGAATGAAATACAATTGTGTTGTTTAGAAGATAACAATACCTCTATACGGAAAAAATCTCACTTCAAAAGAATGGACCTGTACTTTTGTAACCAAAAGCGTATGAAGGGAGACTTCAATTACAATAAACATGTTGCGTGTTCTTATTGTAATTGAAAAGAACAATCCAATTTACTGTAAATACTATTTTATAGAGTCAAAGATCTTGAGAAGTTTACTTACTGAATGTAAATTAATGTTTTCTGCTGCAAATTTAATACCAAAGAATTATATTAATTGATGTTGAGTGATTCCGGGTTCTGTGGCCGTGGTCCATAGTTGGTGTTGATACCAGACGTTTCGCCCTCAACTGCGGAGGGCATCTTCAGTGGCGAGTGCTTCTAGGCGTGTTTCCTGGTCGGAAGCTCTACTTAGAGTCACTCTAATTGTGTCACTCTAAGTAGAGCTTCCGACCAGGAAACACGCCTAGAAGCACTCGCCACTGAAGATGCCCTCCGCAGTTGAGGGCGAAACGTCTGGTATCAACACCAACTATGGACCACGGCCACAGAACCCGGAATCACTCAACATCATGATTACCGGCCGTGAAAGCCTGCATTCAACAATTATATTAATTGTGTCTTTTAAGCATTAAATGAATCGTATAACTTAACCAAAATAACTCATAACTGATTTCTCTAGAATACCGAGTTCTGTGATATTTTGAGGTTTCGGGAATATTTCGGAAGTAACACTATGGGATTTTGAGATTTCGGCATTCTTTCAGAAGTGTTACAGAGATTTTTGGCACATTAAATACTCTAGAGATTTTTCGACAATTAATCTCATAGTAAAAGTAGATAAAGGTAAAGCTAATGAACAAACTTTTACGTATGGAATGTTCCATTGAATAAATTAATTACTCTTTTCATCTGTTCATAACATAATCTTAACACAGGGTATCAGTGTTTAACATTATGTGGCTTGAAATAAATTACCGATATTATCAAAATTCCTTCGAATCACAATCATTTACCCTAATCATCACTATGTCTCGTATGAGAAAAAGGAACATTATTATATGTCCTTTTATAGAAAAACTTCACTTGCCATTGGCTATTTTATGGTAGGCCTACATTTTCCAATTTCTAGGAATTATTACTGAATAACTTTTTCTTTCTTTCTTGGTTTCCTTCGTTTACGCTGTTTTTCCTTTTTTTTCTTTTACATTTATTTACCTTTTATTATTTCCGCATATAGACACGAGGAAAAGACTCGCATTTTCAGATATATGGAGATTTTAAATCCTCACTCCACCGAGAATCGAACCCGGGTTCTCGGAATCGGAAGTACGGACTCTACCGATCATGTCAAGGCTACAGAGATTTACTAGCTTGTACTTTTCATGCATTTTAGGGTTAAACGTATGCAGTTTTCAAAATTCAAATTTTTCCATTTAAAATTTAAGATGGTATCTTTAAGTCACGCTTATACAGTTACCCGTTGTCTAATAATTAATTTTTCTCTATTTATTTAATTTTTAACTATGTCATTAATCTTTTCCTCGTTTTTTATATATATCTTGTACATATTATATATTTAATTCGTTAAATTTAGAGTAAATCAAAATACATTATAAATATTAATTGTATTGTATTCATAACTTGTAATCGTTTATATATATATATATATATATATGATATGAAAAGAAAAAAGAATGCTTGAGTCGGGATTTGAACTCGAGTCTCTAAAGTCTGTAGCTTTAGCGCTCTAACCAACTGAGCTACCCAAGAATTCCAAGACAAACATACAATTTTCTTATATATGTAGTATTCTGCCAAGAATTCCAAGACAAACATACAATTTTCTTATACATGTAGTATTCTGAGAATACTACATATATAAGAAAATTGTATGTTTGTCTTGGAATTCTTGAATACTACATGTATAAGAAAATTGTATGTTTGTCTTGGAATTCTTGGGTAGCTCAGTTGGTTAGAGCGCTAAAGGTACAGACTTTAGAGACTCGAGTTCAAATCCCGACTCAAGCATTCTTTTTTCTTTTCATATCATATTTGCCTTCATTGCCAAATGTCAAAAATATATTTATAATATCTATATATATATATATATATATATATATTGTAATTTAGATGTAAGACTATTTTTTTGTTGTATTTTTTTAAACCTGGTTGAGTGGTAGACAAGGCCTTAAGGCCTTAACTCTGTCAGGTAAAATAAAGCGATTATTATTATTATTATTATTATTATTATTATTATTATTATTATTATTATTATTATTATTATTATTAAGATAGACCAAGAAATCTGTCCCTTGAAGTATGATGTTTTCTGAATATGCCTTAGGCCTACACGTACAGTCGGGCTTGTGGACTAATGGTTACAAGCTCGCCTTCGGTTCTAAGTTTTGCGGGTTGAAACTCGGCAGAGTCATTCTAATTATACAGTCCCTACAAATATATGTTATTAATCAAATAATTTTTAATATATAAAATAAAAATATTACTGTTTTAATCTATTGGTTATATGGTTTTAATCCATTTGATAATTGCAGCAATATCGATGTATTTTAAGGGCAAAAAATGCTGATTATGGATTCCTTCTGAAGAGAAAAAGCCGGAGAATCCCGTGCCACAGATTTGCGGAACATAAAAAAAAAAACAACAAAAACCTCAAAAAGAGAACGCAGAGCAAAATTTATTGGCCGTTTCAAGCTCACATTTGAATTGTGTCTTTGATGAGCGTCGTTTAAAAAAATTACACATAGGCCTACATTGGAAATTTCTAGCCATAATAGGTTATGAACAAGCCAATATTTAAAAATTATGCATAACAATGTGGAATGTGTTATGGGGAATATAGATAGGCTATTACTACAGTCGGCCGGGATGGTTATGTCCCTTGCTTCTAGTTCGAGGATCGCGGGTTCAATCTCGGTCGGAATCGATGAATTTTTTTAGAATGGACAAATCCAAGGAACAAGTCCTCCGGGAGGGACTTTAAGTCGTGTGTCCCGTGTCGTAAAAGAACCTTAAGTCTGAAAAAGGAAGCTTCTAAGCAAAATTTGCCGACCCTCCTACATCGAAGTAATATCTTAATTGCTTTCCACAAGTCTCATTGGGTCAGCTTAACCGAATTACCTTGGTCAAGAAACTCCTAATAAAGGAGCTAAGTCTGGACACAAAGGTCCATGAGGCCAAAGAGAGGATAAATATTTCTAAAAACTCTAGTTAAAGACAGTGGTCTAACTAGTTTGGGGAAAACTCCCAGTTAGTAGACCAAGAATGAAGTGGGAGAATAACATTAACCATGATTTGAGGGAAGTGGATTATACAGGGAATGATTGGAAAACATTAGCTTAGGATAGGGATGTGTGGAGAGCTTTTGTCCGCGCGGCCATGAACCTACGAGTTCGATAGTGCCAGTGAATTAGTCTAACTAGTTTTTACATCATTTTCGTATTCAATAAATCTTTATTATTTTGATGTATTGAGTGTATTTATTTCTTACTGGCATGAAATAATATGCCTTCTAAAAATTATATATAAATGTATAGGCCTATATATAATATGTATTTTTCATTGATTTAGATATTTGTAAATAATCTAAACAAATAGTTTTCGTGATTGAAAGTTTAAGGTGAACATAGGACTGTTGTATCGGCCCATATTGTTTAATCGTAATGTTTATAGTGTCGCAATTTTTTTTCTGTACGCAAATGCATATTACATATTACGTATTTTATGAATTTAGACTACTTGAGTGATGTAATAATTTATTTATTTATTTAGCAGGTTTTACAATATTTCACAGCATCTTCCTGCACTCAATCTACTGTCATTCTCCTCCACATCTCTCTGTCATTCCAATCTCCCTCGTCCAATCCTTTTTCCTTCCTGCTGCTCAAAACACCATCAATCTATGTTATTTTTGGCCTTCTTCTTCTACCAAGTGACACTCGTTCTAGTATTCTTCTTGGGAATCTGTCTTCTGCCATTCATTCTACATGGCCATAATTTTTTACACGCTTTATATTAGCTTGACCTGTATCTATCTATCTATCTATCTATCTACCTATCTATCTATGTAACGGAATCTTTGAACGCGATTTTCACCCACTTAAAATCATTGGATCCACTTGAAACTTTGTATACTTGTAAAGGACCCGTGACAATACAATAATTTCATATTTTGTTTCTAAAATCCTGGCCAGAATCATCAGAAAATTAAAAAAAATGAAAACTGGTATAATAGGTTGCGGACTTGTCGACTTCTTAGTCAATCGTTAAAAGAGCTCAGTTGGTAGAACGGTGAACTCTATGGGTATATAATTTCAGTAATCCGTAGGTCGCTGGTTCAAATCCGGCTGGGAGGATTTTTTTAGAAGAGTATTACTTTTAGCTCATACTACAATAGTATCGAATTTAAAGATATTTACATTTTTATCTTATTCTGTAAAATATTAAAACTAAAAAATAAATAATAGTTATAAAAAACTAAAACAACACGCTTTATTAGAAAACCGAATTAAAAAATGAAAAATAATTTTAATTTCCAACACGCTTGGGATAAAATTAAAGTGGTCAACAAAAAAATCATCTCCAACACATATAGAATAAAACTAGAGTTATCAACAAAAAGAAAATCATTTTACCATCAAAAGCGTGGGGTGCTTTTTATGATTTTTACATTTTCTTCTTAGAGACTTTACTTTTACCAATATCTGTTTATTATCAAATATATTAATTGATATAGAACACCCCACGCTTTTGATGGTAAAATGATTTTCTTTTTGTTGTTTTATTCTATATGTGTTGGAGATGATTTTTTTGTCGACCACTTTAATTTTATCCCAAGCGTGTTGCAAATTAAAATTATTTTAAATTTTTTAATTCGGTTTTCTAATAAAGCGTGTTGTTTTAGTTTTTTAAAACTATTATTTATTTTTAATTGTTTGTTTTTCATTAAATTCACAATTGAAGTTTGAACATTAATCTTTTGTTTAATTACGCTGTGAAATTCCAGCTGAACGCCTCCAAAAATATTTTTGGAGGCGTTGAGCATATTCAAATTAATTAATGCAGAAATTAATTATACATGTCTGCGTTGTTTAATTTTTTTATTCTATATGTCAATTACCAAGATTCCGATCGTATATCATTGTACTCCTTATTATCGTATTAAAAATGTTCGCTTTTGTTTTTGAACTTATTTTCTCTTCCCATAAAACAGCATTTAATTTTTATATTGCAGATTTACCTTTATTTATGTTCTCATTAATTTCAGCATCATGACTTTCATCTGCACTGATATTTGTCCACAAATATGCATATTCATCACACACTTTTATTTTTCCATATCCATCTTCCAAAATCAGATATTTATTATTATTATTATTATTATTATTATTATTATTATTATTATTAAGATTAAGTTATTGTTCTTATATTAGGCCTACTTAAGGATCCCGTAAGTTTGATGCCGAATTCATTAAGGCCCACATGTCACTATCATCCAGCCCACTGAATCAGTAATTAATAATAATAATAATAATAATATTAATAATAATAATAATAATAATAATAAATAATAATAATTCATTCATTCATAGTAATTCTGCCCGAGGGCATGTCTTTCACTGCAATCATAGCATAAAATAATAATAATAATAATAATAATAATAATAATAGCTCAGTTGGTAACAAGTCTGCTTTCCGACTAACTGGTTTGGGTTCCATACCCGGCGTTGGACATTTTAATTCTTTTATATGTTCATTTCTTATTTTATTTGATTTGGATATATCTGGAATAGGCTTTAGAAATTTCGAGTGATTTGTTTCAAGTGTTTGTGTTTTTCTTTGTTTGGTACAGTTTTCAGTTCCAGATTCATTGAGTATTGTATTCGGTATATACTGCAATGACGAAGCCCAATGTTGACTCTTAACCTCTCCTTTGTTAGGAGTTACTAGACCATATTAATTTTGACTTTTGCTCACATATGCCATGAATGGTATGCGGTCGCGGTCCAATGAGACATCTAGCAGACAACTACGACTACGCTATTACTGGGATGGTGAGGTCGGTAAATTTTGCTTAGAGACCTTTTTATTCAAGCTTAAGGATCTTTTACGAACCTGAAAATCTTCAGACTCGGGACCCACGGCTTTAAAACCCTTCCGGAGGAATTACTCCTTGTATTTTTCCGTGCTAAAAAAATCCCGACCCTGGTCTGGTTTGAACCTGCGACCTTCGGGACCAGAGACAAGGAGCGTAGCTATTAGTCCACCGCTAGTGTTACATACATTTGGTAACTCTTGTAGTTGTCTTTTTTATATCTCCGTTGATTATGTTAAGATATATTTTTTGTGTGTTCCTTAGGTGCTTTTTATTATGGCTCGTAAATTAAAAGTTCACGTTCATATTCTTTTTATACTTACGTATAATTCTTCTGTACGTGTGTTTGTCACTGAACTTCTACTAAACAACTGGGCCGATTTTTATGAATTTTTGTGTGTGTGTCTGATTGGGTCCCTCGATGGTTTAGATTCACAATTGGACCCTCTAAAACCATTAGGTGTAGGAATTCAACTGAAGTGAAAATTGAAAAATCGCTCTAGCGTTCACAATTTTCGATGTTTCGCAACGAAACTCAGTATATCCTCTTAATATAAGTCGAATTAAGTTTTATCTAAAATGAGTGAAATTCGACAATTATAAGTGGATGTTTACTTGAAATCCGAAATTAAAAAATTGCCTAAACGACTGGACGGATTTTGATGATTTTTTTTGTGTGTGTTTGAGTGGGTCCCTGGATGGTTTAGACTTGGGCTCGGTAGGTGGCGCTGCGGTCGGGTTATAGGATTTTTATGATATGTGTAGTCATCTGCATTATCGACATATACCGCTCGACAACAATGTGAAGTCATAATGAGCCATCTGTTGTGGCTATGAGAGGTTTTTCTTGTGAACTTATTTAATAACATTTAATTACGTCTTAATTAGTGAATTTTACGGTAAAAAATTGACATATTTTTATCGTCCGGCCATGATACGAGAATTGAACGTTCGGGCAGGACATCTGCCGGGTCACGCTAGTATTATATAGATTCTTTTTTGTGAACTGTAGTGGACCAGTTACAAACTGACAAATTTTGTACTATATGGTGATTTTTGTATGTAGCCAATTATGTATGACTAATTGTCTGTAACAGTAAGCCCTGTTAGTGTACTATTAAACACTGTATAGAGTAAATAAAAGTAGAAATGCATTTTTTTGGTGTTTGTTGTTGAATTTAAGGTGAGGGGGTGGGAGCGAAAGGAAGAGATTTAAGTTCGCGTGCTAAAGCTCGCGGGTAGAGGAGGGCCCGCCACCTCGCGCCGCATCGAATTACAGGGCGCAGCACCCTAATTTAATTCAATTCCGAGAGTCTTAGGGCCCTCGGGAACGAAGCAAACAGGTGCCGATTAAGTGATTGTCTGGACGGAACTGGATGTTTGGCCTCGTCGGGGTGCTAAATTATAGCGATATCACGCCACTTTCGGCTACCAATCATTTTTTCTCAAAGAAAGATTTACCGCCTATTTTCTAAAAACCTTCCGGCTATCACTTACATTCGTATTAAGACAATTTCTTCGTATTTTAACTTTTTTTTTCTGTGGGAGCGTAATGCGGTGGACATTGCTTTGACATATAACAATTTTTCAATTTCAGATTCCACCTATCATATCAATTACCTTATATTATTATATAGTTAACATAAACAGCCTTTGTTATGAGTAATTCTCTTTCGTCATTTACATAAGTCGGTATTTCATTAATCATGCAATGTTTCATCTCAAACGGGAACTATTAAAGTCTTGATTTTACACGTAAGAGCTATTACAAATAAGGGCCTATTTAACTGAAGTAGTCTGTATTAAAATATGTTAAATATTTTGACGTTTTTATCAGTTAACTAGTTGGTTCAAATGGCGGCGTTTGGTACTAATTTTGGGACAATCCAAATCCAATTCTTTGACCGACCAACTTACGTTTAACTCTTTTTTTTTTTCTCTCTCTCTCTCTTCTCTGACAAGGAAACAGTCAACCATTGCATGCGGAAACCTACCTTGAAATTTCTTCCAGAGAAGCGTTGTGTTGTACCAAGACCGTGTCCGAAAAAAATCTATCGTTTTTAACTGCAAGGCATTAGAATCCAGCGCCGAACATCTCATTTAAACTATATATATATATATATATATATATATATATATATATATATAACTCGTGAATTGGTAGACTGGATAACCATCACTATCCGCTGTGCTGGATTCTAGCTTCGATTTCTGTGCTATGCAGTTAAAAACGGCAGTTTTTTACACGGTCTTGATACTTCACAACGCTTCTCTGAGAGAAATCGTAAGGTAGTTTTCGGCATGTAATGGTTGACAGTTCCGTTCTGAGCCTTAAGGCCAAATTTTCTCTTAACGTATATCTATCTAACTAAATAACTGGCACTATCGAACCCGTAGTTTCGTGGCCACGCAGACATAGCCTCTCCATAATCCTTATCCTGAGCTAATGTTTTCCAATCATTCCCTGTATAATCTATTTCCCTCAAATCATGGTTAATGTTATTATCCCACCTCATTCTTGGTCTACCTACTGGGTCTTTACCTCTGGTTTTCCTACAATAAGCTTCCATGCACGTCTTTCATTTCCCATTCGTGCCTTATGTCCTGCCCATCGCAGTCTATGAGACTTAACTGTTCTTATTAGCCTATATCTGTCTTCCTATAAAGGTCATGCAATTCACTGTTAAGTAGTCTTCTCCATTCACGTGTCTGTTAATCTCTCTTTGATCCAAAAATGTGTCTACAACTTTATTCTCAAGTACTCGTAACCAACCTCCTTTGCTCCCTTAAAGTAAGAGTCAATGTTTCGCATCCATATAATATAACTTGTACGTTAAAAGTTTTGTATATTTTCAATTTAACTTTTTTAAAATGAGATGACAAGAGTCCCTGTAATGCATAATAGGAGGCATTTCCAGAATTGAGCCTATATTTAATTTTTTTGTGCATCTCATTGCTGTTTGTTTTTTTTTCCTAGGTATTTGAATTCAGCCACTTATTCAAAATTTCCCTCATTTGTCATTAGCTGTCCATTTCCATTATATAAAGTATTTCTATGTGTTGACCATATATTTAGTTTTATTGATATTTACTTCCAGTCCAAATTTCTTAGTGTTATTCAATAGTATGTGCGTGTTGACCCTTGAGTATCTCCTCGCTATCTCCCAATAGAACTACTTCATCAGCATAAACTAACAGCTTATTAATACCATTGAGTTGTAGGCCTTCTTCATCCTCTAAAGATTTGATGGCATGCTTTAGTATAAAATTGAATAGTAGAGGAAATAGTGCATCACCTTGCTTAAGCCCATTGTGAATTTCAAAAGTATCCGAAAACTGTTTGTTACACGAACCCTACTCATCCTATGCCCATTTAGACACATTTGTATAAGTCTAACTAACTTTTTAGGAATTCCGAACTCCGGCAGGATGCTACATAACTTCTCCCTCTTAATTGAATCTTATGTTTTTTAAGTCTACTTATAGTTAATGTACACTTAGCGACAAAACGAATGGGCCAACTCTTTATCTCGAATATTTCTCAACGCGCGATTCACACGAGCAAACTAATTACACAGTAGAGCTACAATACGTTTTCCTTCTTCATTCGAAGAGCATTATTTCTAATCACAGCAAGGAAGCTAAGCATAGCTCAGTGCTTAGTAGCTTGATTCGTATGCAAGAGGTCACAGGTTCGATTCCCGGTGAGGTTATTATTTTTTTAATTGTTAAAATGCTTTCTATTTTATTCTGTATGTCTATTCTTAAAGAAAAATGTACTAAATATTTGGAAGTATTACTATTTGTATTATTAATATTATTTATTTATTTATAAACAGGTTTACAGTGTAATAAAACATATTCCTATGCCCAAAGATTTTTAAACGTATATCTTCTTTCTCCATTCTTCCTTATCTTCTCATTCCAATTTTTCCATACCTAGTTCTCTCTTCTTACATCATCCATCCATTTAAATATAGGTCGACCTCTCTTTCCTTTTCCAGGTGAAATCCATTCCAAAGCTTGTCTGGGTAATCTTTTCTCAGGCATATCCTACGTATAATGACCAAACGATTCTAATTGTCTGTACCTTACAAAATCTAATATTGAATTTTGGACTTTCATTTGTTGTGTGATGGTTGTATTTTTTTTTTTTTTTTTTTTCAATTTAGAATGTCTAGTTGAGCGTCAGAAACAATCTATTTCAGTAGACATAAGCTTTAAACTCAAACTTCTATTCAAATGCCAAGTTTTTGCACCGTATGTTAGCGTGCTTCGAATTATGGATTTATAAATTTCTAATTTGGTATCTATTTTTATGTTCTTATCCCACAAAACTCCGTTTGACATTGTTATTACTGATTTTCCTTTTTGAATTCTATGTTTTATGTCATTTTCTTGGGTACATTTTGAGTTAAAGTTGATCGCCAGGTAATTACATTCCTCACATCATTTGATACATCCCATTATTATTTTTTTTATTGTCCATCATCTATGGGCTATTATTATGCTGGACTTGACATACATACTTACTTACTCACTGGCACTATTGAACCCGTAGGTTCATGGCCGCGCGGACATAAGCTCTCCATACATCCTTATCCTGAGCTAATTCTTTCCAATCATTCCCTGTATAATCTACTTCCCTCAAATCATAGTTAATGTTATTCTCCCACCTCATTCTTGGTCTATCAATAGGGCGTTTTCCCTCGGTCTTATTATGTTAAGATTGTGAATTTGTGTCTTAATAATCCTTGCTATTCCTACAAGAAGCTTCCATGCACGTCTTTCATTCCCCATACGCGCAAAATGTCCTACCCATCGCAGTCTATGAGACTTAACTGTTATCATTATATCTGGCTTCCTATAAATAAAAATTACTACAGCTTTGCTAAAAATTACTGAAGATATTCGTGAAGCCGTGGACAGACGTCAATTGACTCCTTTAACCTTACTTGACTTCAGCAAAGCTTTTGACACAGTAGACCACGACTTACTTATGATAAAGCTCAAGCACCTACACTTGTCTGACAGCGCTGTATCCTGGTTCGACTCATACCTGCACGGTCGTCAACAATACGTTTCATTAAACTCTAGATCTTCGTCTTGGCGCAACGTGCCGGCTGGAGTCCCCCAGGGCAGTGTTCTCGGACCTCTTCTTTTCTCAATCTACATAAATGACTTGCCAACTGTACTAAAGCACTGCCGTTATCACCTCTAGGCTGATGATCTCCAAATTTACCTACATTCACCTCCTCATTCTCTCTATAACAGCTTGACAAAAATGAATGACGATCTCATATCCATCTTTAACTGGTCTTCAAGTATCGGTCTAAATCTAAATCCTAACAAGTCACAAGTAATTCTAATGGGACAACAAAGACTGCTTACAACCTTTGACATATCTACACTACCAAACATTACTATAAATAATATAATCATCCCTTATTCTTCTTCAGTAATAGATCTTGGACTACATCTAGACGCAAATTTAACCTGGCAAACACAAGTGAAACACATATGTAAAAAGACTTTCTCCATCTTACATTATCTTAGACGTTTAAAGAATTTTCTCCCAGTTTCGTTAAAACAAATCCTTGTGCAGAATCTTGTGTTACCACACTTCGATTATTGTGACATTATATATAATGATCTAAACTATGACTTGTCGCAGAGACTGCAGCGTGTTCATAATGCTTGCGTTCGATTCATTTTCAATATCCGCCGTTATGACCATATTTCCGAACACTTTAATAACCTCTCTTGGCTCCGTCTTACTGACAGACGTAAATTGCACTCTCTTTCACTACTTTTCAAGCTTCTGAATTCCTACATCCCTACTTACCTGGCGTCTAGATTTGAGAAGTTATCCTCTTACCACAATATTGACACTAGATCACAAGATAGCAGTCTGCTAACAATTCCTCTTCATAGCACTTCCTCCTATTCTACTTCCTTCACAGTAGCCTCTGCCCGCTCCTGGAATCTCCTTCCTCAAGATATCAGGGGTTGCCGCACACTTGGTACCTTTAAGTCACGCTTATACAGTTACCTGTTGTCTAATAATTAATTTTTCTCTATTTATTTAATTTTATACAATGTCATTAATCTTTTCCTGTTTTTTATATATATTGTACATATTATATATTTAATTCGTTAAATTTAGAGTAAAGCAAAATACATTATAAATATTAATTGTATTGTATTCATAACTTGTAATCGTTTATAAATATATCTTGTAATTTAGATTTAAGACTATTTTTGTTTGTATTTTTTTTAAACCTGGTTGAGTGGTAGACAAGGCCTTAAGGCCTTAACTCTGCCAGGTAAAATAAAGCTATTATTATTATTATTATTATTATTATTATTATTATTATAAAGAGCATGTAGTTCATTGTTATGTTGTCTTCTCCATTCACCTGTCTGTTCATCTCTCTTTGGTCCAAAATTTTTCCTAAGTACTTTATTCTCAAATACTCGTAAACTCCTTTCCCCACTTGAAGCAAGACTCCATGTTTTGCACCCACATAATATAACTGGTATTATAATAGTTTTATATATTTTGAGTTTAACATTTTTTGAAAGGAGTTGGGACATCAAAAGTCTCTGCAATGCATAATAGCACGCATTTCCAGAATTGAGCCTATGTTTAATTTATTTGTGCATCTCATTGCTGTTTGTTTTTTTCCTAGGTATTTGAATTCAGCCACTTCTTCAAAATTTCCCTCATTTGTCATTAGCTGTCCATTTCCATTATATAATGTATTTCTACGTGTGACCTAGTTTTATTGATATTTACTTCCAGTCCTAATTTCTTAATGTTACTCAATAGTGCGTGCGTGTTGTCCTTTAGTATCTCCTCGCTATCGCCCCATAGTACTACATCATCAGCATAAACTAACATCTTATTAATACCATTGAGTTGTAGGCCTTCCTCATCCTCTGAAGATTTGATGGCATGCTCTAGTACAAAACTAAATAGTAAAGGAGATAGTGCATATCCTGCTTCAACCCATTCTGGATTTTAAAAGTGTCAAAAACTGTTTGCCTACACGTACCCTACTCTTTGTGCCATTTAGACACATCCGTATAAGTCTAACTAACTTTTTAGGAATTCCGAACTCCAGCAGGATATTATATAACTTCTCCCTCTTAATTGAATCGTATGTTTTTTTTAAGTCTACGTATAGTTGATGTACAGTACCATTATATTCCTATTTCTTTTCTAAAATCTGTCTTATACTAAAAATCTGATCATCTGATCTGTTGTAGACCTCTTTCTTCTAAATCCACATTGATGATCTAGAATATCATCAATATAGGGAGTAAGTCTGCTTGCTAATATATTTGTTAGAATTTTGTATGAAGTTGAAAGTAATGAGATGTTCCTTAAGTTGTTGCAATCAGTTTTATCTCCTTTCTTATAAATTGGTACGATAATCGATTCTTCCCATTCTTCAGGAATGGCTTCTTTTTCTCAATTCATACTAAGTAACCGGCGTATCTTGTCCATCAATTTTTCTCCCCCTGATTTTATCAGTTCTGTTGGGATTTTATCTGAACCAGATGCTGTATACTTCTTCAATTTTTCTATCACCATTTCAACCTCTAATGCACTTGGTTCTGTGACTAGCATTTCTGCTGTCTGTAAATTATCCTCCTGAATGTCCTGTTCTGTATGTACATTTAATAGCTGATTAAAGTAACTTTTCCATCTATTTAATATACTCCTGGAATCTGCAATCATATCCCCATTTTCATTCCGAATTATGTTTGTTCTAGCCTGAAACCCTTTATAAACTAAATATTTTAATTGAAGGGTGAAACTTTTTCCTCGCTAATACGTAATAAATAAGTAAACTTATAAATATATGAAGCTATATTATATTTTATTACATAAATGTATAACATTATTATTAAAACGTGATACTTCACAAACAGTTAAATTTATACCGGTAGCTAAATGGTGTTACAGAGTTTACGAAGGCAGGAATTAAATGTTATAGGATTATTTTGCGAAAATGCAAATGAATAAAAGAAAAAACTGTCGGAGGATTCGAACCCTGGCTTTCACGTACATTTCATCTTGTTGTAAGTAGTTTAACGATCTTCGCTACTCGAACGTGGGATACTAGTTGCCTTGCTTACTTTTGCATTATGATCGAGAGTTGAATTTTATTTAAAATATCGGAATTTGAGTAATATTGCACTTGTCGAACACTCGTAAATGTCTAGAAATATGTCGCCTTCACTGTTCTCTGAGTATTTAAGACGATTAAAACCAAATACAGTGTATTTAAAACATTTAACACAGCTAATGCTTTTCGAGCATGCGCAGTTGGCCATAACAGGAATAGAACTCTACTTTTTGAAGCGGCCTCATTCTTTTTGTCGCTAAGTGTACATTGCCATTAGGCCTTATATCCCCATTTATTTCCTAAAATCTGTCTTATACTACTTAACTCATATCTAGATCTTTATTTCATTCCAAGTTCACAGTTCAAATTAATATGACTTAACTCATATCTAGACGTATTACTTTGAACTGTGAACTTGGAATGAAATAAAGATGCGTCTCTCTATAATTCTATTGGTTCCGGGTTCATTTCTGGGGGTTCCGAGTTTGATTGTAGGGTATACTGTAGTAATGTTTCTTCATGTAGCCCCGATCTGGTTTGTAACGAAGAAAACTATATGGAGAAAACTGTCTAGCTAGATACGGTAATTGGAGAGATCGGATTAAAAAAAATAAAATCAAGGAATGGTATAACGCTAAACATGTGACTCTTGTACTAGCAGTGATAGCAGCCAATTCAGTTAGCCTTGGCTTTTGGGAGTGTGGACCTATTGATTCAATATTATAATAAAATACATATTGTGTTTATGGCAGTATTGCGATGATATGGTGACTTGTTATGATTTTTTTGGATTTTTTAAATATCAGTATTATTTTGTCAGTTATGCCATTTTATCAACTGATGTGGTGTTGTGGTAACGTTGTTTCCTCTCGCAGCGGGCTCGCGTTCGATTTCCGGTGGAGATAAGTTTCCTGGGTGAAGTTTTTTCGTTTTTTCCTAACCTATAAGACTAATATTTGGAAACTTTAAAACCCAAATAGTCCTAGAACACCAACTGGCCATCACAACCATTCATATGATAATCTCCCTGTTTCGTATGAATCCATAAGTGAATTATGTGTATTGCCTTAAATGTTTATGTTGTCTCGGTAGCCATAGCATTGAGCTGATCATCCATACATGGAGGGCATCCATGTTCTTGTAAGTTCGAAAAAGTATGTGTTTAATCTAGAGTTAAAATCCTCTCCCGACAGGTCGTATCCTTGTAAGGCCTGCATTGCAGGAGACATAAAATTATTTACAACGGGGGAGGTTAAACTAAAGTAGAAAGAGAGAGAGAGAGTTATGTAATTTCCTGATTCTTCATATTAAGTTGTCTATATCATACTGTCTCGTACCACTGTAAGGCCCGGATGGCGAGTGGCATGTAAAAAAGTTTAAGGTGAGAAATTAAACAGAGAGAGAGAGAGATGTCATTTCCGGATGATCCTTCATATTAAGTTTTCTATATCGTATTGTCTCGTAGCACTGTAAGGCCTGGATGGCATGTGGCATGTAAAAAAGTACCTAGACTGTAAGGTGAGAGATTAAGCTGAGATGAAGTAGAATATCGTATAGGGTTCTTCTAACGGAGATGCATATTAACAGTAACTACATTATAATATAAACAGTGTTTTTTAATGTCAATTATATTAAAATATACATATATTTTCCTAGATTGTTATTTTCACATAGTTACAGGGAACCGTTGAATAATTTTATTCGATTCAATAATCTTGATAAAAACACTAGGATTGTTTTTATTAGTTACAGATTTAGAACGGTTGTGATGAATTTTTCTTTGATTATAGCACAATCCATTAAAAACACTAAATTGAAAAATGCCATTCGACAGCAGTGTTTGCTTTATTTCAATGATAATTTTTTGCTGTTATGCAGCCGTACTGTATGTGTGAGAGGGATTTTTTTGTTTTGAGGAAGTTAAATCTCTTTGTTCCTTTCTTGATTGACAGCCGTGGTGATTTAGTTTCCGTGTTTGAAGCAACGGTTGCCCTAAGGGTATATTGTTTGATGATGCATACGACTCAATGTTGACGAAATCATCCAAAAATCAGAGTTTTATTTTTATTTTTTTCTATTTTAATTCACTGAATCTATTATTCTTTTCATATTAATGGTGTATAAGAGTTTCAGCTCAACACTCATCTGTTCTTGTTGACAGGATTGTGCAGAAGTGGTTATTAAATAGCCTAATCTTTTTCCCTGGATACAATACCGCTCGAAACATTTGGAGATTGCATGTTTTGAAATGAATTGGTTTTGTGCTACATAGCTTTATTTTGCTTACCTTTTGTTGGAGCGTATAGTGTGAGCCCGATTCTGATAGGAACTAGCAAATAGCTTGCGGTGGATAGAGACAGGACGTGCCAAGTTTGATTTCTCTTGCCCACGAGGGTTTAACAATATTCCAGTAGTTCTGCCACGTGCTACGCCTTCCAGAGGAGCTAACAGCTGAATTGAATCCCTTTTCATAAAGGGTAATGCACTTCCTAATCTAAATAGACCTATAACCTATCCTCATAATTAAAATAATGATCGAAAATGATTAAACCAGGTAATTAAAATCATACATTACTAATTTGTGTCTTAAATTATATGGTTTGGAATATCGTAAAATTTGAGCAATATGTTACACAGAGTTTCAAAGTAAGATGGGGCACGCTGTTGGTTAAGGCAATACGTTACCATCTGGGAGGTCGGCGGTTCGAGTTCCGGCGCTGTTAGAATTTTTAAATCGGCCTAAACCTTCTGGTGGGACTATGGTCCTAGGGTTGACTCAGCCTTTAACTGATGAGTACCAGATGCTTAGTTGGGATAAAGGCGGCCTTCATGCTGAGCTGACAACCCATGCCCCTAAAAAGGTGGGAGCCTTAACCTCCTACTACCCCAAAGGCATCCTGAGGCCTGTAGTGGTACCACTTTTTTTTTTCAAAGTAAAATGTGTAATGCTTAAATTTATAGTGGTGTAAACCATTTCCGTCAGCAATAGGCTAGAATTATAGTTATTACATTACATGTACGAATTCAATGCAATTGAAGCCTCTATGTTAAATTTGGATCCAAGTGACTCTCCTAAAATTATAACATTATGCCATTTATTTCCTGAATTTATTAAAGTATCTTTTTTGAATCATGTTAATTTCGTGTAAAACAAAATAAATATAATTTACACCGCTGCATTCTAAACCGTTCATTTAATGAAGTTAATATTAAATACAAGTTTTAAAGAAAACTTTCGGAGATAGTAGTAGTAGTGGATGGTGGCGGCGGCGGCGGCGGTGGTGGCGACGGCACGAATGGGGAATGAAAGACGTGCATGGAAACTTCTTATAGGAAAACCAGAGGGAAAATGCCCAGTTGGTAGACCAAGAATAACATTAACTATGATTTGAGGGAAGTAGATTATACAGGGGATGATTTGAAAACATTGGCTCAGGATAGGGATGTATGGTAAGCTTATGTCCGCACGGCCATGAACCTACGGGTTCGATAGTGCCAGTGAATTAGTTTTTTTTAGTAGTAGTAGTAGTCCCTTGATTTACTCAACTAGACTTGGGCGTTTTCCCCTGCAGGAGGGAAATTCAACCATACTAATTTAGTTACACATGTTTTTGAATAGATGCCATTAAGTGACCCGAGGTCAGCGTTCCGCCTCATAGTTACATCTAGGAAACCAAAGTATTATTAGGATGCTAATATTCGATCAATTTTGCACAGAGGCCTTTTCATTCAGGCTTATTGTTCTTTTACGAACCTGAAAAAATTCAGACTGGAGGACTTGTCCCTTGGATTTTTCCATTCTAAAAAAATTCCATCGACCACGGCCGAGTTTGAATCCGCGTCCCTTTCAACTGGAGGCAAGGAACATAACCACTAGCCCACTTCTAAAACAGATACTGGCGGGAACAAACTGTGAGCAATTTCATTACATATTCCTAAGTTTTTCTTTTTATTTGAACAACTCCACTGAGTAGGAATATATATGCTCAGCTCTTTGGAACCGGAACTGGTCAAAGTGCAAACCATTATGATGGTCTTGGCAACATTCATTTTATATTTACTTTTGTGCAATTATTAATTATCTTGTATTTAATTGAAGCAGGCCTTATTGGTAATATCAGCTTTAATGTCAATGGCGAATTTTCTGAGCACTCATGGCGTGAGCCATTGTTGGATATTTGTTAAAGGAAACTTACCGTAAATCTGGAAGAAGAGGATAATGTGATAGATAGAATTAAAAAGAGGAAGTTTAAATGGTTTGGACACCTAATGAGAGTATAACCGTCATCTAATCTATACTCTACATCCCCTCATGGGGACATGTATGCTCCCTTGCTTGAGTTTTTTAAACAAGATAATTTAGTTACCCTTATTTCCCTACATATTTCTGCATGTGACATGTTGTTAGTGCATCTAGTAGGCAACTAAGATATCACTTGGGTGGGAAAAAGGTCAATTAATTTTTACTCACAAGAGAACTTCCAGCCATTATATCCCGAAACCTACTTTGTAATTTTTCCTAGAGAATCGTTGTGTTATGTACCAAGGCCGAGTTATATATATATATCCATCCATAGTAATTCTGCCCGAAGGCAGGTCCTTCACTGTAATCATAGCATTTTCATGCTATGCTTGCAGCTTTACTAGGGAATTGTGTAGGTGTGGTAGCTTCCCGTTGCTTTCCACACCGGTGAAGGATGACGATGATGATGATAATGATAAGGATGATGACGATGGCCATATGATTTCGGAGACCGTTTGGGCCTTAAAGTTTTCTGACATTTGTCTTACAGGTGAGGAAAACCCCCGATAAAAACCTCACCCAGAAAAACTGCCCCGACCGGGGATCGAACCCGGGCCCGCTGCGTGACAAGGCAGCACGCTACCTCGAGACCACAGCGGTGGACATATATATATATATATATATATATATATATATAAGAAAAATGAATGTTTGTACTGATTCGCTTGATAGCGTAATCGGTAGCGCACTGGAGTATCACCCAGAGGTCAGAGTTCAAATCCCGTCCAAGCATTTATTTTTTCTTGTCATGCCATATATATCTGCCTCTTTTAACTTAAAAGCACAGAAATCGATGCCAGAATCCGGTAATTTGGCAACCCACTGTGTGAAGCAGTTGGACAGCGGCGTGGAGAGCAAGTTTTGAGGATTATCCAATCCACCAAATCATGAATTTTATTACTTCCCTATAGTTTAAATGATTAATTTTGCACTGGATTTTAGTGCTTTTCAATTAAAAGCGGCACATATTTTTATTTTGACACGGCCTTGGTACATCGCAATGCTTCTCCGGGTGGAATTTTCAAGCTAGCTTTCGACATATACTGGTTGAAATTTTTCTTGTCAGAGACACTAATTTATGCTTGAGCCTAAAAATCTTCAGACTTTGAATCCGCGAACCTTGATACCAGAAGTAAGGAAGCTAACCCATAGACTACCGATGCCGATATGCAACAAGAACGATAGCCCAAAAAGTGTTTCAATGGACACCAGCCGGAAGAAGTGTTTGCGGAAGACCAAAAATATAGTAGTAAAGTAATTTTTTTGTGGTTTAGGCCGAATGGCCTGTTCCGGCCTCATTCCATCTCTGTCTTGGTCGTCCATGATCTCATCTTCTTCTTGGTTTATATGACAGAATTATTTTCGGTATTTTCTTATTGTCCATTATTTCCAAATGTCCCTTCCATTTTTGTCTATATTCATATACTTTTTTTCATTTTTTCAAAATATATGTAATTTATCTCTGATTTCTTGATGTTTGGTTTTATCTAATTTTATTTATCCCAGTATTGGTACCAGAATAAGAAAGACATTATTTTTTCGAAGGGACTTGAAGAAGAATAACCTATTCCCTTGTTCGAGAAGGATAGAGATTGGAAATGGGAAGGCGGCTTAGTTGTCTAATCCCTAAATAATAATAATAATAATAATAATAATAATGATAATGATAATACTCGTAATAATAATAATAATAATAATAATAATAATATTGATGATGATTATTATGATGATTGTGATGCTGATGATGATTATGACGATGATGATGGTGATTATGGTGATGTTGATTATGGTGATGATGGTCATGATGGTAATGGTGGTGATGATGGTGATGGTGACGATGACGATGATAATAATAATAATAATAATAATAATAATAATAATAATAATAATAATAATAATATAATAATAATAATAAATAAATAGTAGTATTATCTGATTTCACTTTAAGATGGGAAGAAACTGCAGCACACATACAATAAGAGTATTTGGTCAAGAATAATTGTAATTCTAATACATTCCGATATTTAGGGCCAATTTCACCAAGAGTGGTAACTGTATTTACACCAGTTTAAGCTATGCATTATACATGGGTAAAAGTGGCATAATACAATAATTATTACCTCTGTTGGTTAAACTGACCCTTAGAGGCTTTGAATAAAAACGAACATCAGTTACCAAATTATATTTTATTAGATGTTACCCTTTTACCTGATTTCGTCATTTATATATTAGAAAATAAACTAAATGGGGCAGCTTGTGTTTTGTGATATGTATAATGAGCCTACGTTTAAAGCAATTCGTGATATTCTTATAAACTGAAAGCAAATCTCTATTTTATATTGGGGGCCCATAAATAATTTCAGATTTTTTTTTGTTCTTGTTAATATTCGCAAGTAGTTAAACGTTTTTGCAGTAAATTTTAAAGTGGAATATATAACTACACTCTTGATTTATACCATACATTAAAATAACTATTTTAATTTATCGAATAGAATTAAAATCTCTTGAACTTTTTAAAAGAAACATAAATCTTCCATAAATAGTTAAAATATGTTGGCATGTTAATGGAATAAAACAGACAATGAGATCCTCATAACCGTAAAACAGATTGAGAGTTATGGTGAGAAACTTTGCTAATTTATGTAATTGCCTATCATTATAAGACGCTGTTCCCGCCAACTTTATGTTTGATTCCTGCAACTAATTTACTGCACATAAGAAAATACACTCCAACTTTCCGCAAAAAAAACTAAATTTATATTTAATAAAATGGTTAATTTCCCAGTTATGTGAAAGTAAAACATGGTCTAATACTTTAAGAGAGGAGAAAAATATTACGGATATTTGAGAATAAACAGTTTACGAACACTTTTGGACCAAGGAGAGACGAACAAGCAGATGAATGGACAAGACTACTAACATTGATCTTCTTAAGTGTCGTACACTAACCCCGTGCCGTAGCCTAGTGGCTAATGCAAGATTCCTTGGCGCAGAGATATAGGACTTAGTTCGAGTCTCCATGCGGAAGACATTTTATCATGGAATTTTCTGTCAGTGTGGGACCGGTGCGTACCTAGCATCGTGAGGAATTTGGGTAGCTACAATAAGTATCGGCTCCAGGCTGAGAAAACCAACTATAACGGCTGGGGACCCGACATGGTGACCACATGTCACCCCTATACTGGCTAGATGATCGTCTACCTCTGCGATTAGCATATGCGGATGTGAGGCATTATCCGGCTGGTAGGCCAAGGGCCTTGTAGGCCTGTCGCTGCATAAAGTTTGTGTCGCCTGTGGTCTCGAGGAAGCGTGCTGCCTTGTCACGCAGCGGGCCCGGTTTCGGTCCCCGGTCGGGGCAGTTTTTCTGGGTAAGGTTTTTATCGGGGTGTTTCCTCACCTGTAAGACAAATGTCAGGAAAACTTTAAGGCCCAAACGGTCCCCGAAATCATATGGCCTTCCATCATCATCCCATCATATCATCATCATCCTTCACCGGTGTGGAAAGCAACGGGAAGCTACCACACCTACACAATTCCCTAGTAAAACTGCAAGCATAGCATAAAAATGCTATGATTGCAGCGAAGGACCTGTCTTCGGGCAGAATTACTATGGATGGATAGACAGCGATAGACAGGACATGTAGCATGAATGGGGAAGGAAAGAGAGTCGTGCAAACTTCTTGTAGGAAAACCTAGAGGGAAACCGTCCATTAGGTAGGCCAAAACTGAAGTGGGAGAATAACAGTAACCACGTTTTGAGGAAGGTGAATTAGATAGAGGATTGGACACTTTAGCTTAGGATAGGGATTTATGGAAAGATTATGTCCGCATGGCCATGAACCTACCGGTTCAATAGTGCCAGTGAGTGATAGAGTTAATTGGTCAATACACTTTCTTTCGGATCAGTTATTTTAAATACTTTAGTATATTTTTATCTTTAAGTTTGGGGCTAGATTTCAACTATAGCTTATTATAATACATTTCTATCTCTTTTAATATTCGTCTCTCAGAAGATCGATTATGTTTTTCTTTTCGTTTCTGTGATATTACTTTTATTCTTTTTAATTCCAGTTTAATTTGCATATATCTGTATCACTATTAAATTCTAAAAACTCCTTACCTCTAGATTTGAGGACGCCGGACATTAGCTTCCTCCCTTTTTTATTTGTCTTTTCAGCGAACTGATGGTTTCTGAATTTTCTCTTCTATAATATTATATAGGCTACTTAATTGTAATTTTATTTTAATTTGTTTAAACGTTTACTTATAATTACTTATTATTTGTTCTTTTTTTTTCTTTGTATGCTATTTTTTTAGTGTAAGAGAAGGGCCCACGGCTCAAATTTGGCTGTTTAAATATTTTTTTTACCTCTCATACGTTATGTATTTTTTATGTATCTTCGTCGGTAATGTATGTTACTTATTATGCATTGTTAATGTAAATTAACAACATATGTATCTGTGGGCGAAAACAACGATTAATTATTACATTTAGATACAGTATTTTCCCTTAAACCTTAAACTAAATATAAACTCTCTCACTAATGTTTATGGAATCCTACTCCATTGCGCGACAAGTCTAGAAGGCTCTTGGCATACCATCCGGCTGCTGGCATGTGTTAATCATTCAGGTAGACGATCGTCCAGCCAGTGTAGGAGTTACATGTGGTCAGAATTTCGGGTCCACCATCCGTTATAGCTGGTTTACTCAACCTGGAACCGCTATTTATTGTAGCTATCCAAATTCCTCACGATTTTGGGTGGGCGCAGGTCGAAATTCCATGAGAAAAATATTCCCTCATGGAGACCCGAACCAGCGCAAGTCCCCTAGCTCTATGCAAAGGAATCTTGCCTTAACTACTCGTCTACGGCACTTAAGATCATTGCCGCATTTACTAAAGTCGTCCATTTGTCCGTATCCTCAACCAACGGAATTCAGTTCATATATCCGAAATCCAGTTATCTTTCTAATGTCCATTTAAATTCTCCACTTCTGTAACAATAAATTAAAAAACAAAAAGGCTTGTAAACACCAATTGAAAATAACTGTAGTATCATTCTTACATCCTGTTTTAAAACGAAAATGTACCATATTTTAAAACTTTGGTACAGTTTACATCATTGGTCATATTAAAATTATTTATTTTTCAGGTGATATTGTTTTTTTTTCTTTTCTTCATATTTTATAGGCTCGTAATATTACTTACGATATTTCTGTTAACCAGTGTAGGAAGCACGCTAGTGACGTCTTTGTCAAGGGTCTGACAGGTCTCGAGTTCAAGTACTATAAAATACTGAATTTAAAGCAAATTTATGGTTTTCAAAACGTATCGATAATGGATGACACATTTTAAATACAAATTTATAATATACATCACACTAGAATTATATGTTGAAAAGTCTTAAGATGTTGCGAAAAATGAATTTCGTATACAGGTCTACACATTTGATTATAAACTTTTAGGTATATTTAAAAATATTTTTCATTTTCAAATTAAGAAAAGGCAAATATTAAGCACGTATATTACAGAAAATGATCGAAAATTTAATAATAATAATAATAATAATAGTAATATATGCCTAATAATAATCAGAGATCTTGCATTTTTTAAATTTAAAATTAATTCAGTAAAGTAGATAATGGGAGAGAATAAATTGAAATGTTTAAATTAGAAAGCATGAAATCATATTCGTATAGAAATTAAAGCTAAAATATTTTGCTGACAAATTATATATTTTCATAGTATTATTTTCGTTAATCAGTACTTTAGGAAAACTTGTTGAAATTCGTATTTTTGTACAATAGAAAAATCTAATCAATTATACAAAAATATCTCTACTTTCTTTTTAAGCAAAAAAAAATTATTACGCGTTTTAACGAAAGAAAACACCTCTATAGTCTTCTGTGTATGTGTACGACTTGGGTACGAAAAAGGTGAATTGAAACTGCACCTAGGAATACCAGAGAGAAAGCGCTCAGTAGGTAAGTTAAGAATGAGGTGGGAGAATAACATTAACTATGATTTGAGAGAAATTAATTGCACAGGTCGTGATTGGAAAAATGTTGGTTCAGGATAGAGATAAAGAAGCGTTTATGTCCCCGCGGGTTCGATAGTGCCTGTGAGTTAACTTAGTTTTAATGTAGGCCTATGTTATGTATGTATTGTATTAACATATCAACCTGAGCACGTAAATTCTCATATTAGACCCTATTTCTAAAAATGAACGCTTTATTATATTTAATGGAAAGCAGTCTTGATTAATTCTAATTCTATTGTAATATGTGCATATACATATATTCAGTTATTTTGAGCTTCGTCTTAATATTAATATGTCTAATTCAATTTTGTTTGTACCAAAGAGAAACGAACAGATACGCGAATGGAAATACTTCATAAAAGTTAGCTACATGATCTTTAGAGGAAACCAAATAGAATAAGAATCGGCCGCGGTGGACTAGTGGTTATGCTCCTTGTCTCTGGACCCGAGGTTCGCGGGTACAACTCAAATGACATCTATACGAAAACAAGGGTAACTAAATTAGTATGGTTCAAATTCTTCCCTGTAGGGGGAGAACGCCTAAATCTCTGTTAAAGGAAACATGGGCTTACAAGAAGAAGATATAATAAGAACAGTTAAGTCTGGTAGTCTGCGATGGGCACGATTTGTGGCACGAATGGGGAATGAAAGATGGGTATGGAAGCTTCTTGAGGAAACTATAGGATAGATCAGGAATGAGGTGGGAGAATAACATTAATTATAATTTCAGGGAAATATATTATATAGGGGATGATTGGAAAACATTAGCTCAGGATGGGGATGTATGGAGAGCTTATTTCCACGCGGCACAAATCTACGAGTTCGATAAAGCCAATGAATTAGTGGTTAGTTCTAATTCAAGTTTTGTAATAATATTGAATCTTAGGCTACTTGAAAATGAATTTGATTACATGCAATATCAATTTATTAATTTATTTATTTTTGTCTTGCCGATCATTCTTTTTATTATTAGTTTTAAATTTCAAAGACGCCTTTGACTAATTACCAAAACAGTTTCTTTAGTAGACATACATAATTCCGAAATAAATACCATATATCAGCGTAATTGATATTTCGGTGTTAATATAGCTTTAGTCACGAATATAATTATCAAATCTCGATATTCTATTAGTTATTTGGCAGGTAACGAAAGAAGTTAAAATTGTTCATTAGTTGTAAACAAGGTCATACTTTGGCCATGAGACCTGAAAGTTACATTAAAAAGTTCCATCTTGAAACCTTGCGACTGAACTTTGTTTATAATATTTTTTATAAAAATATATGTGTAAAAATTAGTTTTTGTGGTTAAAATTTATTAAAATTACAGACTTTAATATAATTATGCATTCTTTTCATAATCTTGGGGGCATACCGCAGTTACAAACTGGAAGGTTCTGGATTGGATTTTTAAACTGGCCTAAATCTTTTATCAGTGCCATAGATCTGTGATTGCCTCAGCCACTTACGAATATGAGTATAGACACTTGTTCATCTTCATTCTTCTTATTCACGGTTTAGGCTCCATGGTCTGTTCCGGCTCAATACTCCATCGCTTTCTTGGTCTGCCAGGATCCTCCTCCCTCATGATTTGTACGTCCAAGCCTGCTTCGGAAGTGTGTTGTTATCCATTCGTTACAGGTGTGCAGTCCATCGCTTCTTGTAATTATAGATTTGATGTGTAATTGGTATTACTCCTAACTCTTCTCTTATAGTTTAGTTCCTTAAATGATCTCGTCTTGTACATCCCTTAACTGCTCGTAAAAATTTAATTCCTGTCGATTGAATATTCTTAATTTCTTTCTGTCTCTGGACTCAATCCTCACTGCCATATAATAGAGTAGGGATTGTCATAATCTTGTAAAATTTTAACTCTGTTTCATTTCTCGTTTTATTTCCAAGTGTTCGTCTAATTGTGCCACACATAAGTTGGTATCTGGAAAGTTTTGTTTGAAGGTCTTTGTCGTAATCTTAAGATATATTGTTTTTCAGATAATTAATATAGACACTTGTTCTGGGGGTAAAAGTACACAAAGCTTACTTCTGTACCCGGTTGACATCTAGTGTCGATTGACTAGAAATGTTGGAGCTTTAACGAGTTAATAATTCAAAAGGCCACTTAAGACCTAGTAGTATCTCTTCACCTTTACTATTATATTGTTGATTTGTTGTAGTAGACCTATTCTGTAACTGTGTAATGAGCTTTTGAACATTTTATGAAATCTAGTTTTAAAATAATAGTCAACATGCTGCATTTCCACAAAAAATTATATTTTCTTTCATTTATTTAATATGCAAAACAATAATGAAATTCCAATTAAATCTGCCGAAATTATGCTAAATTTTGCTGTAACATAAAAAACAATTACCAGTTAATTCTATAAATTCGTTTCATCTGAAACTATAAAAATTACTAACGAGAAAAATTTATTTTACAGAAAAATACTGAAGCTGACCTAATAAACTGTATCTAGGAATTGTCGAAACTACCTACCAATTATTTTTTTTAATGTAATATTATTTTTATGTTAAAGTCAAGCATTTAGTAAGCGCTCTGCAAAACAAGGTGATAGTTTTTATGTAAAGTAATTTCGATTTTAAGAAATATTTAAGTTTTTGAAGTTGTCATTTTAATTTATCAAAATACTAATGAAGAAAAATAAAACTAACTACTCTCAATTTCTAAGTAGTCGCTATAAATATAAGCTCCTGGAATATATATTTCCTGAACATACACACACCTACACACTTATGATAAATTCGATAGGAGGAGAAATTACCATAAAATAGTTAACTTTTTTTAAGAAATTTGATTTTGTTTTTATGAATAGACACTCAGATGACGAAGCTTAAACCACATCTTATGAATGCACATTGAACACACACACACACACACACACACTCACCTGCTAGGGACCTGTACCCAGGGACTACGTCTTGGAATTTAACGTCATGGCGTTGTAAGGACTCTCTTGGTGAATAGTCTTCGTTCAAAAGGATTTATAGTTCACAAGGAAGTACATTATATCGCCGATAAAGACAGTAATAGGCCTATTAATATTTTCTGATTAACAAGAAGAAAATCGAAAGTCAAATCACCGACTCCGCTATTTGCTTTGAATCTTTCAACAAACAACCTCAGTAGGTTAATCAAGAAAACAGAATGTCTATGAGTCCGAAATACTGTATCTTAAATAAAAATACATTATATTACAAAACAGTTACCGGTTTAGTCTATGCGAGGAGAGATATAGGCATATTAGTTGGAAACATGAAATAGAAAGATCAGTAGAAATAGAAATTGTAAGTGCAGCATTACAATAAAGTATTCGGTCGTCATTTTACGGATTCATCTATATAGAGGAAGTTCGGGTAATGTGGACCCTTCGGTGTGAGTGGGCCCTGTTAATATCTTCTTTAATTTTGGTGCTGCACTCGAACAGAAATTATTTTAACTTCTTCATCTCATCAACTTTGACAGGTTCAAGGCCAGTTTCTTTTATGATTTGTGCGAATAAGGGTTTATTGCTGATATTTATGAAAATTATCACCTTAAAAGTTTTTTAAGCTAGAATTAATTCTTAATTTCTGCTATTGAATATTACAAATGTTGAAAAAACTCCTAAATATATTATATTATATAGATGCTGTTTTAATATACTGGCGGGTTTGGTTTGATATTACGTGATATGGTGCCTGTATAAAATAATTAAACATAACAAAGGCATTCGGTTAATATGGACCCCTCCATGAGGACCTGGGCCCACTTTACACGAATACGTATATTTTATCAATGAGGATGCTATCTGTAAAAATCTTTCAGTTGATTACTTTTATTTTATATCCTTGTAATTTTACTAAACCCAAAGACTGCTTTCTGCAGTTGAATGACGTGTGAATGTTATAATCAACAATAATTTTTCAAAACATTAAATAAGTATCAACACTTTTTAATTACGATCGTCATAAATATTTTCAGATTAATCTCTGTCTGTCTGTATCAGTTAATAGGGTAAATAAAATTAAAAATAGACTAAAAGCTGAGGTGGACTCTAGGGTCCACTTTATCCGAATATGGAGGTTAAAGTGGACCTTTCTTGTAATGTAAATTTTTTTTATAAATTATGAAGATGTTTCCATATTTGAATAAATTAACAATGCTGTTTCATAGTTATAACACTAATGATAATCACTGTAATTAAACAAAATGCAACCTTCTTAATTAAAAGAAGAAAAACAAAATTAAAATAACAGGTATCCACATTACCCGAAGTTCCTCTACTCAATGTAGGACCGTAGTTAACTTTTTATTTGAGAAATTATTTTTTTTAATATAGACTAGGCCTATATATTGACGTATTGTTAATTTTTACATTACATTTTTCAGTGTTGTATTTTATTTAGTTAATTTATTTTTTATTCTGTGTCATTCCATTTACATTTTTATTCCGTTTACATTTAGAAGATGAGGTTTATACTTGGCTATCTGATCGTCTATTCATAGATATAAAATAATATTAAAAATCAGTTTTAAAACTGCTTATTTTCCCTTGTGATTTTTTCGCTACAGAATCTGTCACAAAGTTATTTTGATGAATCATACATTGTACAAACTGACTGAAAAATGTGACATCGTATAATGTTTGAGCCTAATTACATATATCCCAGGTGCACCAAATTATCTCCTTAAAGATTGGTATTGTTACATTTTCCAAGCAGACATATAATAAAAGCAGGCAGATTTCCCTTGCAACCTGTCATCATGCGGATTGCTCCACAGCCCCTTTGATTGCTTCGTGTCATTACCTCGCTCGTTACGAGTCATTATACAAGATAATACACAGGGGGTCGGCGGAGGACAGGTCGGGTCGACTTGGGGTCGGGCGCTGGCATTTGCTACTGTTACATCTCTTTCCCTTTCCCCTCTCTTTCTCCCTTCTTTCTGAGTTATCAAACAGACTTATTTGCCATTATAACAGCATGCATAATATGTAATTATTTTGTAAGTATTATATCGAATGTATCCTTTTAAAATACAAGAAGTCTATAAGTTAAGGAGAATTCGTATAATTTATATTAATGCCTATGTATCTTCTAAACTAATGAATATAATCCAAAAAATAATGATTAGCATGTTTAGATAAATGATACATTATTTTATCCCAAATATAATACAGCATATGAAACCTAGATGTATATGTAGGTAACAATGGATAATTTAGGGAACTATGTAGGCCAGTGAGTTTATTTATTAACATTGATGTGAAAGTCTTTTTTATCTTCCTGGAGAATGAACTAGTTTTAAAATTTTAACTATTATAATTATTTTTATGATAATACCCCATCAAAGAATTAAACGTAATATTTGAAATTTCTACTGTTATTAGTCTACTACAGTATGATATACATTTAAATTCATTATATTAATTTAATTATTTTCTCACACCATCCTATCTTCTTTTCTCCCTCTTTTGTCTGTTTATTTATTTATTTTGTAGTAATTCTAAAAGTATATATATATATATATTTCTTTTATAGGCATCTATGCCTAAATTACATGTTATATGAATACTGTAGTCCAGCCAGTTCTTGTAACTGTTAGCCGTCTTGGTGAATCCCAAGGCATGTGGCAGGAAGGAATATTGCCGAGTAGGGGAGGGAAGTAGTAGACAAGCAAAAAAATCGTATTAATTATAATAATAAAATAAATTGTAATAAAAACAACACTATTCTATAATGAACACTCCAAACATATGATAAAACAAGTATTCACTGACACAGAACTAGTAGATAAAAAAATTCAACGTGTAGTAACTATAATGTTTTCAAAACTGAGTATAGTTGCTGGCAGTACCTGCATCTCGCCCTCTTCTCTTACCGCACCATACAACATAAATCCCTCGAAAACAGCTACAGAAGCCAGAACTGAACTATAGTTATATTTGATTTTAATCGGTTAGGAGCAAAGGGGTGTAAGTGACAATTTTCAGTTACCCATGAATATCTTATACAACTTCAACTTTAAACCTGATTTTCTCGATATTTCAAAACTTGCACTTACATCCCTTTAATTCTAACCCCTCAATCCTAAGTCTGAGAGATAAATAAATTATTTAATGTGAACTTTATTCTTAATATATTATTTATAATAAAGATCCCGCGAAATTGAAGCTATTTTCACTTGAGAATTTTTGTTGATCTTGATAATATTATGATAGTATTTCCAACTCATAACTCTAGGTTTGTGGGTTAGATCCCAGCCAAGGTGGATGGATTTTAGGATGTGGAAACTTCAAGAACGCGGCTTCCTCTGTAAGGGAAGTAAAATGCTACCAGTCTCGTGTCATTGAGGTGTGTGAAATCTTATAGAATATGCAAGGCTATTCCTGGCTAAGTGTCCAGGACATAGGAGCTTACATTTTGTATATTTCGTTTAGTTTCTTGGTACAAATAACCCACGTTAACACATTAACAAAGTAACTTCAGCGTTTTATTGGTAGTAATTATCATTTTAGTACAGCAGTCATATTATTTTTATTCTTTAAACGGTTAAGGTCTTTAACGTTGTATTTAAAATTTGGGCGTAAAAGGGCCGACTATTTTGTTCAGAGGTCTCTTTCTTTCAGGCACTAAGTTATTTTATGTGCGTTGAATCTACGATTAGTTATCTACGGTTTTAGTTCCCTTACGAAAAACCCATTTCTTTTTCCATACGCGACGGCCTAGAAGGCCCTTGGCCTACCATCCGGCTGCTGGTATCACATCCACAAGTGATAATCACAGAGTTAGACGGTCATCCAGCCAGTGTAGGGATGGCATGTTGTCAGCATATCGGGTCCCCCAGCCGTTATAGCTGGTTTCCTCAATCTGGAGCAGCTACTCATTGTAGCTACGGCGCGAACTCGAAGAACACACTCAGGACTTCATGCCCTGAAAAACTTGGAACTAGGAGCGAGTATGCTAATAACTAATCTAGTACTAAGCAGACCCTTAATTTCGAATCAATGTGATTGTACTTAAAGTATTGGATGGTTTAATTCTAATCGATACGCTTATCATAATTCAGAATTATTTTTTTAAGTGCAATTAGTTTGTGATTTAGTATAAAACATGTTCTATTCTATTGTATAGTAATTCTGCCCGAGGGCATATCTTTCATGCTATGCTTTACAGCTTTACTAAGGGTTTGTGGATGTGGTAGCTTCCCGTTGCTTTCCACACCGGTGAGGGATGATGATGAAGATAATGATATGGATGATGATGATGGCCGGATGATTTTCGGGAACCGATGGGCCCTAAGCTTCCTGACATTTGTCTTACAGGTAAGAAAAACCGTGAAAAAAAATCACCCAGGAGCCTGTCCCGACCGGGAATCGAACTCGGGCCCGCTGCGTGACAAAGGTAATACGCTACTTCGAGACCACAGCGGTGGACATAAAACATATAATAGAGTTAAATGTATCAAATGTTAATGTTTCCGTCGTACGGAGCAATTTGTATCGAGGATTCCCATGATATACGTATAACATGACCTTCGTGACGTTAGGAGGTGGGTGAGAGAACAAACATGAACTGAATGTGGAACACGCTACTTTCATATTTACTTATTTTTAAAACTTTGTAATGTTATAAAGCGGTGGCTGGAAAAATATTTCTTTTGTTCGCTAAATACATTTTGTTGTAATAATATGAGTACATATGTTAAAAACGCTACTTTAGGTAAGGTCAGTTATAATAAAACGCGAATATGTTTAACATGGTATATATTTCATTTATTGTAATCCATCCATCCATCCATCCATCCATCCATCCATCCATCTACATACCTATCTGTAGGCTGTATTTATTTAAGTTGCTGTAGTTGTGAGAAAACGTTAAAAATAAGCTCTAAAGTATGTCATAACTTAGATAGTAGTATTTTAATTTATTGACAATTCGAAAGAAAAAAAATAATTTTCATAAGTAATGCCACGAGTGATTTCCAAATTATCGATAAATTCACGACTCACGAAGTGAGGAGTGAATTTATCTAGAGAATTTGGAAATCAAGAGTGGCATTTGTTAGGACTATTTAACGAATAAAATAAAGCTGTTTACTCACAAATCATTATTTAACTACAGTTATTTAAAAATATTTTTATATTTAAAGTAAACGGTGATGTTTGAAAACTAATGAGAAACGATAGGTAGCCTACGCTTCTACTGCTTCTTTTGTTTATCACTGCAACCAGATCATACTATTTATTGCCAAAGGAACGCAATATTGTAAGAATGCTCTCTAGTGGAGAAAAAAAATGAAACACATCAATCTGTATATTAATTCATTTTTGATGTCGTATACATTTAAGAAAGTGCAAACAGTGGTTTCTTTTTTTGGTGGTATAATCAATTGCTACAAATGTTGACATGTAAGCACTATTATATACAATCTGGTAGCCGTATTTGTTATAGGCTCAGTCACTGCAAAATAACGGTCAGACCTGTTCAGAATATTAAAAAGGAGGAGCTTTGCTTAATATATGATAATCCTAACGTTGATAATTATTTCGTGAAACACGTCTCTGATTGGTTGTAATACAGAAATCATTGAAACGTGATTGGTCATTGACTCCCATTTGGGGCATGAGTTAAATAGTCATTATTGCGCATGGGCCTAGTTATGTTAATGAGGAGAGGTGGGCCCCTGTGGCTCAAAATACAGCAACCAGTGGCACAGTACCGTTCAGTGCATAGTATAACTCAATCGATATTGATACTCAAATTGAGTCATGACCCTGCGATTGCCCATCTATGCTTTTGGGAGCGAGCGCCATTTGCTCTGCTTTCGTATGCTGGAGGCATGAGGTATGGGAGAAATAGACAGGAGACGTAAAGACAGTGGCGGTACCTAAAATAGCGCACAAGTAATACTGCCATACGAATTGATTAGATTGTGTTATTATTAGACTATTATTATTATTATTATTATTATTATTATTATTATTATTATTATTATGTTTGGGGAGACGCCGCGCCGTAGCGTAGTTGGTTAAGGCAATATGCTATAAACCGGCAAGTCGAAGGTTCGAATCCCGGTGGGGTCAGGATTTTTAAATTGGTCCAAACCTTATGTTGGCACCATGACCCTAGGCTCGACTCAGCCTCTAATTGAAATGAGTATCAGACGCTGTTCTGAAGTTAAAAGCAGCCGTCACGCAGGACTGGCAACCCGGCTGAGATCAATGCCGATTGTTTAGAAAATATGGCAGCTTTAACATCCTACTACCCCAAGGGTCTCCTATGGCCTGTATTGGGATCACTTTACCTTTTTTATTATTATGTTTAAGCTTATACTGTACTACTACTGCTACTACTACTACTATTACTACTACTATTACTACTACTACTATTACTGCTACTACTACTACTACTACTACTAATAATAATAATAATAATAACAACAACAACAATAATAACTATTCTGTTCTATAATGTTCTGCCCTAGGGAAGGTCGTTCATTGCAATCATAGCATTTTCATGCTAGGTTTTGCAGCTTTACTAGGGAATTATAGGTGTGGTAGCTTCCGGATGCTTTTCACACCGCTGATGATGATGATGATGATGATGATGATGATGATAGCCATATGATGTTCGGGGACCCTTTGAGCCTCAAAGCTACCCATATTTGTCTTACAGTTGAGGAAAAACCCCGGAAAAATCTCACTCAGGATGCTTGTCCCGACCGAGGGCCGCTGCATGACGAGGCAGCATGCTACCTCGAGATCAAAGCGATGGACATATTACTGATAATAATAATAATAATAATAATAATAATAATAATAATAAGACTACTTCATCTATCGTAATGATAGACTTGACGCTCCTCTTGGCGGCACAGCTATCTGCATTAAAAAGTCTATTGGCCATCGAGTAACTGATATGCCCAGGGTACAATTTCTCAAAGTCATTGGAATCTACTTGCCTATTTCCCAGAATGCAGATATTCTCATAACTTCAGTCTATAAATCACCAGCTAAATTCCTCACTCGACATGATCTTAACGCTCTAACGTCCCTCTCTCAGCGATTTCTACTCGCAGGGGACTTCAATTCCAAACACACTTTCTGGAACACCCTTCAGGTGTTATATAATTACTGTCAACAGGAACACATAGAAATCTCAGCACCAAGAGAGCACACTTTCTTCCGTCAACACATCCATGGCTTAAGTTCAGACATACTTAACATCGCGCTCACAAAAAATGTACAAATCTTTCCCTTCATAACCACTCTCCCAGGTGTCCTCAACTCTGACCATACACCGATCCTCTTTAACCTCAATACCACTTTCCTCTTAACTCCACATTTCCGAGTACATTCAACAGATACAGACTGGTCAGAACACTCACATCTACTTACACGCTGGATACATCCACGCTTACACATTACAACTACAGACGAGCTGGAAGAAACGATCCTCGACTTCCAAGCCACAGTACACACGGCTCTCCAATTGTCGACAACTTCCATGCAAACAACCATCAATTCTAATGCTCCAGATCACATCCTGAACCTAGACCTAAAACTGAAACAATTCCTAAAGCTATATCGACAATTTGGAGATCCAGCACTCAAACGAAACTACAATCGTTATGCACGACTGGTGAAGAACCGATTTCAAGAAATCAAAATTTCAACCTGGGAGAAATCTCTTTCGCAACACAATCTGAATAAGGTTCCTCCCTGGCAAATAATCAAAAGGATTAAAAATGCCATGGCACCTAGTGCCCCAACAGCTTTAAAAACTCAAGCTGGATGTCATCCATATGATCAAGCCCAACTGCTTGCAGATAATCTTGTCAGTCACACCATACGAGCTGACGACTCCAGATCACGCAAATGAGATTAACACTACGGTTGCAAACTTTCTGGCTACTCCAATCCCCCAAGAGCGTCCTGACATACATGTCGCAGACCTCAGACACCATATCAGTACTCTTCGCTCCTCGTGTGCGACTGGTACAGATAAAATCCCTAACCTCGCTGTAAAGCATCTCCCAAATAAAACACTTATCCTTCTCCTAACAATATTTAAATATTGTTTCCAATTTAACCACTTTCCGAACTCTTGGAAAATGGCAAAAATTATCACCATCCCGAAGCCAGGAAAAGATCCATCGAAGCCTGAAAATCTACGACCAATTAGTCTGCTACCTACACTTGAAAAGTTATTAGAGATATTTATTTTGGCAAAAATAAAATATGAAGTACTGGAGAGAAACCTTCTTCCTACTCATCAGTTCGGGTACAGAAATTCTCATAGCACTCCTCTCCAATTAGCGAGACTAGTTGATCGGATTGTAACAGACTTCAATGCGAAACGAACAACCTTAGCACTATTCTTGGACATTGAGAAGGCGTTTGATACGACCTGGATTAATGGACTTATATACAAATTAATTAAATTCAACCTTTCGGCTCCACTTGTCAAAATTCTATCAACGTATCTGACAAACAGAAACTTCTACGTTTCTGTAAGAGGATCAAGATCTGACCACAAATCTCAGCTAGCGGGTGTTCCACAGGGAGCTGTCCTGTCACCCCTATTATATTCCTTATATGTCTCTGACCTACCGTCACCATCACAAGTACATCTGGCGACGTATGCCGATGACACTTGTATATTTTTCCAATCTATTTTCCGCGGCTTTAACAGACGCATCCAGACATTCCAGCAAGCCATAGATCATATTCATTCCTGGTTCCAAACTTGGAACATTCAGATAAATCCAACCAAAACGCAGCAAATCCTATTCCGAAAAACACATGCCAGTCCAGATTTTCCAATCAATCTCGAAGCACAATATCTCCGTTTCGAGAACGTGGTCAAGTATCTTGGTCTTCACTTAGACCAACGTCTAACATTCCAAACTCATACAGAACGCATTATTGCTAAAGAAAAATGCGCTATCGGTATACTATATCCGTTCTTCAGGTCGGAAAAATTATCCACAAAAATAAAAGTCACCCTATATGTGGCTATAATACGTAGTATGTTGCTGTATGGCTGTGAAGCTTGGAGTATCCTTGCAAGTACACACAAAAGGAAACTACAAATAATTCAAAACAGATGCCTCAAAATTATATTTTCGGCTACTCGGTACACAAGGATAACTGAGCTTCACAGAGCTGCACAACTTCCCTAGATTGAAGAACTAGTACAGGAACGTGTGAATAGCATGGCTACGACCATAACTACTCACGCGAATCCTGTTGTTCGCAATATAGGACAACAGCGGCGTACTACACACCGAAACATATTTAACTAACAGTAACGCCAACATGGTGCTTCTCCCAGTGATGAAGCTCTACGTTTGCTCACTGTACGGTTCTGACTCGAGCCTAGCTCGTCAGAATAGTGGTTTCTGATGCCCCGTGCAAATGAGTGATCGCATCTTCATCACTCAACACTACGTCACATAAAAAAATAGCTCAAAACTGCTCCAAAAAATCGCCATATAGGCTAGGGAGAGCACAAAAAACCCCTTACAGGATGCAAATTAATAATTAGCTATCAGGGAGCAAACATTGGCTCCAAAATTAGCACTCTGGACAGTGCTAGGTCACTGTCAAAAATCAGTCAGTCAGTCAACAATCTTTCAATTTAACCTGACTTAGCGACAGCAACGTGTGACAGAGTACAGCTAGTATAATTGTATTATAAGAAATTACATAGTATTCACCTTGAACTTACTCTAATAGTTGGCGCTTATTTGATAAATACGACAATTTAAATTGAATTCACCCAAAGGGACGTCAGATTGAAGTGATTGATCATGCGATAATTTCAAGGGAAAATAAAACGTATTGAAAAGTCTAAAACTATGAAGGGGGCCTTGTCTATCAATTGAAATAACGGAAATACAGATTGTTATTGACAAGATCTGTTATTTTCCAGTTAGACATTTTCGCCAAGAGGATTTAAAAATAACATTTATTCGCTATGTTTTGAGTTGTTTAAATCGCATTGCGTTCAGGATTTAAGGCTTAAATGTATAGTTAATCGGCCTCAAAATTGTATTTTCGAGTTATTTTCCTTGTCGAATTTTAGAACGTTAAGGAATATGAATATTTCTCAGTATTTAATTAAAAAATGGAAGTGCTAATTTCTTCGTTGGTTTAATTAGCCTACCCTTTATTTTTATGAGCATATTGTTGAAACTAGAGCATAAAGCTCCTACACATGTCAATTTTGCCAAGAATTGCCTTGCATATCCAAAGATAGTTACACCCTGTAATAGGCCTATATGTGACATAGACTGATGCATTTTAACATTCATTTCGAAGGATGTTGCTGTATGGCTGTGAAGCTTGGAGTATCCTTGCAAGTACACACAAAATGAAACTACAAATAATTCAAAACAGATGCCTCAAAATTATATTTTCGGCTCCTCGGTACACAAGGATAATATTCACACCCGAAAAATTTTCATTCAACTTGACCAAATGCTTTTACAGAATTCTTATTTGTCTTATGTTTTTTAATTAAAAAGTCAATACTTCTAAAATTCATAATGATCCGTAGTTTAGGTACAATGTAAAAGGTCGTCAACTAATTAAAATTTCAGTTTAATCACTTCGTCAGTTAAATCACTTTGAAAGCTTTCAGAGACATGTTCCATCATCAGTATATAAAATGGTAATCTCTCACAAAGCAATTTAACTGACGAAGTGATTAAACTAAAATTTTAATTAGTTGAGGACGACTGAGATTTCAGATATGCATTTTAAAAGTATCCTTTTATTAAAAAAATATCTAGACCACCGCTGTGGTCTCAGTATATCTTTGGATATGCAGCGAGCCCGGATTCTATCCCCGGTCGGTACAAGTTTCCTGGGTGATAGTTTTTTTTTCGGGTTTTTTCCTCACCTGTTAGACAAATATCACTAAAATTTAAGACCTAAACGGTCCCTGAACATCATCTGGCCATCATAATCATCGTTATCATATTCGCCATGTTTAATATGAATGTGTGTGTAAATTGTGTATTTCGTCTTAATGTTGTATTGTTTCGAGGCCCTGAAATTGAGCTGTTTACTTATTCGGGGAGCCCTCCATGTCGTTATGTGGCCAAAAAAGCATGTTTGTGAACCATAGTTTAAAATCCCTCTCCGACAGGTCTTGCCACTATAAGGCCCCGGTTTCGTGTGGCATATAAAGTACTTATAAGGGGAGAGGTTAAACTGAGATAATAGAATGGATTTAAATAAATATATATAACACTTATTTTGTTGCTTCTGTTGTTATGCATGGGCATTAGCATATGTTACTAATGCTATTATTAGTACTACTGTACATTATTATTAATACTTCTGTTTAAATAATTTTATCTGGATATCCATAGATTCCAGAATCCGAGATACCGGATCCTAAATTCATGTTTCATGATTATGAATTTACTGTATTCCAGTGCATTATCTTTATTACTTAAAGGCCTAACTAGACGCGACTGTAAAGTTACCAACCAGTTCATGAAAGTAATTTAGCCATCACTTCGGCTTCGATATCAACTTTGCCTTTCACTCAGTGGATCCAGTCGAGTTTAATTTTTTTATTTTTTTTGCAGAAATTTAATAATAAAATAATCGAAACGAATAGCAGGCAATCCGTTGTAAGATGAAATTAAAACATTAAACCTCTTAATGAAACTATTTGTAAAATTAAATCTGCAAGAAAAGTGATAGAAAATTGAGACCACAAGTACCTTGGAAAAATATAACCAGTTTCACGATTATCTCCAATTATATTCATAAAAATTAAGTAAAAGACAATAGACGCATTATACTTATAATAAAGGATACCAAGAAGTCCCTAACCATTTTTGGAAAGGAGCACTTTAATTCGAATGAATTATTATCACATCAAAGAAGACACCGTAATTCACTGAATTCGCCGCAGTTCGTTATTAATATCCCCATTTCAAAGTACATAGAATTACCATCTCTCCTCGGTGGATCTGAACGCCCGCTGCAACATTGCTGGGATAATTGTACACACCGATGCACAATTGCGTTCACGCTGTGCCGCATATCCCTAATCTTCATTTTGTACACCTGACTCTTAATGTGACCCAATACAAAGAACGTCAAGGACGTTAGGTTACGCGAGCGTGCTGCCCAGAACCGTTGTTAGCCTCGTCCAATCCAGCGTCCTGGGAACGTCTCGTTCAGGTAATCACGCACTATGTGCGCAAAGTGCGGTGGGGCACCGTCTTGTTGAAACACCGCCGAATCCAGAATGTTATCGGCCAACTATTGGAGTTCTAGAAATTGCTCAAGCATATCTAGGTATGATGGCGCCTTGATTATTGCTTCAACAAAAAAGAATGAACAGTAAATGTGCTGTTGGATGAATCTAATCACACGTTCACCTTTGGAGTTGCCTATTTCGTTCCAATGCCATGACGATGTGTTGTTCACCAGCCCATACCGTGTTGTTGTGACGACTGACGAGGGCACAGGTATGGAAGGTTGCCTCATCACTGAGCAGGAGGTGTGCCAACAAATGTTCATAGTTTACTACTCAATTAAATTGTGGCATAGTTCTCAAGTTCAAGATGATACAGCATTTGGATGTGATAAGCTTTTTCTTTAGTTCGAACCGCAAAGTTTGCCGTGAATTTGGGGATTCCGTGTTCCCGACTTAGACGCCACATTTCGACGCATGTAGACTCTGCTCGATTGCCTGGTTTCCATAGTTTCCTGGGACGTCGATGTCCGCCCAGAACGTTTCTTGTCAAAAATAAACCCAATTTCGCTCGAACTTGTTGAACAAACCTCTATTGGTAGTTCGTGTTGGAATTTCTGTACGGTAACGTTGGACTTCAGCAAAGGGCAGTCCACGGAGACTCAAACGTACGACTGCTATACGTTTTCGTTTGGCCAACGTCTTTCAGATTGCCTACAAAAAAACATTTTCCCAGAAATTGTTAAGGACTTCTCGGGAATCCTGTAGTAGAACCATATTTTATGATTCCAGTGAGATTTGAAATGTCTAATCGAGAGATAAAATATGTTTTTCGAACGGGTTAAAGAGTAGAGACCCTATCGCTGAAGTTAAAGTGTCCGATCCTCACACCATATATCATGGCAGTGAGAAAGTATTCCAATAGGACGTCAGATGCCCCTCGAGCGATAGTAAATGCCGATTTTCAGAGACCTGTCACAATATATCATCATCATTGTCATTATCATTAGCCTATCATTATAAAAGTCGTGAAATAACCATTATTGTTAAAGCGACCATAAAAATAACAAAAAATGTAAACAGTAGAGAAAAAGCCATAGGGATGTGTTAGTAATAATAACTCTGTGTCGCAACAGGCTTGGAAAATCCTTGACCTACCAGTCGGCTGTTGACCTCTCGAACACCTTTGCTAATTACGGAGGTGAATGATCATCCAACCAGTATGGGGGTGACATGAGGTCAGCATGTCAAGTCCCAAGCCGTTAAAGCTGTTTTTTTCAACATTCGTAGACCTACATACTACAGGAAGTAAGATTATCGTTAAATTAGTTGCAAGTAGTTTCTTAGTAAAAAAAATAAAAGTTAATAATTACATAAAACTGTATCAAATAAATGAAAAGAAGATAAGAAATGTAGTAACTATTAGGGTGTACAGCATGCTTCTAAAAATGCATCTATATCAAATTCTAAAATTTTAACTAGTAGCTTCAATTCAAATTCGTTGTAGTTTCCTATGATCCCTGGATTTTTTTATAGTCAATAGCATTATTTACTCGTATTTATGCCGCATTTATTACTCAAGTGAAAGTCATTTTTTTACGTAGACTTATTTTCATTTGGAATTTGATAAAAATATAATTTATACATGATGCATGGAAACATTAACAGCATGTGTATGAAAAAATAAATAAAAACTGAACATACCCAACATTTAAAATCTTTAGTTAATGATTGATTATTAATCTAGATCTTATGGATCTCTATTTATTTTCTAATAAATGTGGACATATCCCTTTGTAATCAGTGTGTGAATACATATGTTTATACCAAACAAATAAGAGAGAGAGAGAGAGAGAGAGAGAAATGATTTTTTTTTCTCATGAAAAAAAATTAATGAAATGGACATGTTCAGTTTTGAAAAAAAAAGCTCCTACGTATCCATTCTACAACTCATTTAACAGCACACATATTTCACTCTACTGTCATTTGTGGTTTTATCTCTATGGTTTTAACATTATGGTCAGAGCTGAAACTAGGGACTGCATCATCAACAACAAAAATTACGCTTGTCAAAATCAATTTTAAGGCGATTAAGCATAGTGTGTAATTTAGGAGAACGTTAAACAATACATATGTAGCATGACTACTATGTTTTTATAAATGTGAATATATGTTTGGGAATGCAAGCTGACATGTGTTTCACTTGGGTTATCCTTGAAAATATTTTTATTTATGAAGTAGGTATGTTTATGGAAGGGTATTAGTTAGATATATAGGCCTACTTCTTAGAGTCATATTAAGGGGTTGACCAGCCATAAGGCGGATGAAGAAGGGGAGGGGGTCGCAGTCTACTTGCATGCGAGAAAATTCGTGATCATGCTCTTATTCCGTGCTTGTTAATGGGTGGATCATTACAAGTTGCGTGTCCGAGGTCATCAAAGGAAGCCGGCTCAGCTCTCCCCGGTCCTAAGTTTTTGAAGCAATTTCAAATAGACCTATTCGCCTGTGCCTAAGTCCAATGTTTTGTGGGTGCACCCGAATATAACACAGTCAATGTCTTTAATTTTTAAAACACTTTGACTCTTTTCATAATTAATTTGATACGTGTTTGAACTCGCTTCAAACATTGAATAATGAGTAACGTTTAGTAATGTTTATAATACGTTTGTTCAGAAATCAGTCGTATAAAGCAAATGTTTTGTTTGAATTTGTTTAGTACTTTAGTAATATCGTCTACATGATATTTGGATTACCCCACCTAAGATCTCTTAAAATATACCAGTAGGTTATGTAAGTCTGTGTCTCTTGTTGTCTGCATCCATGTATTTTGTATAAATGCAGATATTTACGTATCTTGTCAAAATGCAAGTGTTATTAAATTTAATTAAATATGAAATGATGGTAAATGGTGGATATATAATGATAATCATATCCCAACTCTGTATTAGCTTTGAATGTTTAGGAAAATCATCAAAACTTTCCCAGTCAGGTTAAAGGACAACCGGATTTGGACTCGGAAGCTCCCGAATACTAGTTTCAAACAAAAATGAGCAGACAAGTCCATGTATCAAAATTAGAAGAGTTATTAATGAACAAGTTGGACAAGAAAAAATAAAAAATGTTAACGTTTACTGAACTGAATGTATATCTATATATACTCGTACTTCCCAGATCGGGCAAGGGTGTTCCCTTGCGGGAGTTACTTAACCACTTTAATTTAGTTAGGTCTATACTTATTTTCCTGTGGCCGCGGTGGTCTAGTAATTATGTTCCTTGCCTCTGGTCGAGGGTCGCGGGTTCAAACCCGGCCGGGGTCGATGGGTTTTTTTTTAGAATGGAAAAATCCTCTGGGACAAACTTTAAGCCGTGGGTCGCAACGCTGAAGATTTTCAGGCTCGTAAAATATCCATAAGCCTGTATAAAGAGGCCTCTAAGCAAAATTTACCGACCTTCTCCATCCTACCAATACCTTATTTGCCTACTAGATGTCTCATTGGGTCGGTATGTTGACAACATACCATTCATGGCATCTTTGGGACATAAGAGTAACTAAATTAACTTGTTTTAGTGACTCCTAAGAAAGCAGAAGCTAAAACCCAACATTGGAGTGTTACGCCATTATAGATAGTAGATATGTAGATGCTTATTTTGCTATAGATGCCTGCCAGGCAGTGACAAGTGGTTAGTTCATCGCTTCAAAGAGATACCTACTACTTATTACTTTAAGCAATTGAGGCGTTATATGAATGGGAAAGGCCGATTAAATTTTGCTCAGGCTTGAGGTTCTTTTATGAGCCCAAAAATCTTAAGACTAATCATGTTACATATAGTCGTACCTTGTCAAACCATACCTGAGTCTTAAATCATCCCACTCCCTAAGCGTGGTCATCATTTTGTACATATTTATGAAATAATTCGCTATGGCATTACTGCTATCTCATACTTTACATGTGATGTCATCACATCAGACATATAATACTATTGCCCTGTAGAGAATCGAATACCTGCATCCCCACAGAAGATTCTACCAAACCATAAAGTTTCCCTTTAAAATGTAGCAATCAATTTCCTAATTCCAATCCTGGTCATTTAATACAGTCATAGCTTTATCACCACTAAAATAAGGTGCACTAACAGTTTACTGTGCTTTATTTGCATGTTCGAATTGTTAGAATTATCGACAATTCCCCGTTATCGAATGACTTTTATATTCGCAGCATCAAAGAAATAAAACATCGATCATCATTGTATCGTTAGTATTTTAAAACGATACTTAAACTTTTAACTACCACGAATGTACAATGCGTTTTCACCTGATTCAAGAAGGCCACACAGAAATGTATAGGTAGATACATTTAGAATTTTTAAAATAAAAATCTCGTAAACGTGTAATATCGTTCTGAATAGCTTTGTTAAGGGAGCTGTAATAAAAAAATGCATTTAACTGTAATATAGAAAATGATTAATTCTGAAATAAATTGTGAATGGAATTGAATGGGTTTTATTATAAAAATGTTAGTGCAATTTTTATGTGGAGAGTATTTTATTCTGGTTTGCTCTATATAAAACAAAACACAAAAAATCGGTTACGAGCTCAAGATAGGGTATTTATTGTATTATTTTTTCCTGTTACTTTGCCTCCCATTCACTAGAGATTTGCGGTATCCTTATAGGCATAATGATCTCGTCTTGATTTAGGATTCCATTGTTTTTCAAATCTTCGTTCAACACTAAGCTTTTTTAATGTTTCAATTCCACTTAAAACCCTCTTTTATAAGTATTTCGTAATGCCATATTTTCTTGCAAGTCTTTTAACGAATTCCGAAGGAATAAAGCTATTGAGGTTGTTCTCATGAAAGTATTTTTGAAAAAAATACAGATCTTCGCCGATCCTATCTAGTATACACGAAAATGATCATGACCAAAATGTATTGGCCTACTTATGTCTGTTTGTGTGTGTGTGTGTGTGTGTTAACTCTCTACCGGTTACAATTTTTGTTTTATCAAAACCAAACTTAGGAAATAGTAATCAATTTGAAAAGTAGCCGAGTTCATTAACCTATAAAATCGGACCGTTAGGTGTAGGAGTTAACCGATTTGAATATTTAAGAATTGCTCTAGTGGTAGCAGTTTTCCATCTGTCGTAACGAAACTCAGTATATGTTATCTCTCTAGCAGCCGCCATGTTTGCTTCGTCCCACTGTATCAGTATGTAATACAATTTAATTAACCCTTAAATTGGCAATGTATACTATAAGTTATGTTAGTTTAATTTATTTAATATTTTTAATAAAGTGGTACAACATTTTATCAGTAGAAATGATTTTAATTGATGGCAAATTCTACAACAATATTCAAAAGGTTATACGGTATTTATGGTTATGAGGTAGCGTGCTGCCTTGTCAAGCAGCGGGCCCGGGTTGGATCCCCGGTCCGGGCAGTTTTTCTGGGTGAGGTTTTTATCGGGGTTTTTCCTCACCTGTAAGACAAATGTCAGGAAAACTATAATGCCCAAACGGTCCCCGAAATCATATGGCCATCATCATTATCATCATCATCCTTATCATTATCATCATCATCATCCTTATCATTATCATCATCATCATCCTTCACCGGTGTGGAAAGTAACCACACCTACAATTCCCTAGTAAAGCTGCAAGCATAGCATGAAAATGCTATGATTGCAGTGAAGGACCTGCCCTCGGGCAGAATTACTATGGTTCGATCGGGTTGGATGGTTATGATGGGTTTATCTTATTTGAAGTCCGACTCGTTTAAATAAGTTAGCATTAGAAATTGAGTTTCATTATTTTAACAAAACAAAGATATATTCCGCTAACGACTTGCTGATGAATTCGCTTAGCTTACGCATTTTCTGTGTGACGGCCATTTTCATTTTCTCTATTATTGTTATTTTCCTCCAGTTTTACTTTTTGGCATATAATTATTTCATGCTAAGTGCATGAAATTTAAATTTTGGAATTGAGAATCCCTGATTTTTAAATAAAACTTAAAAATGTAAACAACATCTATTTTTGATTCATTATTATCACACATAGGATATATTAAATCAATTTCGCTTTATATTCCAAATGTTTCAATTTTTTAACCAGAATTAGTTGTTTAAATTTATATGTCTTCTGTGGCTCATGATATTGTACAATTATTTATTTAATTAATTCATTATATTTTAAAATGGATTAATATAAACCTAAAGTTATAATGTGACTTAGAGTTTCTTGCCAGAATTTTAACAGGCCCTCATTACTATACTCTAGCGATCTTGATAGCTGAAATAAATTGATTATTGCTGCATATACAGTGTGTTCAGAAAATATATCAGTAGTTAGGGTGGAAGTAGTATGCATCACAAGGGAAGATCCTTGATATATTTATTTATTAGTGATTGTTTACCATCGCAGTGAATTTGCTTTTAAGAGTTAACGTGTCTTCTTAGTATGAGCTCTTTGCAATAAAAAACAAATAAGAAAATAAAATTCACTTATCTGTCATTTATTTATCTTGAACCAAATTTTTGTATATCAGGAATATGCTTAAGCAGATAAGAATAAATCAAGATATTTTTAATAATTTCTCAGACATAGGGCTTAAGGATGCATTTAAAAATTACGACGGTCATATTGAGCATTTGCTGTGGTGACGAGCAGACCGCTGAAGCTCATTAGCTTACTTCATTTTTTAAGTCTATCATCGTGACGGAGCATTGGACTCCATTATACTTAGAACGTGGGCCTATTAATTTTATGGCCCTTGTTTTGTAGAATATATTGTGATGCATATAATTCTATTTAAATATTGTAATTTTTTTTTTTCAAAGCACTCCACAAAATTCGATAGTCTATTATATAAAGGCCTATATGCATTTATATTTTAAAAATAAATTATGTTGATAGTATCTTCCTGTAGTATTCATTTAGAGTTCGATGAAAAAAAAAAAAGAAAAAGAAGGGAGCTGCATAAAAATTGCACTCAAATTTGAACATTGAATTTCAAGTTTTGTTTTACACCAGTAGTAAACTAAAACATGAATTATTAATGATTTATTATCGATACTAGTAAAATTCATGGTGATTTTCCGTTGAGGTATTAGTTCACAGTAATATAATGTACGGTTAAAAACTATAATATAGTTACCTTGTAGGTCCGTCTCCTCAACTTAAGTTCTTTTAAAACAGAACTGACAACAAACTAAACAATTTAATAAACAACAACATCGAAGAAATAGATTAATTCGACAATAAAGGCATCTACAAATTAACATGTACAGACTGCAATAAATTCTTACTTACTTACTTACTCACTGGCACTATCGAACCCGAAGGTTCATGGCCGCGCGGACATAAGCTCTCCATACATCCCTATCCTGAGCTAATGCTTTCCAATCATTCCCTGTATAATCTACTTCCCTCAAATCATAGTTAATGTTGTTCTCCCACCTCATTCTTGGCCTGCCAACTGGGCGTTTTCCCTCTGGCTTTCCTACAAGAAGCTTCCATGCACGTCTTTCATTCCCCATACGTGCAACATGTCCTGCCCATCGCAGTCTACGAGACTTAACTGTTCTTATTATATCTGGCTTCCTATAAAGACCATGTAGTTCATTGTTATGTAGTCTTCTCCATTCACCTGTCTGTTCATCTCTCTTTGGTCCAAAAATTTTCCTAAGAACTTTATTCTCAAATACTCGTAATCTCCTTTCCTCCCTTAAAGTAAGAGTCCATGTTTCGCACCCATATAATATAACTGGTAGAATAATAGTTTTATATATTTTCAGCTTAACGTTTTTTGAAAGGAGTTGGGACATCAAAAGTCTCTGCAATGCATAATAGCAAGCATTTCCAGAATTCTGCAATAAATTCTACATTGGGAAAACTAACAGAAGCTTCAACATTAGATTCAAGGAACATTTCAGAGATTTCGTTTACAATGGAGGAAAATCAAGTTACGCAAAACATGTAATTCAAGCTGGACACCATATGCATAACATCGATAACATCCTCACAATAGTACATAGAGAAAACATTCCGATCCGATTGAGGGTCTTTCCACTTTTCAGCGGTTGCCCTTTTACCAGCCGGCTGCTGGCCCTTCACATCCACATGTGTCAATCACAGAGGTAGATGATCAACAGCCAGTGTAGGGGTGACATGTGGTTAGCATGTCGAGTCCCCCAGCCGTTATAGCTGGTTCCTCAACCTGGAGCCGCTACTTAATGTAGCTACCCAATTGCCTCACGATGCTGGGTGGGCACCGGTCCCATACTGGCCGAAATACCATGAGAAAATGTCTTCCCCCATGGAGACTCGAACCAGCGCAAGTCCCGTAGCTCTGCGCCAAGGCTTCCTACCTTAACCGCTCGGCTACGGCGCGGGACTTCCAATGAGAATAAATATACTGGAGGAAATCGCAATCCTAAGAGAAATCAACAGCAACCTGATTCTCAATGAATACACACCTAATCCACACAATCCTCTGTACAAAATTCTCACAACCAAGTCAGTGCTTCAACAAGGGTCAACAAGAACGGACCTAATGCATTCTGTTGATGATGGGACTAGTCCCGAAAGGCCTACAGAGTTTTAAAAGAACTTAAGTTGAGGAGACGGATCTACAAGGTAGCCTAACTATATTATAGTTTTTAACCGTACATTATATTACAATGATTTATTAGTTGAGAAGTTAATTCGCCAAATTTAAACGAATTGGGAGTTGTAATAAAGTAGACCTAGTATGTTTACAACTCCATCGCGAAACTAATAAATTATTATTCTATATCAGTTATCGGCAATAACTTTATACTATTACATTGTACTCTCATTAGCTATTAAGTTTCAAACTCCAATATGATATAAGACTACATTAAAATCTCATAAGATAACGCCTCAAACTTCGTTACACATTAAGTTAAATTTATAACTATTAGGAAGGTATAGGTAGTTTGTATTAATAGAAATTACGCTTCAAAACTTTGTAACCATTATCAGAATTCCCAGGTGAGACAATGGTCTGTGTTTTGAACGAAACGCCTCTTTGACAGCGTTCCAGTTTAATACCTATAGATCACTTTGAATTTTTTCTAAATGATTTATTTGCCGGAGTGTAAAACGCGTCGGTCTATAAGACATTCTCCTATTTTGTATGTTTTTTTTAAATGAAAAATCATGTTCTTTAGCATAAGCGATAATATGTAAAGTTGCTTGTAATGGTGTAAAAATGTCGACTTTTTGGCCTCAAATTTGCCAAGAAATTAAAATTAACATACACTTATCAACATTCACATCCATTCAACTCTTCATAATGTAAAGGAACGAAGCAAAAATTAATACCCGTACCTTTAACTCGGAACACAGATGATTTTCAGAAATTACAGTAATACAAATTAAATATCGGCATATTAGGCTTCAAGGTAAAATTAGGGAAAACAAAGGAACATCAGCAACAGTAATTTTAAATGGAATATTATGAAACAAATTTTTTAACAAACTAAGATAAACGTATATAAGTCTATGCAGAGTTACTTATTTATAACCTAACGGGCACACGGTGTTTCACCTCTCCCGAGCTCTTGCTAGATTCTCCCACTACCGACTGCCTTTGTGCGGGCTCATCTGCTCGCAGCGGCACTCGGCAGTACTGTATTGCCTAGCAATATGAACAGGCGATTGAATCTAGAGCAACGCATTATTGTGTGTAAAAATTATTTTCATTGTGAATCACCAAGCCGCGTTCGCACAGAGTATATTGAAAAGTTCCCTGATGAAGTGCCTCCTTCCAGATTTACAATTCACGAGATTGTGAAGAAATTCGAAACCACTGGTTCTGTGTTAAAAAAAACCGTAAACGAGGTAAAGTTAGACGAAAAAGGCGCAAGTTTTGAACGTACACCAACAAAATCCATACCAAAATTAGTACAACAGGTGGGAATTTCAGAGTCTTCTGCACATAGAGCAACTAAATTATTAAAACTAAAACCTTATACGTGTACACATGTCCATTGTTTAAAACAAGGTGACCCAGTATCACGAATACATTATTATGAATGAACTAAAACTATTATAAATGAAATCGGAGACATTGCAGTGGTCCAATTTAATCAAGCGAATCAGAATGTATTTTCCCCATATAATGCTATTTAGCCGAGGGTGGATGACATTTCCAGCATCTTCTACAAGGTAAGATTTTTATATAAGCTTTACGCGTGGAGTTTATGTAGGATCAAAGTCGGTTGAGGCACTCCCAACCGCGCACAGGCAAAACGTCGTGTGTCCGTTAGGTTATAAATGAAGAATCCTGTAGTTCAGAGTCTGGTGAGGATAGTTATTCGAAATTACTTAAATTTATTTATAATGAATCATATGATTTTTAAAATAGACCAAATCAATATAACTTGAAATATTTATACTTCATAGCCTATATAGTTTGTTAGACTCTTATTAGTGGCAAAATTACATTATTTTCGGAGATGAATTTCGTAAAAGTTTGCCTTATGTTGGGATTCGTTGTTACGGGAAACGAAATAAGTAGTTTCGTATGTATTATAGCTAGATTTCCCCCCCCCCTGTTTTTTTAGGTTAGATATAACGCTTTGGATGAATTACAATAATTGCATTTAATTATGCGACTTCAGAAATGAAACAATACATGCTAAAAATAACTAAACTACTTTGGGGGTGTTGAAAGTGGGTGGTGTGGATGAAACTATTAGTTGATGTAAGGCTAATTTTTTCCACCATTACGTTTCTTGTTTTTTTTTTAAGGTAGGCATAGACATTTTTCCTACTTATTTACTTTACATTGAATTCTCTAAACCAGAAACTCAAAGTGGGCGCTAGTTGTCCCATGTAAGCTTTCCTGTAACAACGAACTCCATCATGCGCATTCAAGTAAAAATAAATAAATAAATAAATAAAACTATATTAGGTCTAGGCTAAAATACTTAATACAGTACCACTGTCTTTATGTATATAAATAACCTATATAAACAATTATTTTAATAATTAACGAAAACATGGGACACAGATTACAATTTCGAAAAAAAATTCTAGCTCCGCGAGGACAAAAAAAAATATCAAAAAGCTGCTAGAAGGTCTGCTTACGGTATCACAGATTGACGGGAACTGATGAAAGATATGCTCACGGTATCATAGATTGATGGAGAATGAAGACGCACGGTCGCTTGTGTTTTTTCTGCACTATAGTTAATAGGTAATATTTGAAGTATCTTGTAACAATAACTTGTTTATTATTATAAAAATCCCCATCCTCCCCTTTTTGTGGAGAGGAAACCTGGAAATGAAATTGAAATTTGTGGCCAAAATTTAGCACTAGAAATATATATCTGACGACGCCAGAAGTTATAAACTGGACATAAAATGAATAAAGCGATTAAGCAATATATGAATAAAGAAAATTCAAATCTTGATATTGTAAAATGCATTTATAATTGTATATATTTGTAAAACGAATGTATGATGAATGGTTACCAAGAAGATATTTGGATTGGATACCAGCGGGAAGGAGTAGTAGAGGTAAACAAAAACATTTGGGTGCTGGATATAAAGAAAACGATGAATGAAAAATTACTGTAAATCCGGGATAATGAATATAAATTTGGAGGAAAAGATAAGAGTATCGAACATGTTTTTCTTTCAAATGCCCCAGGTTGTCTTTCGACATTCCTGGTGTTCTCTCCTGGCATGGCGTACTTGTAACCCACTTCTGAGGTTGGGGCGCCAGGAAGGCGGGGTTACGTTGCCCTGATGATATGATGGGTGATACAGAGATGATAGTGGTGCGCCAGGAGAGTCACTAATCCTAAGCTTAATCTAAGATGAATATGAATGATGATGATTGCGATGGCCTTATGATTTCGGGGACCGTTTGGGCATTAAAGTTTTCCTGACATTTGTCTTACTGGTGGGGGAAAACCCCGATAAAACCTCACCCAGAAAAACTGTCCCGACCTGAGATCGAACCCGGGCCCGCTGTGTGACAAGGCAGCACGTTACCTCGAACATTGGCCACAAGATGTGATAATACTTTGCAAAGCTATATGTTCCATGATTTAAAAAAACAAATATAGGTCATGTCATTAATGTTTGGTGTCGGTATCAATCATTTTGAGGTCATGGCCCTTTGTTTTAGTGCTTGTATATATGTATTTTGTAGTTTGTGTTGTTAAGAAAGTGTCGTCTCTTAGCTTTTACTTTTTGGTTTTTAAAGGGAGTGACGAGAAAAAAGCTTAAGCTTAACGGCCTTACAATTCTTGTATGTTTGTGTAATTTTAGTGTATGATGTTTAGTGTAGTGTGTATCTGTGGTGTACCTATGGCTTGTATCAGTCTGTTGTCGTGTGATTCATATGTCTCATGTTGCTTACGTGCTGCTTGTCTTATGTGGTCTTGTATGTATAAAATTTCAGCTATGGAATTTTGAGTTTGTCAGCACGTAAGATTTAAAAAAAAGTTCTTCTTTACGCCGTCAACTACTATGAGACAGTCTCTAGGACAGCGATGTAAAACACGAGCTCCGTGAGACGGTGCGCTCCGATATGCACCAGGAGCGCTCCGCTGGACAGGTAACGCTACCTGGTGACTTGGTTCAGTTTCATTCGTCAAACGCAATGATGAGTATTTTCATGTTCGGCGTGGAGACCTCGCGAGAATCAAGCCTTCGGTTTTTTTTTGTAGAATATCTCTCCCAATTTTGAAACGGTTAAAATAGTTAATTCGATGAAAAAAACAAGATAGAAACATAAAAATCTCCTTTAAAATTAAAAACAAACTCAACAACATCGTATCAAACTAAATTGAAGTAACAAATAAATACGAAAATAAATGTATTTATAAACTAAAGTACAAAATTGCGATGCGTTTTACATCGGTAGAACAAGACATTTTAACACAAGATATACTGAACATTAAAAAAAATGTATATTAATAATGAAGAAAAATCAAGTTTTCCCAAACATATACTAGAAACGGGTCATTAGTTCGATAAAATCGATAATACTAGGTCAAAATTACACAGAAAGAATACCAAAGCAAGATTAGCATCCTAGAAGACATAGAAATTTTAAAATAAGTTGAGAATAAAGACTTACTCAACAAGAACACGCCCGCAGACCTGAACCCGTTGTACAACTTTACAACAACATTAGTATTGTAGCCTAACTATGATCGTCCAGCGGTTCGCTATGTTTCCCCGCAGCTAATATATATAATTAAATACAACGATGCCGACTACCGCCACTGTAATTATTCCGCATGTTAATCATTGTCAAGCATTGTGGCTCCACCCGCTCTTATATAAACGGACAACCATCATGGTGAGGGGATTATACCAGTTGAAATGCAGAAGATAAAACATTGTTTTGAAAGGCCATAATATTTTTAACTACTAGACGAAGTTTTCAAACAGAACTGTATTTTAGATGAGGACGACTGGTTTATCAGGTACTAATTTTATATGTTTAATATTAAATTAGTAAATGGGAGTAATGGGCGAATAAATATTATTACATTTAGACCATTCTCTGAAATTGGTATGATATTAGATCCCACAACCCGTTTTGAGACTTATAGTAGCAATCTGGGGAAGTTCACTCTGAAAAGAATGCCATATATTAGCCAACAGTTGACTATTACAAAGACTATTTAACTCATGCTACAAATGCTAGTCAATGACCAATCACGTTTCAATGAATGTTGTTTTACAACCAATGACAGTCGTGTTTCAGCTCGCTCTTTATCGATTTCTCTTTATCAGCTCCTGCTTTTGTGATAAAGAAAGCTCCTCCTTTTTAATGTTCTGAACAGGTCAAATCATTATTTTTCTCCAACAAATACATCGAATATAGCAAATAATTAAAAGATTCCTTGATTTTACTGAGTTGTTTACTAAAAAAATAAATGAATAACCCATAATGTTGATTATGATAAATATGGTTTGATGTGTTTCATTATTTCTCCACTTGGGTGCACTCTTACAATATTGCGATCTTATTTGGCAATAAATAATATGATCAAGCAGCAGTGAATGAACATAACCTCACATTTCTGATTTGTTTTCAAACATCGCCGTTTACATTAAATATATAAATATTTTAAAATAACTATAGTTAAACAATGATTTGTGAGTAAACAGCTTAATTTTATTCGTTAAATAGTCCTAACAAATGCCACTCTTGATTTCTAAATTCTTTAGATAAATTCACTCCTCACTTCGTTAGTCGTGAATTTATCGATAATTTGGAAATCACTCGTGGCATTACTTATGATAAATACTAATTAGATACTGTCACAGGATTTGATGATCGGGGCAAGAGGTACTATACCAAGATTCTTAGCTAAATTTTGGAATTTCTTAGATTTGGACAGAGTGTATCTTTCTAAAATTGCCGTCGCAGCCGTTAGTGGATCAATTTCAATTTTAAGAAACCATATTTACAATATTTCTACTTTATAGAATATACTTCAATTACAATTTGAAATATTTGAATGTATTTCATCAATTTCTAAAATTAATTGTCTGTATCACTTTGTCCTTGTGGCAATCCTCTTAATGAGAAAAGTTTTAAATAAAAAATAATATAAAGTGAAGTGTCAAGTAAGAGTGCCCGGGAAGTAGCACCCTGAAAAGAGGTGATTTATTTTCCTATAGTAGGAACAATAAATATACACACATTTTTTTTCCTATAACAACAAATATTAAATAATGGTTGTTAAATGGTTTAGAAACACGTGGATATTTTAAGCGTATTCTCATGTTTTATTTTGTTTGTACGTAGAGGCATGTTGGTTCTTAATTTTTTTTCAGGCAAATATTAAATGTTGCAGATTAAATTCTTTTGAGATATTATTTAATACTGTAAACCAGTTAATACTATTCATTAATAAAATGCTTTACTCCTGTTTGTGCGTTGTTTTATATTTCGATTCCTCCTGTTATAAGCGTTCATGGCAATGGTAATCTTTCGTACAGGTCCCACCGGAGAAATAGCAAGTAGAATACATGCTCCTGAGTTAGTACCGCGCTCCGCACGGAACTTGGAGCTCGGAATTATGATATGCCTGCTCTAGGAGATATGGAGAATAGTGACCAATATAACTGCTGAAGAAAAAGTTGAAGTCATAAACTATCCTTTTATTCTAAACTTCTTTTCCCAAAATCGTTCCATTGTTTATATCTGAACGTATATAAAACCAAATACTATTACACAGTGATGATAAAATCCGACGTGTTTGCATATAACTATAAATAATGAATTGATACCTATTATTTATTTAGGCCTATGTTTAATATTTACTCTTATTCTTCTTCCACTATAAATCTGTGTCTTGCCCAGTTCTATAAGTTCGTTCCAATCATCCCTTTTCTATCCTATCGATTTCAGTATTATTAATCTTCATCAGTTTCAGGTTTTTTAACATGCGATTTTCATTTTAGCTTTCCTTCAGGTCTGATATATAATTTTATAGTTATTTATCCTTATAGGTTTTTTTTATCTTTTTCTTTCATTTAGTACACACATCTAATTTGGTACACATATTACTTACAAACTAGAATAGGTACCAAGGGTGCAAGAGAGCCTTATTACCCCAGGAGAGGGTGACATGTACAAATAATCTAAAACAACTGGTATTAATATCAAATCCGTAGTTTTTAGGGTAGCTTATCTGATTGGCGACAGTCCCGATTGTATTTAAGCCCAATTGACCCCTAGCATACTTAAGATAGGTTGAGCGGGTAGAAAGGATGAAAATTTGAAATTCCAAGAATGATAGGGATTAGTATCTAATCCGTAATTTTAGGGATTGCAAAACTCTGGTGACAGCCCTAATGTCATTCAAGCCCTAGTGTCATCCCTAAGCGCCCTTAGGAGGAGAGTGAGATGTGATGAAAAATAAATATGTCCAAAATGACTAAGATTAGTGTCTAATCCTTAGTTTTCGTGGCAGCTAAGCTCACTTGTGACACCCACGCGAACAAAAGCACTCCATTCATCCCTATACCGAGTTAATATTTTCTAATCATCTCCTGTATAATTTACCTCCCTCAAATCATATTTAATGTTTTCTTCCACCTCATTATTTGCCTATCTATTGGGCGCTTTCACTTTGGTTTCCCTACATGAAGTTCCCATGTCCCTCTTTCATTTCCCATTCGTGCCGCATGTTTTGCAAATCACAGTCCACGATACATAATTGTTTTTTACATCTGGTTTCAGTAATAATAGTAATAATAATAATAATAATAATAATAATGCATTTTATATTTCCTATTCGTGCCGGATGTCCTGCTCATCCACTCCTCCACTCCACTATACTTGTTTTTATTATATATGGTTTCAAGAAATAAATAAATAATAATACTCGTAACAATACATCTTATAAAATATGATATCCTTCTATGTAAGAAAATGATATTTCCCTGATGTGCAAAATTATTCTCCCATAATCTGTTTTGAAGAATTAAAAAAAAAAAATAGGCTGAGCCGGAGAGATGTGTGAGATAAGTGGAGAGTGATTATGTTTGAATTTATGAGCTTCGTTTCATTGTAGCTATTTTTTGATCACATCATTTGCAGATGAATAGCAATGCGTGTTTCTCAAATTATTAAATTTATATAATTGCCTTGTTGCCTCCCAAATACTGTAAAAGTCATCCATTTAATGTTTCTGCCAGAGGCAATTTACCATGGTTCCCATCTTGTTCATGATTAACTACACTAGCCGTTAAAGTATAAATGAAATTGGACCAGTATTAGGTAGCTTAATATACTAGTCCCATGTTTTCCCAAAGTATAAAATCATTGGAATATTAGTTCGTGCTGATGCTATGATGTTCTTTCAAAACTAGAATGGTACTAATAATAAAAAAGTAAATTTGGAACATAAATCTTGAGCGGTTTAAGTTAGTATCAGAATGAAACATTGGGTAAAAATGAGGCATGTAATTCATTATCTAGCGAGAGTACATAGTCCATATAAAAAAACAGACAAAGCATCTCATTTGTCAGTAATGCATCATCGCGGAGTTGGGCACAAAATATGTCGTACCCCGTGGAGAGGCAATTCACCTGTGCCTGAATACACGCTAAATCTGAGCTCCTGTGATACTAACCAGTAGCTACTGTATAACGCGGTGTAAATAACAATAATTCTACGCCACTCACATGTTTAAGTACTCATCTCTCTCCCCCTCTACTCGTTTCCAGTTTAACTAAATAATAAACCAGATTATAGTAAATACCCAAGAGAAAAGGTTCGATTCACTACCATACCATGCGGGATTTGTAACAGACAAAGTGGTATTATTCCAAGTATTTATTTCGTGTTTCTATGGGCAAGATAATATAAAAAGTCAGTGTTGCACATGCCTCTATAAGCAACATACTTATATAGCTAAATGCTATTGTGTTAAAAAAAACGCGTAGCAGTAACAGAACTGTTATTGAATTTGAAATGAATGACAGCGATTAAATAATATGCCTACATGCTGTAATAAATTAAAATTTCGTAAATAGAATTGTCTTTAAAACAATTTCATTACGTTAAGTGTTCTGTTTTAACGAGTTGTTCTTATTCTCGTGTATTAATTAGACCTACAAATAAAGGAACGTTCAATATGGGAGATTGTGTAGGACATTAAAATTTTATGCTATGAAGTCCATCGCTGTGGTTTCCAGGTAGCGTGCTGCCTATTCACACAGCGGGCCCGTGTTCGATTCCCAGCTTCCTGGGTGAGGTTTTTTCGGTTTTTTTTCCTCACCTCTAAGGCAAATGTCAGGAAGCTTTGACGCCCAAACGGTTCCCGAACATCATCTGGCCATCAGCATCACCATTATCATCTTCATCATCCCGGTGTAAAAGCAACGGGAAGCTGTAACACCTGTAATTCCCTAGTAAAACTGCAAAGGGTAGCTTAAAAATGCTATGATTGCAGTGAAGGACTTGTCCTTGGGCAGAACGCTATGGAATAGAATCTTTCAAGTACATATCGTAACATCTTGTGGAAAGATAATTTGCAGAATAATATGCACATTTTATTTTACTTACGGATTTTTCCACAATGCTGTGGTTTTCTTGCAGCCAAAATAAGGTACTCCACAAATTTTATTCTCCACATCATCTTCATTCATTTCTATATTCGTACTAATTCTCACTTCTTAAGTTTTCCTCTTCTTCTTTTTCCCTCCGACGCCAATCCAATATCATCATTATTATTTTTGTCGTCATCCATGTATGCAACGTTCAAAATATTTAATTCTCTCTCTTTTTTTAATCACAATATTTTTTTGAATGTTCATTATTTCTCTAATTTATTGTAAAATTTCTTACTCTACCCGATCTGGATTTTCTTGCAGCCCTCCTCCAAAAGTCCATTTCAACCGCTAACAATATGTGAGCATGTTGATTGTTTAACATCAATGTTTACGCTCCATAAAGCAAAATACTCTACATTAACGCACTATTTTTTAGTATAAAATATCCTTATTTCATAATAAAAAATTTAATATACCAATCACTCTCCTCCTTTCACTCATTCTTCTTCTAAGTTTCCGATATACTTGTTCCATGTTCCATGTTTAAAGTTGACCCCAAATACGTAAAATGTGTGACTCACTTGCACAAAATGTAGTAAGTTAATTTACTGAGCGAGTTAGCTCAAACGGTTGCGTTTGAGTCTCATATTCGCGAGGTCCTGGTTTCAAGCCCTGGTATATTAACCATTCTGATTGAGATGTTTTATTGGTTTTCCTCAGTAGTCAAAGTAAATCCTGGATAAGATTTTCATTAGGCCTATATGATTCATTTCATTATATTCATCAATACCACAATTTCAAAAAAGTAACATGATATGACCTTAGATCATGGATGCGCAACTCAATCAACTGTTGTGGCATAATGAAACATTTGCTATGTGGTCAGTGTCGAACATTCATTAATAGACGGTTCTGTGTTGTTAGACTGTAGAATGAAAAGAAACTATTCTTCCTTCACTGAAAGGATATTGAATAATTTTGACATCATGCTTATGACATTCATAACAGCATCATGGTGGTAAATATTACGTAACTTCTTAGTGGTATTTTATGACATATGCATATCCCTTCCTTAGATATGAATATGTCTATAAATAATAATGAAGTAAAAAATAATGAAATGAGATAATCTTCTGACAAGGAAACTGTCAACCACTGCATGCCAAAACTTACCTTTCCCACGGGCTAGTGGTCAGCATTTCTGACTACTGTTCATGAGGTCCCGGGTTCGATTCCCGGTCAAACCATAGGAATTTTTTCTTAAAGGAAATTATTCATGTGGTTGCCCATGGTCTGGAATTTAGGTTAAGAACTCTCCTGGCGCTTCATTATCATTTATCACCCTTTATATCATCGGGGTTACGTAACTCCGCCTTCTAGGCGCCCTAACTTCAGAAATGGGTTACAATTACGTCAATGCCAGGGGAAAAAAACAAAAAGTCATAAAAAAAGACAACCTGGTGGCATTAGACAACAAAAATCTCTCATAGAAGTCTTGTAATGTAATAAGGCCGTGTTCAAAAAATTATCTGCCTCTTTAACTACAAGGCACAGAAATCGTAGCCAGAATCCAGCAATGGCATCCTACTGCATGAGTTAAGAGTGGAGTGAAGTGAAGCGGGACGCGGTGCGGGCGGCGGGTAGTGAGGGTTATTCAATCTGTCAATAGAGTAGTTGTGTTACTTTCCTACAGTTTAAATGAGATATTAGGCTCTGCATTTTAGTGCCTTGCAGTTGTTGGACACGGCCTTGGTATATCACAATGCTTCTCTGGAAGAAGGTTTGGACATGTAATGGTTGACAGTTCCCTTGTGAGTATTATTGTGTTTATGTTAAAATAGGAGTTGCTGGTCTTACAACTTTGAATATAGCTCGTGGAATTTGTATCCTACAACAAAGTGATATCTACACAGTGAGTTTTTACAAACTAGTAGTTCATTGATTTAAAAGTAATCATCGTCGTAGGCTTCATGGAATGAACCATTTGATCCGTTCCGTCTCCAGAATTTATATCTGCTCTTGTCATTGTTTGTAGGTCTTCTAATTTTTCTCTTACCTTGAGATATGTTTTTGTATCTAGATACCAATTTAATCTGTATTCGTCAATTATTTCTAATACATTCCATCCATCCATAGTAATTCTGCCCGAGGGCAGGTCCTTCACTGCAATCATACCATTCTCATGCTATGCTTTGCAGCTCTACTAGGGTATTATAGGTGTGGTAGCTTCCCGTTGCTTTCCACACCGTTGAAGGATGTTATGATGATGATAATGATGGCCATATGATTTCGGGGACCGTTTGGGCCTTAAAATTTTCCTGACATTTGTCTTACAGGTGAGGAAAAACGTCCCGACCGGGGATCGAACTCGGGCCCGCTGCGTGACAAGGTAGCACGCTACCTCGAGACCACAGCGGTGGACTCTAATACATTAGAGATGTCTAATTCCTGATGGATAGATTTAATTGTTTTGTTCTCAAAAAGAGTGCCATAGGTCTAAATCATTTCATCTCTGCTGCTTCAGTTTTTTTTTCTTCAGGGCCGTAGTTAGATTCCACTTTTATGTCCCTTAATAACGTAATTAGATCTAAAGATTAGTATAGTTTCAAGATACTTTCTTTTCTCAGTTTTCTTAAATTCAGTTCGTTTTAACTATATAAAATAATTGGACAAATTTTGCTAATTTTGATATTAAATCATTTTAAATTTGATATAGGCCTATTCGTGACATTTTGCATCCCACATAATTAAATTGGACTTACCTAATATTTCATGATTTATAATAATTATTTTTCTTTGATGTGATTTGTCCCACTATAGCTTAATAGTACAACATTAATATATACTATTATTCTAATTGCTACGGGTTTTGTAAGTTGAAAATTTATTTTAAGTACGATCTGTGTACAAAGTGTGGCGATCTTAGGTAATGTTCATTCTTCATAAGTAAATGAAGTAATGCCACGAGTGATTTCCAATTTATCTAGAGAATTTGGAAATCAAGAGTGGCATTTGTTAGGACTATTTAACGAATAAAGTTAAGCTCTTTACTAAAAAATAATTATTTGAATATAGTTACCGGTGTTTTAAAATATTTATACAGTTAAAGTAAACGGCGATGTTTGAAAACAAATTAGAAATGTGAGATTAAGTATATTCACTGCTACTCGATCATATTATTTATTACTAAATTGGGAGGCAATATTGTAAGAATGCACTCTAATGGATAAATAATGAAACACATCAAACTATTATAATCAACATTATAGGTTAATCATTTATATTTTTGAATAAACAACTCAGTAAAATCACTGAATCTATTCATTATTTGCTATATTCAATGTACTTGTTGCAGAAAAATAATGGTCTAACCTGTTCAGAATATTAAAAAAGGAGGAGCTTTCTTTATCACAAAAGCAGGAGCTGATAAAGAGAAATCGATAAAGAGCGATGTGAAACACGACTGTCATTGGTGTAAAACAGAATTCATTGAAACGTGATTGGTCATTGACTACCATTTGCGACATGAGTTAAATAGTCAATGTTATTTTATTGTTTTTACTAATATAGACTATGCGTGCTGTTGTACGTAAAAAATATTTTATTATTAAAAGTGTAGGATAATAATTGTTAGTTAATTATTGTATTCTGAACTGTAAGCCATGATTACAATAAAAGTAACTCTCACAACGCTTTTATGAGGTTAATGACAGCTACCATTCCGATTCAGAAGTAGACCTTAAATAGACCTACTCGTACAATGAAAGCCTATGGGTCCATAATACATTTTATAAACTTACAAACAATAAGAAAGGAACATTTATAACGTCGAAATATTTTAAAATATTTTTTTTGGCGACACGCCGTAGCATAGTTAATTAAAACAATAAGTTACAAGCTGGAAGATCGCGGGTTCGAGTCCTGATGGGGTCAGGATGTTTGAACTGGTCTAAGCCTTCTGGCGCACCGTAGCTCGGGACTTTGCCTCTAAATGTGAATGAGTACCATACTATGTTCTGGCCTAAAGATGGCCGTTACATAGGGCTGACAATCCGGGTGACATCAAGTGCCTATTGTCTAAAAAAGTGGGACCCTTAATATTTTATTACCTCAAGGGTGTCCTAAGGCCTGTAGTAGGATCACGTTAAAATATTTTTCTCATTTTGTTTACAGACAATAAAACTTAACATCCATTGTTAATAGTTGTCACAGTATAGCTGAAAAAATTAAAAATAGATAATAGTTTAAGAAAACTAAAGCAACACGCTTTATTAGAAAACCTAACCAAAAATAAATAATAGTTTTAAAAAACTAAAACAACACGCTTTATTAGAAAACCGAACTAAAAAATGAAAAATAATTTTATTTCCAACACGTTTGGGATAAAATTAAAGTGGTCAACAAAAAATTCATCTCCAACACATCTAGAATAAAATAAGAGTTATCTACAAAAAAAACATCAAAATCGTGGGGTGCTCTTTATCAATTAACATATTTGATAATAAACATATATTGGTAAAAGTGAAGTCTCTAAGAAGAAAACGTAAAAAAAACATAAAAAGCACCCCACGCTTTTTATGTTTTTTTAGATTATTCTAGTTTTATTCTAGATGTGTTGGAGATGAATTTTTTGTTGACCTCTTTAATTTTATCCCAAGCGTGTTGGAAATTAAAATTATTTTTCATTTTTTAGTTTGGTTTTCTAATAAAGCGTGTTGTTTTAGTTTTGTTTAACTATTTTTTTTTAATTTTTAGTTTAATTTATTGCCATAAACCGAAATCCCATGAAAATTTAAATGCTTAATACTCTTCTAAAAAAATCTCCGGGCCGAATTTGAACCAGCGACCTATGGATTACTGAAATTATATACCACTACAGTCCACCGCTCTACCAACTGAGCTCTTACAACGGTTGACTAAAAAGTCGATAAGTCCTCAACCTATTATACCGGTTTTTATTTATTTTTTTTATTTTCTGATGATTCTGGCCCGGATTTTTAAAAAAAAAATATATGAAATTATTGTATTGTCATTGGTCCTTTACAAGCATACAAAGATTCGAGTCGATCCAATGTTTTTAAGTGGGTGAAAATCGGGTTCAAAGATTCCCTTACATAGATACAGGTCCGTTGCAAACATAGACAGATACAGGTCAAGCTAATATAAAGCGTGTAAAATATTACTTCTACGTATTGGACCATAGATAGATTAAAATATATATATATATATATATATATATATATATATATATATATATATATATATATATATATATACTAGAAGTCCCGGCCACGCGTTGCTGTAGCTAAGGTATACGTTAAAAATTTTAATTAAGTTGTTGTCTTTCAGCCAGATTACTTAAAACTAATACTTACGAAATTAATAATATTGAAAATAAAATAAACACTGAACTCACTTAAATTATGAAATAATCATTATTTGTAATTCAATTGAAATTCGCGGTTGCAACAAAAAGCACAGCCATCTGGATCTCTCTTTGTTAAATAATATACCAATTACCGTATCAAATTACCTTACACCGCCATCTGTTAGAATTGTACGGAACTCACAGATAATTACACCGCCATCTGTTAGAATCGTATGGAACTCACAGATAATTATAACTCTTTGTTAAATAATAAACAAATAATTTGCAATAAAAAATAATGCGACTATAAATTTAGTTATAAACTACCCTAAGTCTCAAGTTGGATCAAACTGCACACAGTGTGCAAAATTTTATTAAAATCGGTTCAGTAATTTAGGATTCCATCGCGGACAAACAACGTGACACGAAATTTTTATATAGAAGATATATATGTATATATTGTTTTTATACCAATTTATTGGATTTTTAATTTTATGTTAAGCCTATCTCATAAATATAGTCTATAAATATGGAATCAGTATCTAAGCTGAGATTTATATTAGAACAATGTGAATTTTATGTTCTGTAAACTTTTCGATCATTAAGACCAGAATTCAAAGAAACCATCTGAATATTGGTATTTGACTACCCTTGTAATTAATCAGGTCTTGATTTTCTGATGCTTTCATAAATAGTAACTTATTTCTTATAATTTGGTTTCATTTTTTGATCTTCCTATTTGATTTCTTCTATATTGTACCGTATTAACCTTTTCATGTGCATGATCATCAATGAATGACAAGTTTTTTATTTTATTTTATTCAATAAGTAGTTTTTACAAATTGAGTTCTCAAGCGTAAGCGCTTTTGACTAGTTTCTGGAAGGTCCCGGATTCAAACCCTGGTCGGTATCGATCAACCTCACTGATTCCCCCCCCCCAATTTTCCTCAGTCGAAACAAATTATAAATTGAAATTTCACTCTCAGGATCATTTTATTATGTTTACTATTAGTGTCATTGAAAATAAATATATGTGATATGACTTTATATGTTAAAAAGGTACAATGATTCCACTACAATCCTTAGCATGGCTTTAGAGTGGTAGGAGGTTAGGAGTACCACCCTGTAGACAATCGGCACGAGATGCTAGAGCAGGGTTTTCAGTTCTGCATGACGACCGATTTTACTCCCACAACGTAGTCTGGTAGTCCTTTCCGTTAGAGTCTGAGTCAACCCCAGCTCCAATGGTGCTGCTAGAAGGTTTATATCAGTTAAAAAATCCCGACCCCATCGGGACTCGAACAGGCGACATTTTGGCTTATAGTGCATTGCTTAACCTACTATGCTACGGCGTGTTCCAAACCGCCTGTAAAAAAGTAAAATTTAAAAAAATCATCAGATTATTCTTTTTTTTTCGGTAAACTGTTTATTTACGCTCGGTATGTTTTAATTGGAATTAATAATAATAGTGATTACATTAGTATATATTAAATAGTAACTATTATATTTAATGTGGTGAATTATATCGACATAGGCATATATATATATATATATATATATATTGGTAATCTATATATTTGCGCTTAGAAAATAAAAGGAAACAATTTATATAATTCTGACTAGACTGGGAAGCGCGTTATGAAGATTTATATTTAATAAAGCGGTTGTTAATTTGATTTAGTAATTGTTAATATGGTTATTGGTCTCCCCTGATTTAAAGTGTTAGAATAGTGCCTCCAATTTAAACTGTGAGAGATTGTATGCGATCTCTCAATAACCATAAAATAGCTACTTGGTGAACACGCTATTAATAATACCTCGGTTGGAGCTCGTGCGAGAGATGGATTTATAGGCAACCACATTAAAACAAAGAAATTACATGGCTGTTCGTTCGGGCGTGCCGAAACATACGCAGCCCATATCCTTCCTACAATAAATCTGTTCCCTAATTTAATTTTTTCTACTAGTTGTACTTTATTTATGACGGTGTGGAGGTGCTGATATATAATATCGTGTTTTATCTTCGTGACGGCAAGATATCGATGAAAATCTGGTTTATCTGCTATAATGTTAAAATACACTGCACTAGAGATTCTTAACTTTATTTCCTAAACATCAGCTTCATTTATGCACTGTTATTTAATACTATAGCTTCAAATAATTATTTTTATTGCTAATTTGAATTCATTGCTGGATTTTCGGTTACAGAAACTAATTTTGAATCACGACATTGTTCCACAATTTTGGAGGAATTCTGGTGGAAATAATTAAAAGAAAAAAAACAGACTACGTATTGTAACATTGTATGTTAATAACGTCTTGAGAATATAGGCCCAATATATATATGTTCACCGCTGTGGTCTCGAGGTAGCGTGATGCCTTGTCACGCAGCGGGCCCGGGTTCGATCCCCGGTCGGACCAGTTTTTCTGGGTGAAGTTTTTATCGGGGCTTTTCCTCACCTGTAAGACAAATGTCAGGAAAACTTTAAAGCCTAAACGGTCCCCGAAATCATATGGCCATCATCATTTTCATCATCAGCATCATCCTTCACCTGTGTGGAAAACAACGGGAAACTACCACACCTACAATTCCCTAGTAAAGCTGCAAGCATAGCATGAAAATGATATGATTGCAGTGAAGGACCTGCTTTTGGGCAGAATTACTATATATATATATATATATATATATATCCACAGTAATTCTGCCCAAAGGCAGGTCCTTCACTGCAATCATACCATTTTCATGCTATGCTTGCAGCTATATATATATGTGTGTGTGTGTGTGTGTGTGTGTGTGTGTTTCACAGAAAGTATGGAAAATGTGAGATAATTGAATGAAAAGTTGAGATAGAAATAACCTAAAAACCCATATTAACAATAAGGAATTTTGGAGTTTTGCTATAAATTATGCGTACAGCAGGATAGCCAACTTACGGGAATAGAACAAAAATTAAAAGAATAATCCACTTTAGTCTTGAACTTAAAAAAAAAACTAACCGAAATAATTCACAATAACCTTATATTTGTCAATGTTGAGTATTGTAGTATATGTTATTGATGCTATAATTGCAACATGCATGAGGAAAAATCGCACAGAAGTTAGTATATGTCGGAAACGTGAATAAATGTGTTAGCATGATAACATATGTCGATAGCTCGAGTTGTAGCCAAAGTTAACCGACAATTTTGTCAAGACTCCATTCAAATATACTACTTAACGAAAATATAAGTAATTAATATAAAAAAAACTATATGTCCTTATTTCTCCACTGGACTAAGAGGAAATAAACCTAGCCTATATGTTAAAAAACATTGTTGAATATGCGTCAAATGATGTATCGGCATGATGGATGTCTTGCTGATAAATCCTAAATTACAAGAGATGCAAATTGATGGGCAGAGAGAGATATCCAGCAAGCTCTCCTTTTTTTTTTTTTTTTTTTTTTTAGAGAGTTAGTATATCAGCAGATTCCAACTTCACTGGAAGATGTGAAACACCTATTTTAGTTGCATGTGCTTCCATAGCTCCATGCACACTGACAGAAATTATTCAGTCAATTTTGATATAGAAAAGTGTTTCAGTATAAATCAACACAATAATTAAAGCTCTCGTCGTAAGTCACGTATACATGTGCTATGTTATGTACCCTTTTTCCCAGAAACCACTACATTAATTTTGTCTTAGGAATTGGAGTATTGTGAATGGACATTGCTAGGACTTTTTATTTTATTTTATAGAGTACATTTTAATGGAATCTCCAGGCCATTTGGAAGGTTTACATCGTGAAATATAATTGTATTCATTTCTTAAAAACTACTACATATATTCGTTTCCCTTCGCTGTGACTTGATGTTCAGTTTTGTAGTTCAATCATGAGTTTATTTACCTCCAAATTTAAGTATACAGATAAGGTAGTATGGACCACGACATCGGTTGAAGAATTGTCCAAGCAATCGATCGACTTGGTATTTACTTGATAAAAATCCATGATGCATTTAATAATTAAAGCTATAAAAAGTTTTATGTGATTTTCTTAAATACGTATTTATTTTATTTAACATTCGTAACAACTGTTTCAATACACTGTATCTTCATCATAAAAATGTTATAAATACATTTATGCTATTCGTCTGATGAAGATACAGTGTATTGAAACAACGAATGTTAAATCAAATTAGTATTTATGAAAACCATATAGCACTTTGATAGTTTTGTTTATTAAATTGTCGAAGTATTAGTGGATCATTCTGCAGGTAATACTATGGCCCATTCCATTGCAATTCAATCAACTTATTATACGTAATATCTCATGACTTCAATGGATTTGATATTGGGCTAGTAGGCTTATTGTAACTCCATAGGCCTAATTTATTAATTGAGAACATAGTCATATGAAATATACGATAAATAAACTAATGGAAGAATATAAAAAATGGGGACTGAATATGAATTTACAGAAAACAGAATATATGTGTTTGTGAAAGGATGTGGATGACCTCATACTTGAAACAGGGAAAATAAAAAAAGTGTGAATTTTTTTAATACCTTGGGTCAATAATTACAAGTTTAGGTTCCTGTGAGAGAGATTTACAGACTAAAATTGCAATGGCAAAAAATGCAACTAAGACATTACATGGAATAATTTGGAATAAAAATATTACAAAGGAAACTAAAATGAAAATTTATAAGAGTATAATACAGAATATTTTGTCAATGGAAGTGAAACTTGGTCTTTGACATAATTACAAAAGAATAAAATTAGAACAGTTGAATTTGATTATTTTAGAAGAAGCCTCCAAAAAACAAGACAGAATAAAATAAGAAATTAATTCCTTTGGAGAGAAATGAATGTCACCGCATCTGTTGTTAAGAGGATTAAAAATTAAACGCTTAAATGGTATGGCCATGTACAAAGAATAGAAAATGAAAGATGGCCAAAAAAGATATACCAATGGTCACTCCCTGGAAGAAATAAACGTGGCAGACCAAGATGGAAATGGAAATCCTAGGTCAGAACTGTAATGGATGATAGGAATTTGGAAGAGGGAGATTGGAATGATAGAGATGAATGAAAACTGAAGACGGCAAACCTATAAGTGGAGGAAAGCCGAAGAAGAAGAAGAAGAAGAATAGAACATAGTTTGATATCATCTTGTATCAGTTCCTTACCTTTATAACAAGCCTTTCTAACGGTACTGTAAGTTAACCCCTAATGTCCTCTTCTGCAGTGGTTATGTTCTTTAAAGTCAATGAGACAGTTTTTGTATTTAAAATTACTTCATATCTGCATATTTTAAATCTTTGTCCAGGTGGGTCCTCATCCCTAGCACGACAGTCTTAGCAGGCCTTTGGTCTACCAGCCAGTTGCTGGCCTCACATCCACGTGTTGTAATCACAGAGGTGGACAATAATGTTGCCAGTATAGGGATGACATGTGGTTAGCATGTCACGTCCCCCCGTTATAGCTGGCTTTCTCAACCTTAACCAGGTGGGCCTTAACCAGCTAAATCTTTTTAAAATAATTACAGCACAAAACCACTTGCAGTGAAATAATATAATCATAAGTAATGCCACGAGTGATTTCCAAATTATCGATAAATTCACGACTCACGAAGTGAGGAGTGACTTTATCTAGAGAATTTGGAAATCAAGAGTGGCATTTGTTAGGACTATTTAACGAATAAAATTAAGCTGTTTACTCACAAATCACTATTTAACTATAGTTATTTTAAAATATTTATATATTTAATTTAAACGGCGATGTTTGAAAACAAATGAGAAACGATAGGTACGCTTCATCTGCTTCTTTTGTTTATCACTGCAACCAAATCATACTATTTATTGCCAAAGGAACGCAATATTGTAAGAACGCTCTCTAGTGGAGAAAAAACGAAACATCAAACTGTATATTAATTCATTTCTGATGTCGTATGATGTAAATATGACAATTATATTTTTCTAGATTATTGCCTGGGAAAAAATACATTTAAGAAAGTGCAAAGAGTGGTTTCTTTTTTTGGTGGTATAATAAATTGCTACAAATGTTTTTATATTAACTCCTGCAAGCGCTATGTGTTAACATCTACGCACTATATACACAATCTGGTAGCCGTATTTCTTACAGACTCAGCCACTGCAAAATAATGGTCAGACCTGTTCAGAGTATTAAAAAGGAGGAGCTTTCTTAATATGGTAAATTTAACACTGATAAATATTTGGTGAAACACAACTCTGATTGGTTGTAAAACAGAAATCATTGAAACGTGATTGGTCATTGACTCCCATTTGGGGCATGAGTTAAATAGTCAGTGAAAATAATTTACATTAAAGTATTACTCGTAACCATATTACTCTACTTCTTTTTATTAATAACTACAGAAGACATTCATTCTTAGGAATACTAATTCATTTTTCCGCAGGATTATAATCTAAGCACATAATTGATTTTTTTTTTGTGTTTTTAGCCACCAGTTATTGATGTAGTCTACATTTACATGATATAAGGATATGGTGATATATTATTTTTCAAGAGCATGAGTTAATAACGTATTTCAGTAGAGGTATAATGCGTTTACAGAAAAAATATTTGTTTTGCAAGGGAAAGTGTGGTCTTTATCCCTGTCTTCCAATAATATACATGGTCTCGTATCGCTTTAATGTAATTTATTTAGGTATAATAAATCTAGTAGCATGTTGAGTTAACTAGCTTGATAATTTCTCCAAACGCCAATCCCTACACTTACTTACAGGTTAATTGGAATGGAAAGTTATGGCTTTGTTTGTTGCTTATTCAATTATCTCACTATATCATAAAATTTTCTGTTTAAAATTCTAAGGTTATACACATGAATTTTTTTCAATAACGATTGCTTCAAGGGTAATATGTAATTATGTAGATTGTAGGAGTAGGCCGTATTCATTTATTCCAACTGACTGAAGGAGCTCTAGACAAGATCACTTAAACTCATCTTACAAAAATGGGTGCGACTTCAAAAAATTTTCTTATATATTTTCCTAGGCCTATAGGTATCATATAAGAAGTCAGGTGTCAGATAGAAATGAAAAATCTCAATCAGACCCTAGTAAAGAGTGCAGTAATTTCTTTGTATTTGAAACTATAATCAGAACTCAATTATTTTTATATATCGTATTTATATCTTTTGTGAACTGATATTTACAGTTGGTGTAGCTATTATGTTGTGTTATATTATGTGTGTAATTAAATCGTAGTTATAGTTCTCAAATTGAAATTTGCGGCGATAACAATCTTCATGTTAATTGACAGTTTAAAATATGTGCGTGGGCCTATGTTATTCTAAATCGTGACAAAATATTGTTCTAATTTCCAGTCCGAGTTGTCTGGTCTCATATATCAAGTCGAGTGTGTCCCAGTTGATCGTATTAGTTGAGAAAATCATATATTTAATAAAATATAATTTGTGTTATAACTTTTTATTTCTATGGAACCGGGCTCTATTTGAAATATTTCTTCTTAAACTTCAAGGTTAGCCTGTAAGCTTGTGCAGACTCAAAGCATATCCCTCCATCTGGTCAAGATGTGTCCAACGGAACGTTAACTCTTGGATTATATTGTAAAGCCTTTTTTTTGATGAGGTGTCTACATTCGATTTATATATTTAAAACCATTTTAATTTATTGTTTGAAAATTTCATTTTTTTATAATGACTATTTAACTCATGCCACAAATGCTAGTCAATGACCAATCACGTTTTAATGAATGTTGTTTTACAACCAATGACAGTCGTGTTTCGCCTTGCTCTTTATTGTTTTCTCTTTATCAGCTCCTGCTTTTGTGATAAAGAAAGCTCCTCCTTTTTTTAATGTTCTGAACAGGTCAAAGCATTATTTTTCTCCAACAAATACATTGGATATAGCAAATAATGAAAAGATTCCTTGATTTTACTGAGTTGTTTACTAAAAAAATAAATGAATAACCCGTAATGTTGATTATGATATATAGTTTGATGTGTTTCATTATTTCTCCACTTGGGTGCACTCTTACAATATTGCGATCTTATTTGGCAATAAGTAATATGATCAAGCAGCAGTGAATGAATATAACCTCACATTTCTGATTTGTTTTCAAACATCGCCGTTTGCATTAAATATATAACTATTTTAAAATAACTATAGTTAAACAATGATTTGTGAGTAAACAGCTTAATTTTATGCGTTAAATAGTACTAACAAATGCCACTGTTGATTTCCAAATTCTGTAGATAAATTGGAAATCACTTGTGTCATTACTTATGAAAAAGAATGCCAGAGCAATGATTGCCTAAACTTACTATAGAATGGATCCCAATGGAATGGAGGAACAAAAGAAGACCAAAGAAAACCTGGATAGAAGGTATGCAAGCGCCTGTGATTATCAGAGGATTGGAGGATGATCAATGAATGGACAGAGAGGAATGGCGTTTGGTTTCCGGAAGACGGCGGCAGCTGTCATGATACCTGCTGATGATAATGATGAAAAGGAAAACCGGCTATTAAAATCGTTGTAGTTTTATTCATATAGTTTTTTTATGCATCAATTATTGTGAAAGATTAGTTTATCATTCTCATATAACTTTTTCATTACAGTAACCTATTCAGTATGCCCTTTGGAAGAGTGTTTTTCGAAGTCAGTTATAAAAAATGGCAACGCTTAGCACGTACCGATTTTGGTTGAAGCTGAATGGAACTAGTATTGAAAGAAACATAGACTTGGCTTTCAATTTTCATAGATTGCTAGTTAGTAATATTATATTAACGTAAGTTGATCCTAGAATTATTTGTAAGCTTAATTGAGAGAAGGCGTGGAGATAACTGATACCGTCCTTGCTGTCCGCCCCAACTGATTATTACAGATATCCCTGTTACAACTGGAAGGCGGGTCACTCTGTCTTCTTGTGCGACCTCTCCTTTTCCTCTGGTTCTCGAGGTCCTGAGCCTCATCACTCATTGTCTAGAGAATTAAATATAAATTTCAAATAAAATGTTCTTCTTTCAGGTTTAAAATATGTCAGTATGACAGTTTAAGTATACTTAATAGATACAGTGATCTTTAGTATATCTTGTAGGAACTTTTTTTTCTTGTCTTGAGAAAACATTAACGTCAGTATATGTTAACTGCGGCGGAACCCAGTTTAATTTTAAATAAATAATTTTAATTTAGATACCGTTTTCACTGTCTCACAGTTCGTTTTATATATTGAAACTTTTTCGTAAATTTGTTTTGGTTTACATTATTACCTAATGTCTTTAATTATCCTTTTCATCTCGATATTAATCTAATATATATTGTTTCGTTTATTTTATTCTCCCTTGAATTAATATTTTATATGCCAGAATTTATTTTATATCCTAAAACTGGCTCCTAAATTTGTAAATTTATATATTTTTTTGTTTTGTTTTCTCTCTCCCTTTAACTAAAACATTATATAATGTATATATTCTATATGTAGAGGGTTTGAGTCCCGTTGGGGTCAGGATTTTTAAACTGACCCAAACCCTCTGGCGGCACTATGGCCATAAGGTCGACTCAGCCTCTAATGGAAATGAGTACCAGACACTTGTTCTGGGTAAAGACGGCCGTCACGCAGGGCTGACAACCCGGCTGATAGCAAGTGCCGATTGTCCAGAAAAAGTGGGAGCCTTAACCCCCCACTACCCCAAGGGCCTCCTGAGGCCTGTGGTGGGATCACTTTACTTTACTTCTTTTTTATTATTTCTCTAACTGAACTGCATGGGGGCACGCCGTAGCGTAGTGGTTAAGGCACTGCGCTACAAGCCGGAAGGTCGAGGGTTCGAGTCCCGGTGGGGTCAGGATTTTTAAACTGACCCAAACCTTCTGGCGGCACTATGGCCCTGGGGTCGACTCAGCCTCTAACTGAAATGAGTACCAGACGCTTGTTCTGATGTAAAGGCGGCCGTCACGCAGGGCTGACAACCCGGCTGACATCAAGTGCCGATTGTCAAGAAAAAGTGGGAGCCTTAACCTCCTACTACCCCAAGGGCCTCCTGAGGCCTGTAGTGGGAACACTTTACCTTTACTGAACTGCATCCGAGCACGAACTTGTTCATTTGGGTGTCAATATAGTGTACAAAATTTGACAGAAAACTAATCATAGCGTGTGACTTACCTCTTAATATTAATTCTAATATTGCTTGGTCTTCTTATCTAATTGTTCGTGGTATTAACCCTTAAATTGGCATTGTATCCTATGATACATGGTTTAATTTATTTAATATTTTTAATAAAGTGGTAGAAAAAGAACGAGTAGAAATTACTTAAAATTGTGTGGAATTACATAATATACAGTAATAATTTACATTTACACATGATTTTGTTTTCACCTCGTACTGACACGTTTAAATAACTAGCACAAGAAATTAGTGTTTTGTCAATTTAATGGATGATGTTCAATATTAGTTCATCGCAGAATTTTTGTTTGTTAAAATGTAAAGTTCTGTAAACTTCAATAACATATTTCCTTCTCTTGAATCTTCAGTGACCATTTCTTGTTGTTTGCATATTTTAGCTCTAGCGAACTTATTTTAAGATCAATCTGTGTGAATGCGTGTAATGTGGTGTAAAGCCAGACAGATATGTACTATGGTGTAAAATATTTATTATAGTTCAAAAAATGTAATTCAAAACTTCAGAAGGTCCTTTCATTGTAATTTGTTGACTTTAAGTTTTCTTATAAGTACACATACAGAAACAGAATATGTAATTGTATAAAATCCTTACTGTAAATTGACTACATCCATGGGTGATTTATGTAAATCCCGTGTTAATATTTATAATGCCCCTCTATTATATAATGTCCTAACATCCCATGTTCCTACGAACATGCCCTTATGTTGAGCTTTTGCCATGGATTCCCTGAAGTAATCCCCTCTCGGAGATCTGAATGGGGAAAATTTTACACCAGTGGAACCCATGTCCGTATTTGTTAACGGTTGTATTTTAACGGTGGAAGATCGTCAATCTTTCGATGAAGATACTTTTTTCGTCTGGGTTATCGTCTTCGACCTGTCCGACATGGGAGTCTCTTTCGGCAGCGATGCTACCGCCGAACAAAGCTCTCGGGATCATTTACGAAGTTAGCATGCAAGCCGTTCCTCCACAAGGTAAAGGTATCATGGAGGGCGAAATCTTTGTATTTTTTATGGATATTTAGATATTTTATCATCATCATCATCATCCGGTATCATGGCAGCTGCCACCGTCTTCCGGAAACCTAACGCCATTCCTCTCTGTCCATCCATTGATCTTCCTCCAAATCCTCTGATAATCATAGCCGCTTGTACCCCTTCCATCCAAGTTCCTCCTTTCCATTAGGATCCATTCCATAACAATTTTAGGCAATCTTTGCTCTGGCATTCGTTTGACATGGCCATATCACTGTAATTTTTTTTCTTTTTTATAATGTCTATGATGTCCGGCTCCTCTTGTACGCCCATAATTTCCCTTATTTCTTTATTTCGTATTCTATCCATTCTAGATTTTCCAGCTGATCTTCTTAAAACGTCCATTTCTATACTTAAAATTCTTTTCATTTCCCTGGTAGGAAACTTCAGCACCATACGTTAAAATGCTTTGAATTATGGTTTGATATATTTGTAATTTTCTAATTTTTTGTAATATTCTTGTTCCACCAAACAGAGTTTAAAGCATTTATTGCTTGTTTTGTTTGTGCGATTCTATTTTTAATTTCCACTGTGTTATCGCCTGAATGGTCTAATTTTGTTTCTAAATAAGTGCATTCAATACTAGGTTTTAGTTCTTCTCCATTGTTGAAATTTATGTTTTTCAATTCTTCTCCTGTACACAGTTATTTAGTTTTCTCTAGTATCTTCAATAATAAGCTCTTTTTAAGCTACTTCTTCTTCCTTCCAAGTATTAGGCCAAGGCCTGTTACGATCCTATAGAAAATTTTCCCTCCAGCCTAAATAGTACGATCCTTCCGCGAAATTCTCGTATATAAGACTTGAAAGCATAATAATAGTCCATTCGATTGGTTGCTGGCCAAAGGAAGGCAAGACCAGTGATGGGGCTGCCATCTTATAGCCTCTGGTCAGGCCTTTCTGGAGAAGAAAAGAAAATAAAGGAAAGAAGAAATGGAAGAAAGGAAAGACTCCCTAGCCCTCGGATGCCCTAATAGCGTCGGGGTCGAAAAAACAAGAGTTAACCAAGAGAAGTTAGATAGCAAAGTTAAAAGAGTGCAAAACACAAGTAAGTGGAAGAAATGTTTTGCTCCAGCTTGGGCACCTTGTGGTCGCCATCCACATATCCCCTAGATGAGGACCCCTGAGGGTTTTTAAGCTACTTAAATTAACAAAATAATATAATTACAATCACAATAAACCATATAACAAAAAATAAAAATGTTTTTAAATTAAGATTATTTTCATTTTATGATTCAATAATTTCTAGAATAATCATACCGACCCCCCCCCCCCGTTGGTAAAAAGACGTGCAGTATTTATATAAAGTCCCCCATTTTTTCATATTCTTCTTTTAGTATTTTTGCCATATAATTTTCTGTCATCGTGGTCTTGTGCTATTAATACCTGGTCGTCTGCAAAATTGAGTGAATATACAAGTGTATTTTGGAAATTTCATATTTATTTTATAATTCAAAGTGACTTGTGAAACAAGGAAGACTCTAAATAGTAGCTATAAAACTTCTAATTTGCATAAACCCCCATCTTTGGAGAAAGGAAGAAGAAGGGCTCTACTCTATCTAGCTAGTGTTTGTGTAATATATTACTTATTTTATAAACGTATTTAATTATGTATCCCGTTATAAATTACGTATATATGTACTTTTGTATTAAAAAGGAAGTGCAATGAAAATTACTTTTTGCATGATAGTGCGTTATGTCATACTTACAGCAATGACGATCATGATTGAAAGTTTAATTTCCTGTATTTCGGAGTTTCCAATCTATAAATAACTATACTGTAATATTTCAAATTTCCTACCTAGTTTGGGAAGTAAAACTACTGCCATTTATATATAATACGTACAATGTATGTTCAAAAAATATATCCAAAAAAGGTAGTGTTAATATATATTATACGAAACAAATCATTGCATTTTAAATGAACTGAACTTTATTTGAAACAATATAAAACAATAAATTTGTACTTGTCGCCATTTATCCTTGATTGGTGTCACGGCCTTCTGTAGTCTCAACTAAATTATTTTCGGCATTTACCGTATAAACATGGGCCAGACTGTTAACGTTAGTCAGTTGTTTATAATGAATGCAAATATTTCCAACAAAGATGTTATTGTTTTACTATTATTTATTATTTCGAAAACACCATATTGCAAAAAAATGTATAGCGCACGTTTGTAAAGTGTTTTACAGATTCTTAGAAATTGAAAACCTCGCTATCGTTCGGTTTTTAATCATTTCCTCGCTTCTGTAAAAAAACACTTCCCAACCTCGCACTGTAATATACTATTAAATTGCAAGATAATCAGTTTTTCTTTTGCATATTACTCATAATATGTCTTAATTCGGGCTGTAGTAGCCAATAAAACTGATACCACAGGCGCGTGGTATTATGGTATTATTAAACTTTGTTTAATTCAAATTACCCAACCTTCTCTCTTCTAATTAAAAGTAATTTCGATTTAAAAACCATTTTTTCCTACGAATATAATTTAGCTGTGATAGTAACTAAGATATATTTTCAGACTCTTATAGTCTCCAGCTTGGGAGCACGGCGTAGGGTAGTTTTTTAAGGCTATCGGTACGAGTTGGAAGATCGGGGGTTCGAGTCTCTATGGGATAAGGATTTTTAAGCTGGTCAAAATATTATAGCCGTACCATAACACTGGAGTTGACTCAGACTCTAACGGAAATAAGTAACTGGTGATTGTTCTGTGGATGAAGGTGGCCATCATAGGGCTGGCAACCCGCCTGGCATCTTGTGTCGACTGACTAGAAAGATAGGAGCCTTAATCTCTCACTACCCCAAAAGCCTCTTGAGACCTGTAGTTGATCACTTTATGGTCTCCGGCTTAGAACCAAGGATATAAGCATTCTCAAATAAAATTACTAAATGTATTCTTATAATTATTGAATATCTTGAAATGTAAGAAAAAGTCCTTAAAAATGTTGTGGGCCTGTGTTTAAAATCAGGTTACGAAGGTCTCGATTGCGAACCAGACAATTGGAGTACTAATTACACCCATTTGAAAACAAAATAATAATACAATTACAGTAATTTATGAAATAAATGTCAGCTTTATTAAATCCCTGTTTTAACATTTTTTCTTACTTTATGATAAGTATTTGCGTGTTTCTCTAATTGAAACTTTTTCGTCAAATCTTCAGAACAATTTGTCTTAAAATTTAAGTGCATTGAAAATGAAAACAAAATGCCCGTCCTTAAACCATATCCAGTAGCTAAGGAGTCTTTAATTTATACCCATATCAGAAATTATATCACATAATAATAATATATTTTGACCACGTTATAATAGATTTTTTGTATAATGTAAAGTCTTAAGTCTTAAGGTAATTAGAGGTTGTGGCTGTTGTGGGTAGCGTGAGATCTATATAGCAGTTGGTCGACCAATTTCTTTTGATGTGGCCGCTTATGGTAGTAATTTGAATACGTGATTTCACCAAGTAGTTTTAAGAACGTTTATTTTATAATCGTATCCCTGAATTACGTAACGTCCATACAGGACACTTTATAATTTTCTTCATACTGTTTCATAGTGTATGTTATGAAATGTAAATAATACTAGACATTGAAAATATTGTTAAGATTTGTCAAAGCAGGATGTAAAATATATAAAACTGTTATTCTCGCAGTTATAGGCCTATTACGTATATGGATGCGAAACATGGACACTAACTTTAAGGGATGAAAGAAGATTAGTAGTATTTTAGAATATAGTTCTCAGGAAAATGTGTGGGTCAAAAAGAGATGAACAGACAGGTGAATGGAGAAAACTGCATAATAGTGACCTACATGGTATGTACAAGAAGCCAGATATAATGAGAACAGTTGAGTCTCGTAGTCTGCGATGGGCAGGACATGTGGCACGAATGGGAAACGAAAGAGGTGCATGGAAGCTTGTAGTAAAATATGAGGAAAACGCCCCCAGTTGGTAGACCAAGAATGAAGTGCGAGAATAAGATAATCGGAAAACATTAGCTCAGGATATAAGGATGTATGGATAAGTTATGTCCGCGCGGCCATGAACCTATGGGTTCGTTCGATTGAGCCAGTGAGTTAGTTAGTTAATTAGTTGTCAAAGAATGAATAAAATAATGGTTAGGACTCGAATGTCAGAAGAACATATACCAAATTAATAAAATACTCAAAACAAAAATTTAAAGAATGAGAAAAAGAGAACATCCTAGAAGTAGGGGGATTGACGAAGTACAGAAGGAAACTAGAGCAATACGAAAGAGAAACAGGAGATATGAAGGTATAAATCCAGGAAAGTGGAAAGCATTAAGGAAACCAAAGTCTTCAATTTACACTTTAACTATTATCGTGAGAAAACTTTTAACTGTTTTATGATGTGGCGAATTTTTGTTGTTGTTTAGGCATATTAAATATCTGATGTCCTGTTGTGAAATTTGTATTTGCAACTTTATATTTTAGAATACGATTTTATTAATGCAAGGTGTTGCCATTTCTTGAGTTATATAAATACAGATGATAGTTCTACAATGGATCTTTTCTATTTTTTTTTAATATTCCTATTACTGAGGACTCCTGGTCTTGAAAGATCTGGGAGTTGAACATTATAACAAATAATTTCCTTTCACAATATATATATATATATATATGATAAGAAAAATAAATGCCTGGACGGGATATATATATATATATATATATATAGGAGCACGCCGTAGCGTAGTGGTTAAGGCACTGAGCTACAAGCCGGAGGGTCTCGAGGGTTCAAGTCCCGTTGGGGGTCAGGATTTTTAAACTGACCCAAACCCTCTGGCGGCACTATGGCCCTGGGGTCGACTCAGCTCCTAACGGAAATGAGTACCAGACGCTTGTTCTGGGGATAAAGGCGGCCGTCACGCAGGGCTTACAACCCGGCTGACATAAAGTGCTGATTGTCTAGAAAAAGTGTGAACCTTACCTCCTACTACCCCAAGGGCCTCCGGGCCTGTTGTGGGATCACTTTATTTTATATATATATATATATATATATATATATATATATATATATATATATATTGAAGCGGCATTATTATCAGGTTCCATTGAGTTGCTTGGATTAAAGCCCCACTGTTGGGAGACAATATGGAGAGGGATATTAGGGGGGATGATTTGGATAGTTGAGGATTTGGTGGTCGCTGGATTTGTAAATGGACTTCCCCGGTTCACTGGGGAATTTAGGTGTAGGGTTCGCTCAGGATGGAATATCGGTAGGCATGAATTCTCATCCAGGGATTCCACAAGGACTTCGTCGGGCAGAATTAATGTGTAGAGAGGTTCTTTTGAATGTAGTTTATTCTTGTCTGAAGCACACGAAATGATGTAGCACTGTACAATCTTTGGTTTGAATTACCTCGCACTGATCTCTAATCGGCGAGGTCGTCAGTTGTGGGTTTACCCCGTTAGTAATTCTACGATGGCCTACTGAATCACAGATTTACTCACTTAAATTATGAGGCCTAACTATTTCGGAGCTTAATAAAAATAATGTACAAGTTACACTATTCCGAAAAAAGGCTAAGTCCAAAATTAGCGTTAAGTTTCCACTGGTGGCCAGGCTGCCAGTGTGTCGACGAGTATATGAGTGTAGGCGAGGTGACTTGTAGAAATGTATAACAGAAGTGACTTTGTGTAATTGTAAAAGAGAAGTGACGAGGAGAAGCCTCTCTCGCCTATTAGGTAAACTCGTTACTCCCATTACATCGATCTCGTGGACCTGAGATCAGTGCTTAGGCGCATATAAGAAAACATATCATTGGTTAACGAACTCTCCTATTTTAATCATGGGAGTGTTATAAATTTATCATTGGCGATTTACGCCATCAGAGGTTGCACCTTTTTCCTGTGCTGGCTTCACGTACAGTCGGGTCACAAACATTAGCTAGGCTTGGGTTTTTCCTAGGCTTCAGACGCTAGAAAATTGCCAGATTCCCACACTTTTTGCTAGTGTTGTTTGTCTCAGGGTAAAACCCCCGCTTGTAAATTTAGCTAATGAGTTTTGGTTGTCCACAATAAATCAGTTAACTGCAGGCTTAGAAGATATTTCTACTCAATCTGGCGAGCAAAGGATTTTGTCAATACTTAAGTTATTATCCAATGTGTCGGCCACTTCCGTCTTAACAAAAGAAAGGGTGGCATTGCCTGAGTTGTCATTACCCTTCTTAATAACTAGTCATTTCATTCCATTGATACTGACTTCTTCGGATCATTTTATAAGATATTTGCTCTTACATAATCAGGTTCCACTCGCTTCCCTGATCAATTTGCCTCCATTGCCAAATATGATATGAAAAGAAAAATGATCAGAATCTATTCTACTCAGAGGAGGAGTTACTGGCGAGAAATTTGGCTGCCAGTGACGAAATTAGAAATACTCCAGTAATTTTCGAAGGAGTGCGAGCATCACTTCTACGCAGTTGTAATTTGTGTTGACTCCATCAAGGGCAACATTTTGAACAATACATATCAGGATCTCGGGGGAGGAAGGGCGAATGTAAATAAACTACAGTTACGAGATTCGACCTTTCTTCCCCAAGCTCCTGATATGATCCTGTTTTTGAAGCGAACATGAATAATAGAGATTTTATTTTTCTGTATTTTTAAATCATGTCTCCTTTTCTAAGTGTACTGTAATATAATAAAACAAGTTGGTTTTCATTTATTATTATTATTATTCCTGAATGTTAACATATATATATATATATATATATATTGAAAGTATGCCTGTGCCAGTACAAGCCTCTACGAAGTACATCATGCACCTCTAGAACCTCAAGTTTCGGGCGAGAAGTTCTTCTTGGTGTCTCGTACAAGAGGCTTTTGATAAGTCCCCAGAAAAGAAAAACAACATGATGTAATGAATACAAGGAACTTGTCTCTCCAAGTTGGTGGTGGTTGGAAACGTTTGAGGCTGTGGTTGACGTCTGTTCGGATATTGTGCGCTGTACATGCGTTGAGCTTCGCGTGTATTACCATTCGCTTTCCCATACATGAAATACATGTCTCGAAGTTCTAATAGTGTGCATTCCATTTTTAAAAAATCATAAACACAGCTATCTTCAAAGTAATGCTGAAATGAAAACAACCTACAGAGCGCAAAAATGATTGTAAACAAAAGAGTATAGAAGTGCTGTACTGCACTGAACGGTACGTCAACAGACGGACCATCTTTATAAATGCATACAGTAAGTGTATCGAACCCAGTGTCTCTCTGAAAAGTAAGCTTAGATCAGCATTGTATTCCTGACTTTCCAAGGCTTGTACTGACCCAGAATTACTTTCTAGACCATAAGTTACTAATAAAAAGTTGTTGTATTTCGACCCCTCTATGAACTCCTGAAATAGGTGCGCAGCCTTTTGAATCACCCTGTGTATATATATCTGTGAAAATATTGACGCCTTGCTGATCGCTATAGAATCAGAACCGTAAAGAGGATAATCACACCAAAGAAAACTTTCAAATGAGGTGGAAAAGGTGGAGAAGTTGGACTTAGCATATAGTAAGTTGGAATACTACCCTCTTGATGATGGTCTTAAAGAAAACGATATCAGGGAAACAAGCCAAATCATTAACACCACCAGTCGCTTCCTAATGGCATACGCAATTAGATGATGGGCGAGACATATTAATTGGAAACTTGGAGGAAAGGGAGATAGAAAAAGAAAGACGGGAAGGAAGCCATACAGAGAAGAGGAACTTGGATTCAGGAAAGATGAGACAGCATTGTAAGAGGAAGATAAACTATGAGATGAAGTACCGGCATGGAGAATTTTAAGTCTTCAATTCTTTATACTCGTAATTGTACGCAAAACTGCTCTTTCTTATTTTTTTAGGATTATCAAAGCTTCGAAATTCAAATTGTTAGGGTCGAGAGATAGATCTATCAAAATATTGATACGCATTTTTCAAGAGCACGCAAAAGTGTTAATTTTAAATTAATTAAATTCTGATATAGGGCTAATGAGCCAACGTTTGTGTTTATCCGGTTGTTAAATACGCTTTCACAATAAAAATAATTTTATTTTATAACAGCAGTGAGAGAGTTATAGAAAATATATAATTATTTTCAGTAACGCCTTCTTTATTTATTTATATAAAAACCATTCTTTTTAAATTCTTCATATTCCATATATATATATATATATATATATATATATATATATATATATGACCATTGGCGTATATGCCTTCTACAAACTAACAATATTTTGTGCTACCTTCGAAATTCAAATTGTTAGGGTCGAGAGATAGATCTATCAAAATATTGATACGCGTTTTTCAAGAGCACGCAAAAGTGTTAATATTAAATGAATTAAATTCTGATATAGGGCTAATGAGTCAACGTTTATGTTTATCCGGTTGTTAAATACGCTTTTACAATAAAAATTATTTTATTTTATAACAGCAGTGAGAGAGACAGCTAATGACAAATGAGGGAAATTTTGAGGAAGTGGCTGAATTCAAATACCTAGGAACAATAATCACAAATAGGAATGAGATGCACAAAGACATTAAACATAGGCTCAATTCTAGAAATACGTGCTATTATGCATTGCAGAGACTCTTGATGTCCCAACTCCTTTCAAAAAACGTTAAACTGAAAATATATAAAATTCTTATTCTACCAGTTATATTATATGGATGCGAAACATGGACTCTTACTTTAAGGGAGGAAAGGAGATTACAAGTATTTGAGAATAAAGTACCAAAGAGGGATGAATAAACAGGTGAATGGAGAAGACTACATAACAATGAACTACCTAGTCTTTATAGGAAGCCAGATATAATAAGAACAGTTAAGTCTCGTAGACTACGATTGGGCAGGACATGTTGCACGTATGGGGAATGAAAGACTTGCATGGAAGCTTCTTGTAGGACAGCCAGAGGGAAAACGCCCAGTTGGTAGACCAAGAATGAGGTGGGAGAATAACATTAACTGTGATTTGAGGGAAGTAGATTATACAGGTAATGATTGGAAAGCATTAGCTCAGGATAGGGATATATGGAGAGCTTATGTCCGCGCGGCTATGAACCTACGGGTTCGATAGTGCCAGTGAGTAAGTAAGTAACAGCAGTGAGAGAGTTATAGAAAATATATAATTGTTTCAGTAACGCCTTATTTATTTATTTATATAAAAAACATTCCTTTTAAATTCTTCATATTCCATAAATAAAACAATTGGCGTATATGCCTTCTACAAACTAACAATATTTTGTGCTAGCTGGCCCTACGATAATAATAAGAGTAACTACAACAGAAACAACAACAATAATAATAATAATAATAATAATAATAATAATAATAATGTCCTTGATATTTTCTCACCTTTCCTGAATTGTGTCAACGACTGACCCATAAACTTTAAGAGAAGAAATGCATTGTTTCTTTTAAAAACAAGTGTATAATTACTGTACTTGTAGGCTTACGTCTATTACAGACATTATACAGAAACCATTATCTAATCCAGACAAAGCAATGTTATTTTTTGCGCAATAGTGCGTTTTGTCGTACTTACAGCAATGGTGACTATGATTGAAAGTCCATCTTCCTACATTTCGGGGTTTCAACCTAAATAACTCTACTGTAATATTATATATTACAAACCTCGTGCGGGAAGTAAAACCACTGCCCTTTATGTATATTACGTACAATGTATATACAAAAATAAAACCAAAAGGCAGTGTTAATATACATTATATGAAACAAATCACTGCATTTTAATTGAACTGATCTTTATTTGAAACAATATAAAACAATAAATACGCACTTTCCGTCATTTTATTGCTGATTGGTGTCACGGCCTGCTGTAGTCTTAACCAATAAACATTGTCCACACCATTAACGTTACTCAGTTGTTTATAATGAACGCAAATATTTCCAACAAATATATCATTATATTACTTACTCACTGGCACTATCGAACCCGTAGGTGTATGGCCGCGCGGACATAAGCTCTCCAGTTATTATTATATTATTATTTTTAAAATACCATCGGCAAGAAAATAATGTAAAACGCGCATTTGTGAAGTATTTTACAGAATCTCGGAAATTAAAAACCTCGCTATCGCTCTGATTTTAAACATTCCTCACTTCTGTAAAAACCACTTTCCAAACTCGTATCGTAATATACTATTATATTAGCCTCGTATTAATATATTATTTTATCTTGGGTCTAATTGTTTAAAAAAGTCCAGTCCTACTTTATTATTAAAAAAGAAACTCCTCTTATTTATATAGTTTTTTAGTATTTTAAGTAATAACGAAAATTATAAAGTTAATGAAAATAATCATAAGAAATGCCACGAGTGATTTCCAAATTATCGATAAATTCACGACTCACGAAGTGAGGAGTGAATTTATCTAGAGAATTTGGAAATCAAGAGTGGCATTTGTTAGGACTATTTAACGAATAAAATTAAGCTGTTTACTCACAAATCATTATTTAACTGTAGTTGTTTTAAAATATTTATATATCTAATGTAAACGGCGATGTTTGAAAACAAATGAGAAACGATAGGTACGCTTCATCTGCTTCTTTTGTTTATCACTGCAACTAGATCATACTATTTCAGAATATTAAAAAGGAGGAGCTTTCTTTAATATGGTAATTATAACACTGATAAATATTTCGTGAAACACGACTCTGATTGGTTGTAAAACAGAAATCATTGAAACGTGATTGGTCATTGACTCCCATTTGGGGCAAGAGTTAAATAGTCATGAAAATCTAACACCGTCCGTTTTAACGCAAATGCCTAGTTTCTTCTGGGTATCGGTTGAAAACATCGCATAACTCGTCTCTACATGTACGAGTATATAGTTCATATAGGCCGTCGTTACGGACGTGAAGTAACACGGGAAATGTCGTCAAAGGCCGATCATTAACGATACTGTTCACTTTGGATGGGCAATAACATTAATACTAACTTTTGCCCATCTAACCCTAACTTGCCCATCTAACCCTAACTTGCACATCTAACACTAACTTGCTTATTTTATCACCCTACCTTGACCTACATTAGTGGGCAATTTAGGAAACTATTTAACTCATGCCCCAAATGGGAGTTAGTGACCGATCACATTTCAATGAATTTTGAATTACAACCAATCACAATCCTTTTTCACCTCGATGTTATCAGTTTAATTCTATCACATTAAATTCAAGCTCCTCCCTTTTAACATTCTGAATAGGTCAGAGCATTAACTCTTCCTGTAAAGTCAAAAATAGAATCTTAATAAAACTGTGAGCCACATTAATATAAAATAAATGTTATTCTTCTTCTTCTTCCTGTTCCGTCTTCACTAATAGATGTAAGACCATCTCTTCCGAGGACGTCCGACATCTCTTCTTCCTCTTAGAAAATAATGGAATATTTTATTTGGTAATCTACTTTCTTCCATTCTTTCTACATGTTCTTTCCACTGTATCTTATTGTTAACTATCTTTTCTTTTATGGAGTAGATCTGCAGTTCTTCACGGATATCCTCGTTTCTTATCTGGTCCATTCTAGTGCAGCCTTTTACTCTTCTTGTTATTGCATAGACTATTTAACTCATGCCCCAAATGGAAGTCAATGACCAATCACGTTTCAATGATTTCTGTTTTACAACCAATCAGAGTCGTGTTTCACGAAATATTTATCAGTGTTATATTTACCATATTAAAGAAAGCTCCTCCTTTTTAATATTCTGAACAGATCTGACCATTATTTTGCAGTGACTGAGCCTATAAGAAATACGGCTATAAAAACATTTGTAGCAATTTATTATACCACCAAAAAAAAGAAACCACTGTTTGCACTTTCTTAAATGTATTTTCCCAGGTAATAATCCAGAAAAATATAATTGTCATATTTACAACATACGACATCAGAAATGTATTAATATACAGTTTGATGTGTTTCATTTTTTGTCCACTAGAGAGCATTCTTACAATATTGCGTTCCTTTGGCAATAAATAGTATGATCTGGTTGCAGTGATAAACAAAAGAAGCAGTTGAAGCGTACCTATCGTTTCTCATTTGTTTTCAAACATCGCCGTTTACATTAAATATATAAATATTTTAAAATAACTATAGTTAAATAATGATTTGTGAGTAAACAGCTTAATTTTATTCGTTAAATAGTCCTAACAAATGCCACTCTTGATTTCCAAATTATCTAGATAAATTGGAAATCACTCGTGGCATTACTTATGATAAATATATTTTATTTATTTGTTAATTTTTTCTTTTTATTTATTGTTTTTCTTTATTTTTATATTATTATTTTTTCCATTAAATTTTTATGATTGTCTCTTAATATATAAAAATCAAAAGTAAAAATTAATAAAAATTAAAAATAAATTTCAGTTAGATCAAGATTAAATATCTGCGAACCTTTCTTCCTCTTTCGTCCTGATCTCCCGGAGTAAAAGTAAAGTAAAGTGATCCCACAACAGACCCGGAGGCCCTTGGGGTAGTAGGAGGTTAGGGCTCCCACTTTTTCTAGACAATCGGCACTTTATGTCACCGGGTTGTCAGCCCTGCGTGACGGCTGCCTTTACCCCCAGAACAAGCGTCTGGTACTCATTTACGTTAGAGGCTGAGTCGACCCCAGGGCCATAGTGCCGCCAGAGGGTTTGGGTCAGTTTAAAAATCCTGACCCCCAACGGGATTTGAACCCTCGACCCTCTGGCTTGTAGCTCAGTGCCTTAACCACTACGCTACGGCGTGCCCCGATCTCCCGGAGTAACAAAGTAATATCCTTCCTAGAACCGAAAAAAATTGCTCCCAGATAGGCTATATATATATATATATATATATATATATATGTGTGTGTGTGTGTGTGTGTGTGTGTGTGATATGAAAAGAAAAATGAATGCTTGAGTCGGGATTTGAACCCGAGTCTCTAAACTCTGTACGTTTAGCGCTCTAACGACCTGAGCTACCCAAGTATTCCGGCATAAACATACATGTTTCTTATATATGTAGAATTCTCAATTCACACAAAAGGTAGCGCAAATTTGTTCCGACTGACATCTAGTGGTTAACATAACAGTTAAGCAAAATTTGAAAGAGAATATTTACTTTATAGCAGTAACGCTGTATATTTAGATGTTATAACTATATTTTTGACATTTGGCAATGAAGGCAAATATGATACGAAAAGAAAAATGAATGCTTGAGTCGGGATTTGAACCCGAGTCTCTAAACTCTGTACGTTTAGCGCTCTAACGACCTGAGCTACCCAAGTATTCCGGCATAAACATACATGTTTCTTATATATGTAGAATTCTCAATTCACACAAAAGGTAGCGCAAATTTGTTCCGACTGACATCTAGTGGTTAACATAACAGTTAAGCAAAATTTGAAAGAGAATATTTACTTTATAGCAGTAACGCTGTATATTTAGATGTTATAACTATATTTTTGACATTTGGCAATGAAGGCAAATATAATACGAAAAGAAAAATGAATGCTTGAGTCGGGATTTGAACCCGAGTCTCTAAACTCTGTACGTTCAGCGCTCTGACGACCTGAGCTACCCAAGTATTCCGATGTTTTCAAACATCGCCGTTTACATTAAATAGACTATTTAACTCATGCCCCAAATGGGAGTCAATGACCAATCACGTTTCAATGATTTCTGTTTTACAACCAATCAGAGTCGTGTTTCACGAAATATTTATCAGTGTTATAATTACCATATTAAAGAAAGCTCCTCCTTTTGAATATTCTGAAATAGTATGATCTAGTTGCAGTGATAAACAAATGAAGCAGATGAAGCGTACCAATCGTTTCTCATTTGTTTTCAAACATCGCCGTTTACATTAGATATATAAATATTTTAAAATAACTACAGTTAAATAATGATTTGTGAGTAAACAGCTTAATCTTATTCGTTAAATAGTCCTAACAAATGCCACTCTTGATTTCCAAATTCTCTAGATAAATTCACTCCTCACTTCGTGAGTCGTGAATTTATCGATAATTTGGAAATCACTCGTGGCATTACTTATGATAAATATTTTAAAATAACTATATTTAAATAATGATTTGTGAGTAAACAGCGTAATTTTATTCGTTAAATAATCCTAACAAATGCCACTCTTGATTTCCAAATTCTCTAGATAAATTCACTCGTCACTTCGTGACGTCGCGTCGAGAATTTATCGTTAATTTGGAAATCACTCGTGGCATTACTTATGATAAAATGGGTAAGTTAGTGTTAGATGAGCAAGTTTAGTATTAACGTTATTGTCCATCCAAAGTGAACAAGTCGTTAACAACCGGCATTTTACGACATTTCTCGTATTTACTTCATTGTCCGTAACATATATATAAAGGACTGAACAAAACTCTACAAAGAAAGGCAAATGCTGGGTTGGAATATCGTTATATCATTATTAGGATCCATTTTATCTTAGACACTTCATTGTATCTATCTGTATACCCATACATCTCCGCTGGTGGTTTAGTGTGTTCCCTTTCTGGATTGTCTTAACCCAGCATAATTTAGTTATGCTTGTTCCCTGCAGATGTCAACGAATGATATGTGGTCAGCTTATTGCCTCAATGATACGTCTAATAGGTAACTAGTGTATTACTTGGAAGGAGAAAGGTTAGATAAATTTTGCACAGATGCCTCTTTATTCAGGCTTGAGGTTCTTTTACGAGACTGAACATCTTCAGACTCGGTACCCACGGCTTAAAGTTCTTCCCAGAGGACTCATCCCCCCAACCTAAAAACCAAACGACCCCGTGTAGTTTAACCTTGACCCTTGGAACAAGGTACATAACCACTGGCCCACCGCGGCCGACAGACATTTCGTTGTAACATAAAATAAATAAGTGCGATGTCCCTTTACATGTTAAAGAATCTACAAATAAGAATTTTAGATCCTGACTGCACTCTCTGCCTAAGCTATGAAGGCACTGTGATCGTACAGTGTAGTTTTGCCCTCTTCATAACATGATCCACCCCCATCGTGCAAGGGTGTTATCATTCCCTAGCTAGTAGGGTTGAAACTGAGAGAAACAAAAGCATGTGCTCTCAGCACTAGATTCCCTAGAGACCGGCTTATCTAAAATTAGTGTGAACTAGGGCCGTCCCTGCAAATATAAGGTGAGGAGGGCGAAGTTAAAATTGCTATGGAATGGGGTAAGGTGCTCAGAGTCCCGTAGAGATTGCTCAATCCCCACAAAACTTTACACGTGCGCATCAGTTCGATGCATAGTGGAGGGAAAAATGAGCTTTAATGTGCATGGGGGGATACTATATCATGCCTCGTTTTCATTTGGATTAATTCTATATCCGGGGATAGTAATTTCTCTTTGCCCTGTGGTATTCTCTATGTTAACTTCCGTGTAATGTAGGTGCATAGGTCTACGGCTCCCATAGTATGTATAGTTTTAATTTTAAACTGTAGATGTAACTTCGCAATGCAGATATTTTGAACACTGCTGTAATATTAACACTCGAATGCATAATGGAGTCCGCGTCAACCCATCACCAAATTATTTCATCTACTGTTTCTGAAATATGGCCATCATCCTTATCATTATCATCATCATCCTTCACCGGTGTGGAAAGCAACGGGAAGCTACCACACCTACACAATTCCCTAGTAAAGCTGCAAGCATAGCATGAAAATGCTATGATTGCAGTGGAGGACCTGCCTTCGGGCAGAATTACTATGGATGGATAGAACTGGTAATCATATAAGTTATTCGTGTATTTTTCTTGTTAAGTAACAAGGGAACTGTCGACAATTTCGTGCCGAAACCTGCCTTGAAATTTCATCCAGAGAATCATTGTGATATACCAAGGCCGTGCCAAAAAATCTGGCATTTTTAACCGCAAGGCGCTAAAATAAAAACTGTAGGGACGTAATACAAATCAGGAATTGGTAGTTTGGATAACCATCACTACTTTCTGTCCGCACTGCAACCCGCCCACTCCACTCCTCTATTACTCAAGCAGGGAGTCAATCTGCTCCGTACATGGGTTGCCATTGTTACAAGATCTCAACAAAAATCATCATAAAGACATACTTGGTATAAAATTTAATAACCCCTTATTAATCATTAATCTGCGGCTCCCTAATCCTTCGTATGTAATATTTGCTAACAAAATAAGCCCGAGGAACATAAACCTTGATTCGATTTCTGTGCATTGTAGTTAAAAGCGGTGGACGTTTTTTGGACACACCCTTGGTACATCACAGCGCTTCTCTAGGAGAAATTTCAAAGTAGGTTTCGTCATTGCAATGGTTGACAGTTCCCTTGTTCACTGATTAGTTATATTGCCATTTATTTCTAAAGAATTCTATAAAATCGACTTTTGGATTCCCGTGAACTCTATATGAAGAAAAAGAAACTCCATGGCGCGGCAGACCTAGATGGTGGCCTCACATCCAAAGTGTTAATTGTACAGGTATGAACGGTCATCCCAACCAGTAAAGGGGTAAATATGTGTTCAGCATATCAGGTCCCCAGCAATATAGCTGGTTTTCTCAATTTACGGCCGCTACTTGTAGTAGCAACCCAAATTCTTCACGATATTGGGTGGACACCAGTCATCTAGTGGCCGATATTCCACGAGAAAAATTCTTCCTCATGGGGAACTCGAGCCTGCACAAGTCCCATAGTTCTGCACCAAGACATCACATCTTAAACCCCTCGGCTATGGTGCGGGACCTCCATATGAGGAGAAATGTGAAAATGGGTGATCTATATTTTTGAATGAAAATGTATTTAGATTTATAATATTTCAAAGCTAGTAACTAACTCACTGGCACTATCGAATTCATAGGTTCTTGGCCGCGTGGACATAAGCTCTCCATACATCCCTATTGTGAGCTAATATTTTATAATCATCCTTTGCGTAATTTACTTAGATCATAGTCAATGTTATTCTCCCACCTCATTTTTCGCTTACATATTGGGCGAATTCCCTCTGGTTTTCCTACAAGAAGATTACTTATCCATCTTTCATTCTCTATTCGTGTCGATGTCCTTCCCATCGGAGTTTACAAGACTTAACTGTTCTTTTCTTTCCATAAATATCATATAGCTCACTGTTATGTATCTAGTCTTCATCATTCTCCTGTCTGTCCGTCCCTCTTTGGTCTAAAAATATAAATGTAATCCATTTTAATGTATTTATTAACATATTTAATTATTTCTTTACATTTAAAAGTTACTTCAAAGTACTGGTTATTATCATCATCAGCAGCATCAAGGATTAGACCTTAAGGTTTGTTCCGATCTCATGTTAGATTTGGTTTGTCCATCTATTTCTGGGTCTTCCTTCATTTCATTTCTTCGCCCTAGTGGTTTGTAATGAAGAATCCGTTTCATAATTTTATTGTTATCCATTCTATTGATGTGGTCCTTCCATTCATTTCTGTATCGTGCAATTCTATCTAATAGGTTGAATATATTTAGTTATCTTTATATATTTTCATTTCGTATTCGATCTGTTATTGTATAGCCAGCCACACTCCTCAGGAACTTCTGTGCAGTAATTTTTGAACCACGCTCTGCCAAACCATTTTTTTGGCGTCTTATTATCATTTAACCTCGTTCTACTACCATTTTGCACCCACGCAGGGTTATATTGTTGATCACTATTTCGATTGGAAAGCATAAATTGTTCAAATTTGTGACATCTTTGCCCGGGCCCATAGAGGCAAAGAGGAATTCAACTTTCTTTACTCAAAACTCCCAATATGTAATGTTTACGGAGTTATAAAATACAATCGTGGAAGCTTTGGGATAAAGGAACTAACATACGCTTGAGCAAGCTCTTGGAATTTGACTTTGATATCTGACTTATGCTAACTACTGAATGAATAGGCATAGAGTAAGTAAAAAGCACAACTAAAGTTTTTAATGCGAGTCAAAATATGGTCAGATATAATATAAAGATAAATAAATAAATGTTGAAAGTACAGCCTTTGTTGGATAAAGTCACGAATTACAGACAGAAATGGATTGATCACATGGATGGAATGAGCAAGGAGAGATATCCATTGTTAGCCAGAAATTATCAAGCAAGAGGAAGGCGTGATGTTGGAAGACCTAGAAGACGTTGGGCTGATGCAATATGAAGTCGGAACGGGCAATTGCCTAATCCTTGGAGTGATGATGATGATGATGATAAATAAATGTTCAATTTACAAAGAAAAGAAATCATAATAGATAATCTATACAAAAAGAAAATATGATATAAATCAATATACATACATTATCACTCACTCTAGTCCAGCCTCGGGTTGGGGGAAATACTGTCCTAGCGTCCCCACCCTGGCTTACTGGACTAAACAAAGAAAACCAGCTCTCCTGAGCTGCTCTGACCAGACTCCAATGGTGGCTAAGTAGGTGATGATCCGATGTTACAAAACACAGCTATTTATGAGAGTTCACAGGGAGAGGGATGGGAAATCCCCGATAGCACAGGGTGCGCACTAGGAAGGGAAGGGATAGATAGGAAAGCATTTGGTACTGTTCATAAAGATGACACTCGAGATGGAGACACGATGACGTATAGTTTGCGCAGTAAGACGTAATTCCTGTATCGAAATGTCCATTTCGGTACACTTCATTTCTGATGTTTCTGTTCTTCGTTCCAGGTTTTTGGTTAAGACCCAGTGTTCCGATCCATATAACAATATTGGAACCTCCATTATATTACAAAATTTTAAAAGTGTCTCCTTTCTACTTCCTTTGAGGCTTCGTTTTATTATTGCACACATATAATTAAATTTATTTATTTTGTTTTCAATATCTTCACTTTTTCTATGTGACACTAGTTATTAATTTTATAAATTTATTTAATGAGATTTCTTGGAATGTACGAGGGCGGATCGGAAAGTAACGGACAATAATTTTTTTCTGCCTTGGTATTGCAGCTAGAATGTTGAAATTTCACAGAGATATAGTTTGAAGTTTTCACTACAGATGGTATTTTTTTCTCAGGTGCACCTCTTGCGAGAGAAGCTTGAACTATGCAACAAAGATGACGCGCATGCTACAGTCGCCCACAGGGCGGATCGGAAAGTAACGCACAATAATTTTTTTTTAAAAAGTTTAATAGTAAAAAAAAGGAAAAAAATCACAAATGAACTTACATCTTTTACCTACTTTTCGACATAGTCACCAACTTTCTCAACACATTTTTCCCATCGTGTTACCAGTTTCAATATTCCCTGTTCGTAGAAGTCCGTTTGGTTGGAGTGTAGCCATCTGCACACTGCTGATTTCACTTCCACATCTGTCTCAAAGCGTTTGCCGGCCAGGAATCACTAAGGTGAATCACTTGGCGAATCACTAAGGTTCACGCGTCCCTCTTGGAAGAATGTGCACCACCTGGAGACATTGCTACGGTCCATACAATCATCCCCATACACGCCACGCATGTCCCTGTGAATTTCACTGGGTTTATGCCCTTTGGCACACAAAAATCGAACAACACTTCTCTGTTCCTCACAGGTGGACGACTGTAGCATGCGCGCCATCTTTGTTGCATAGTTCAAGCTTCTCTCGCAAGAGGTGCACCTGAGAAAAAAATACCATCTGTAGTGAAAACTTCAAACTATATCTCTGTGAAATTTCAACATTCTAGCTGCAATACCAAGGCAGAAAAAAATTATTGTGCGTTACTTTCCGATCCGCCCTCGTATAATTAGTATGCTTTATTATATTGAGCATAAAATTGTAATAAAATAATATTTTTAACAATAAAAACAGTTTTAACACAGAAATATATTTATTTTCATAGGGGTCTACTCGAACACCTTTATACCTATAGGCTATAGGTATGCATTCTTCGGTAAAAACATATTTTTTATGATATACATAGGCAACGAACTATTATGTTTATTTTGAAGTCAGAATGCGATTATCTGTAGGCCTACCTAAAATGTGTGTGCCAATAGGCAATTACTGAGTAATTTTCATTAAAACTCTGAATATATAAGCTGCAGTGCAACGCCGATTTTGTTATAAAAATGTTTGATATAGCAGAAGGAAGGAACTTACTAGAACGCAGACCATTGTAACATAAACAAGTATTCCTTCGCTCTGCTAGATCAAACCCCTTTTAAAGCAATAGGAAGTGTACTGTGGGCCTACATAAATTAATATAATAATCGTCAGCATGTGTCAAAATTCCGTGTCGCACTTGTAATTCTGGTAATTCCATTTTAACCTTTTATGTAATACATAATATTTACCAGATCTATGTTCGATATCTAGTGGGTTTGGAAATTTTAATTGTATTTTTTTTATCATGAGACAGATCCATAAAAGTGGTACTTCATTTAAAAATAGGCCACATGAACTCCGTTTGTTGGCTGAGTAAAACTCGAAGCATGAAAAATGCAATGGGCATAAAACACAAATATAAGTGTGTGTAATATATATATATATATAGAGGCCTACTTTTTATTTTTTATTTATATAGTCCAAACCAACCAGATTGTCTTACGACGTTTTTGACATTCTCTCCTGGTATTGGCGGAATTAAAACCCACTTCTGAAATAAAGTGCTTTGAAGGCAGAGTTACATTACCCCGATGATACGATGGATGATAAATGATAATAAAGTGCCAAGGGAGCCATTAAATCGAAATTTAACCTAAATTTCTGTGTTCTAACCGGCAGTCGAACTCAGTCATCCTCATGAACTGTAGTTGTAGCTGGTCTGTGTGTGTGTGTGTGTGTATATATATATATATATATATATATATATATATATATATATGTGTGTGTGTGTGTGTGTGTGTGTGTGTGTGTGCTCAATTCTGTGTTCATGCGTGCTATTATGCATTACAAGGACTCTCTCATCGTTCCAACTCCTTTAAAAAAACGTTAAACTGAAAATATATAAAACTGCTATTTTCCCAGTTATATTATATGCATGCGAAACAAGAACTCTTACTTTAAGGGAGTAAAGGAGATTACGAGTATTTGAGAATAGAGTTCTTGAGAAAATTTTTGGAACAAAGAGAGATGAACAGACAGGTTAATAGAGAAGGCTACGTAACAATTAACTACATGGTCTTTATAGGAAGCCAGATATAATAACAGTTAAAACTCGTAGACTACGGTGGGCAGGACATGTGGCACGAATGGGGAATGGAAGAGTGGCATTTAAACTTGTAGGAAAACCAGAGGGAAAACGCCCAGTTGGTAGACAAGAATGAGGTGGAAGAACAACAATAACCATGATTTAAGGGAAGTATATTATACAGAGAATGATTGGAAAACATTAGCTCAGGAAGGGATGTATGAAGAGCTTATATCCTCGTGGCCATGAACCTGCGGGATTGATAGTGCCAGTGAGTTAGTTATATATTAACCCTCTTACTAATAATCCATATATAACTTTTATACAAGGTTTATACACATCTCAGTTGAAAATTCTTACTAATAAACACTGTATTAGCTGTTCAGTGTATAAGAGTTGTACAACTTTGCATGGGAATCGTTATACATGCCTTCAGCCTTGTTTAAGGATTGTATAACTAGACAAAATGTCGGACTTTAAGATGAACTGATTGTTTTCTTATGATATTGATGAAAGTTTCCTTAAATTTGACGCAAAATGCAACACTTTAACGACTGTTTGATGGATGCACAGGACATAAATAATATTAATTAAGCTCAGGGTAGGAAAATAAGGCATTATAAAATGCCTTTTGTTACAGTCATTCTCGATTAGGCCTAATAATATTTTTAAATTGAACTTTGATTCACAAAAAAAATGTTCTACAATAGTTGCTGTGAGGCAAGATTTAACGTGAATGTAGTTTAAATGCTTCATAATATTATTTTAACAATACTTTCTTGCACCATTAAAACATACCTATATAAAAATGCATTTGTTTATAAAGGTACTATTATTGCAGCAAACCACATGTTAGCTTGATAGTCTTGTGGTTAGAGCTTCTGACTACAGTTCGTGAGGTACTATGTTCGATTCCCGATGAAATTCCAGGTTTTTTTTTCGCTTAAAGCGTTATTCTGTTGTCGCCAACATTTTCTACTATTTTGAACGTTTTCTAACGCATCTTAAAACACCGCATATAATTCATAAGTAATGGGAAAAACTTTTATTGGTTTCCAAAAATTATTCGAAGTTTTTGACGTTAGATGGCAGCACATCATCTGTGAAACTAATTCTACGATATATTTGACATATCCTAAAGAAAAAAAATGTAAATAAATTAAAACACACTTATTTTCTCCGTACCTCCCCAATTAGGGAATCTCAATTTATTCTTATCCATACTCATTTCTTATACAATTAATCACTAGTTGATGTTGTTTTCTTTCTGATACAAACTGCGCGTAATATGTTCTGACGTCATAATTATGACGAATGTGTGACGTATTGTGTGTAAGGATTGTATTGGTATATACACTACAGCCACTGTATCTCCGGCTCTGAAGTTTAGGTTATACGAGGGGTAAAGGGAGAAACTCGCCCTCTACTGCCAATAAGGAAATGGTTGACGTAGGAGTGCACGTCAGCCATAGCCAATCACTGCTCTTGACGCTGCTATAGCGCGCTAGTAAGGTTTGAAAATTGTTGAGATGTTGTCAGCTGTATGTCTGCTAGCTGCATACACAAAGCGGACCATCCCACTGAATATCCATATCGGCAACACTGTCGTGAAAACTTCAGGGCCGGAGAATCAGTGGTTGGGGTATAGCTCCTGTACAACGTTTATTAGTAAAGAAATTATACATGATCTATATAAGGCTTATACATTGTATAACTAAACAACTGATAAAACCTGTATAAGGGATTTGTATTAGTAAGATTGTATATGTATGAAAATTCATGGCGCGACTGGTGATGAATGACCTTGAGTCACTAGCCAGCTACTGGTCGCACATTCACATGTATCAGTAATGTAGGTGGATGCTCATTCAACCTAGGCTACATAGTGGATGGCGTCTGATTTTCTCAATCTTAAGACGCTAATTATCGTAACTATCTAAATTTCTGTCGATGCTGGATGACAGTTCCAATCCATTGTCCAAAATTGCATAAGAAAATGTATTCCTCCGTGGCGATTTGAACCATCCTGTACCGCTGGTCTATAAAATTAATACACCAAGGCAGGGATGGCTTAGACGTCGGCCACGGTGCGGAAAACACACCATTTAATAGTCTATTACAATGCGAGGTTGGGAAGTGGTTTTTACAAAAGCGAGGAAATGATCAGACACCGAGCGATAGCGAGGTTTTTAATTCTTTAAAACACTTCACAAACGTCCGTTGTACATTATTTTTTGCACGATGGGTGTTTTCAAAAAATAAATAATAGTAAAATAATATCTTTGTTGCAAATGTTTGCGTTCATTATAAACAACTGACTAACGTTAACAGTGTGGGCAATGTTTATTAGTTGAGACTACAACAGGCCGTGACACCAATCAGTCATAAAATGTCGGCAAGTATGTATTTATTGTTTTATATTGTTTCAAATAAAGTTCAGTTCATTTAAAATGCAGTGATTTGTTTCGTATAATGTATATTAACAATACCTTTTTGATATATTTTTGTTTATATTTTGTACGTAATATACATAATGGGCAGTGGTTTTACTTTCCGCCCTAAGTAGGTAAATTGAGTAATATTACATTATAGTTAGTTATTTATAGGTTGGTAACCTCGAAATTTAGGAAATTGAACTATCATTAATGGTCACCATTCATGTAAGTACGACAGAACACACTTTTGTTTAAAAATTACTTTTAATATGTGCTGGAATATACAGTATCATTACTTTTTTAACTCCATGTCGTAGGACTATTTTACCTTTAAATCGTATGTATATTATTTTTTTTTATTTTCTACTAGATAAAGAGTTCAAATAGTGTGTCACTGTCTTGAAAATTAAATCTAGAGGTGTGTGTGTGTGTGGGCTCTCACAAGAGTTGCAGGTGTACAATTTGGCTAGACAATCTGAGGATAATGTGTTCTTCCGGTGTGCACGAGATTGTGGTGCGATATGTATGCTAAAACAGCGGGACCTTTGTTGTAAGATGCTCCATGCTTCTGTTCTTAACCTCCTTTTTTTGTTAAAAAGATTTGTCATGTTCATCCTCCTTAAAAAGCCTTGCCCTTTTCCCTTCATTTTTAAAGTTGAGTCTATCACCTTGATCTTTATCGTGTTCTGAACAACGGTATCGTCTTAACGCGTATGTCTCTTCTTTAGAATATACTGTTAGGAAGATTTAATTATATTGATACAGAGCTCTTGATAAGAATGTCATTTTAATTAAGGAATGTATTTATTTATAGACTTTCAACATTAATAATGAAAATGTTAATACGATAAATGTACAAAAATAATTTCTTTAGTCGTGAGAAGTTTTCTTTGAAGTATATCGTAATTTTACGTTGATATATATCAATGCTTTAGTTGGAAAAAAGTTGGGGTAGCTTCCACAAAGAAGCTGTATACTATATACTCCATAAAACTTACTAACTCACTGGCACTATCGAACCCGTAAGTTAATGGCCGCGCGGACATCAGGTCTCCATACATCCCTATCCTGAGCTATGTTTTCCAATCATCCCTTACATAAACTATTTCCCTCAAATCATGGTTCAGTTATTCTCCCACCTCATTCTTCGTCTACCAACTGGGCGTTTTCCCTCTGGTTTTCCTACAACAAATTTAAATGGCACTCTTTCATTCCCCATGTTTTCTTGCCCGTTGCAGTCTACGAGACTTAACTGTTTTTATTATATCTGGTTTCCTATAAAGACCGTGTAGCTCATTGTTATGTAATCTTCTCCATTCACCTGTCCCTTCATCTCTCTTTGGCTCAAAGAGTTTTCTAAGATGGCCTACTTTATTCTCAGATACTCGTAATCATCTTTCCTCCTTTAAAGTAAGAGTCCACGTTTGATATCCATATAATATAGGCCTAACTTGGAGCACAACAGTTTTATATATGTTCAGTTTTTTTTAGAGAAGTTGGGACAAGAGTCCCTGTAATGCGTAATATTATGCATTTCCAGAATTGAGCCTATGTTTAATTTCTTTCTGCACTTAATTCCTGTTTGTAATCATCAGCATAAACTAACACCTTATTCGCTGGTTGAGTGGAAGAGAAGGCCTTATGGCCTTAACTCTGCCAGCTAAAATAAATCATTATTATTATTATTATTATTATTATTATTATTATTATTATTATTATTATTATTATTATTATTAATTTCATTGACTTGTAGGCCTTCTTCATCCTCTAAAGATATGATTGCATGCTCCAGTACAAAACTGAATAGAAGAGGAGATAATGAACTTCAAAAGTATTTGAAAACAGTCTGTCTACACGCCCCCTACTCTTTGTGTCATTTAGACACATTCGAATAAGTCTAACTTTTAGGAATTCCGAACTCCAGCGGATACTACATAAATATATTCTATATACAAATATAATTTAAGTAATTTGACAAAAATAAATATGTACAGTTCCGGATTTGTTATAGTAATTTAATAGGAGACAAAACGTAATATTGAAATTTATATATCTATTTTGCATGCGAATGGTTTACAGTAATATATTAATTTCATTATTGTGTTCGTATTTAACTGATATCTCACAGTAAAAGATCCCATCATAATGTTTTCTTGTTATAAGCAATCCTTTTATAAAGTCAATTGAATTCACTCCTATGGGTACATTAAATTTAAAATAGAGAAATATGTGTCTATTCCTGGATGCTAGGATAGCTCAAAGGTAGAATGCCACGTGCAAAGCTGAAGATCCTGGGTTCAAATCCGGTGCAGTAGAACTTTTTTTCTCTTTAGTTGTGCAAGAAAACTTTGTGTTATCGTTCGTGTACACTCCATGAAAGTTTAAATAATTTGAAATTTTGCTTTGATGTATAATGCATGAGAAAGTATAGAACGCCGACAAAAGTAGCTGTTACAACTTTTACACATGATATTATGATCTCATAACAGCATTTTTCTAGTATTTTTTTTTTAATTTTAAATTGTATGAAAGTTGGGAATTTTCGAATTTCCTGATTCTAATAATAATTTATCATTTGGTGTTCATGTACTGAACATAATTAAATTTTCCAAGTATGAACATGTGAAGAAATTGTATCGTTAAATTAGCCTTTTTGGGTTTTAGGCAATAATTATGGAAATAATATTTGTAACCAGTCAAATCATTTGTTGTCCAGATTGGCCTTGTGTTCAACTCTTCCTCTTTTACATTGATTTCTAAACTGGGAAATTTCCAGCATGCAAGCAGACCGAAAAGTAGGGCTTCTTTTCTTTTCTTTTTTTTTTTTTTATATATGTATGTTCATGAAATTGAAATTTTCATGAAAGGTGAATCAAACATGTAAATCAATTGAGGTAGATTGTCGAATGAAGAAATGGGTGCTAAGCAACATTTATCTAGCGTTATTGCCAAGTTTCACAAGGAATAAACATAATGTATTTGTTGCAGTTTATCCAGGCATACACCAACTATAAGAACCAGAGCACAGGACAGCTGTCTGCAGTGACGTGCTTCCTGCTGTTTGGTGGTGCACTCGCCAGAGTTTTCACAACGATACAAGAAACTGGAGATGGCATCCTTCTTCTCACATTTCTTTGCACCACAGTTCTCAATGGTACCATCGCTGCTCAAATGCTCTGGTACTGGAATGTGGACAAACTCAAGAAAAAATTGTAAAGCAAATATTTTTGAACAAAAGAGACTCTAGGCAATATTTTAACTCATTTTTTTCTTTTGGTGTTGGCATTTTGAAATGTGAGGTCATTTGTTTGAGTGTTGTTTATTATTTTTTATACTTATTAAACATTTTATTTATATATGGATAAACGTTTATTTAATTTTATAAATAAAAATAACACTTTCTCGATTGTTCTCTTACACTACATAAGATACATGATGTATTTTAGGGTCGGTCTCACCAAGACAGGTAACTGTATTACGCCAGTTTTTCCCTGTATAATGCATAGCTTAAACTGGCATATTACAGTGAAACCGACCCTTAATTTAATTTTTCTTTTTTTCCTTAGGAATTGATGCCTCAGTTGAGTGTTTATCATTGTTATCATTCAATTATTTACACATTGAATCAAAGTACAGTTCCCATGAAAAACTTTTAAGTTTACTGTACTCAATGTTATTTATACTTGAATCATTCCCTCTCATACTTACAGTATGAAACATTTATAAATTCATTTCTGCTGTATAGGGAAAAGGATTATTGGATAAATATAATTTAATTTTTAACATTCTTTTTTGGCAGTTTTTATCCTTAAAAAATATTTTCAGTAATTATTTAATCATTACCTTATTTACATTTAACAAATGATGTGAGTAAAGATAAATTTGCTTTATATTCCACTTTATTTGTCATTTTCTTTAAATGTTTTGTATAACTTCTCCAGGTTAGAGAATATAAATATCCCCTTCAAAACGCAATTGTGTTGTAACATTTTTTTCCCCTTCAGTGAATACACTAAATAGTGGGTAATCAAAATAATCTAATACTTTAAATTAACTATAGACTATATTGGGCTACCAATCATAAATATTAGTGAGATTTCCACTGTTTTTCCTGGTTAATTTATTTGAATTTTTATGGATTTTGAAAGTTTGTTTGCAGGCATAATTGTTTGATGACATAATTTTATAAATATTCTGACTTATTCTGCAATACATATTTGTGAGCATTCTCTCAATTGGTACTTTGTTTGTAAAACTTATATAACCTCTGCATCATGATTGCTTAAGAAGAGAACAGTGATTTAGAAAAGAATACTGAGAAAATATTGGTGTTTATTTCAAAGAGAAGTTTGGTGTGGATTATGATTTTGTTACAAGAAAATGCAATATGTTAAACACTTGTTGAATGATTCAGCTATACAGAAATATGTAACTCCTGGTTTTGTGCATGAGAAGATGCAAGGATTCTTTCACCATTCTACTGTTCTTCTCTAAAGCTATTATTTATGCTTATATATGAGATTAGACTTAATTTTGTTTTGCTACATCCTGAGTTATATTGCAATATGCAATTATGGTGTTATTTCTGGGGCAAAGTTTTCAACTTAGATATGAATGTATTTTTTATATAAACATTTCATGATGTGCATCTATTTTGTATCATGTAATGCTTATTCTATTTATCTTTATTCTTTCATACTACAAACTAGAATTGAACATAGTATTATAAGATTTAAAATGAATTTTGAATGATATTAAAGGAATGTGTGATATGTATTATTACATTCCATTTTTTTGTCAATTCTATAAAATATTTCAATGTTTTGGAATGTAGTTTTAACATTTTAATTAAAATGTTAATACTTCATATCATTGAAACAACACTGATTTTGAAGCAGGGTTATTCATATTTACATTATACAAATTAAATACCAAACTAATTAATGTTTTTAATTAAATAAAAAAAGAGCTTATTTATCAATGTTTATTTATTGAGTAAGTTATACTTGACTACAATGTCAATTGTTAATAGAAAAATACTGCTCGTAGTTATTAAATTATGAGGCTTAATTTGAACTGCTTTATAAACAATACAGAGTAAGTCAAAATGGCTTCCTGGTTTATTTTAAGGACTTTAATAATTATAGCAAAATGTAATGTGTGAAACTGGTACACCATAGTTGAATTTTGATACAAGAGATTGAATGCATGCATTGTTTAAGTGAGCTAATAATTCTCTGTTAGATGGTATTCCATTAATAATAATTTTTAGCATTGTCTCGCCATTAAAGCAGATGGTCTGAATGTAAATCTGCCAATGATCTGTTTCTTATGTGGCCATCTCAATCATATACAAGGATAAGTATGTTTTTTTTCTTCTTGTTCTGTCCTTATCTTGATGAAGTTTTCATCAGCAGAGTGTCATTTCTATATCTCAAATGAACAAGATAATGCTGTAATATGTTTTAACAGAGTTGAAAAATTGTAAAGAATTGATTATCATGATTGCAGACAATTACATGATTTGTAGTGACTAGGGACTGGATTTTCATACATATATTCTTTCCCAAGGCAAAAAAAAAATATATATATACATATATATACTTATGCATTATCTATACAAATCATGTATTTTTTTTAATTTGGTTTTTGGCTTGCATATAACCGTATATTTTGCTCGTTTTTATAAATACAATATATTTTTAATAATATTGGCCTAAATGGCAAATTTATAGGGTTTTCAAAATATTTTTTTATCAGTGTTAATTCTTGTCCCAAACATAATTTTTGTAAGGAAAAGAAATACAGAAAAATATTGTTACATGAACAACAAGAATATACAATTAAGTGTAGAAAACATAAAACATTTGGTTATTGTGAATTGTAACTGAAAGGAACAACTTACAGAATTAAATGTGAGTACTTTTTCATAGTTTTCTAAAATTTGTATCATGGCAACCACATCCTTATTTAAGTGCATGTATTTATCACAATAAAGTGTTTATAATTTGCCTATTCTATAAATATGTGAAGACTGTGTTTACTTTACTTCCATATTTTGGAATTTTTTCAAGCATAATTGCATACATAGTTATGGAGCATGTAACTCTGGTCCCTAGTAATGACTACAATTATGATATCATTATGTTGTTGTGAAGCAAAAATTGTGACTCACTCTGTACATAAGCTGTAGTGGTTCCTGTAGCAATAATCTTAGTAGTACTGATAAAAAAAGCTGAGATATTTCTTATACTAAATATAATACAACATTTCATCATTTGTAAGTTGGAATAAACAATGCATATCTATAAATCAGCTTACATTTATCCATCCAACATTCAAATGATATAGAATCAAGGAGTGAATTAAGTATACCTTTAATGAAATGTAAAACATGTATGAGGCATTGAAAATTCAAAACAGGAAAGCTGAAATAGAGGATTTGAGGGAAGTGGCTTATGATACTGGGAACTGAATAAGCTATATTAAAAATTATTGATGGAGTCATGTGAAGTGGCTTTCTTAAGTTCAAAACATGTGTGTAGTCAGGGCAGTGTAAATGGAAAATGTATAGACAAAATTGGCTTGATTTATGTTTACTTTAAACTTTACCTTACACTTTATATTATTTTATTGTAATACAAAATTGTGTTGTTAGACAGTGTCAAACATTTCTTGGGAAAGATTGTTAGGTAAGATTTGGTAATTAGGATCTTATTAATATGTACTGAAAAAGTAGAAATAAACAACAGTTTAAACTACCTAGATTTAACAAATACACCTCAAGATGAACAATTTATAAATGTACATTTATTGAAAACCTACAGCAATGCACTTACTCTAAACAATAATTCCTCTATCCTCGCCAACAAAAAAATCATATTCATGAATAGGATTCTAGAACTACTATAAAATAACAATTGCAACAAAGAGTTAAACCACATTAAATATATTGCATAAAATAATGGCTACTATGAATAAGTCATAAATAAATTCATTAGAAAACGAAAAAGAAAGATCAACACACTCAACAATACTGAATTTAAAAAAAAAATCTGACAAACAACAAAAATTAGCTAACACACTAAAAGCACTTAATAAAATATAAACATAGCATATATAAATGGAAATAACTAAACAATATAATAAACATTAACATTGAAGAAAAAAATAATTTTAACATTAAAAGAATTTATAAATTAAGGTGTAAATGTTGCAATAAATTTTACATAGGAAGAACCAGCAGAAGTTTTAACATTACATTTGAAGAACATTTTAAAGATTTTTAAATATGCAGAAACTAAATCCAGTTATGCCGAATCATTCATTCAGGCAGGACATCATATACACCCTAACTGTACTGCACAAAGAGATGAATTAGGCAAAGATAAAGGGATACTGGAGGAGATAGAGATTCTGATAGAAATTGACAATAACTTGATTTTAAATGAGATTGTTCCCAGTAAGTACAATAGAGAATTATTCTTTCTGCTGAGGATGGGACTGGTCCTGAGAGTATTAAAGTGTTTTAAACATTTTATTAGTTAAGTAGATTGCAATTAAGGTACTTTATTTTATAATTTTGTTTTTTATTTATTTATTAGTGCTTTACATCAATTTAGTATGCATAATAAATATATTTTATAATTCTCATTTCCCAAATAAAAATGGATTATAATTTATCATTATACTAACAAGTGAACTGTCAACCATTCCATGCCGAAACCTACTTTCAAATTTCTCCCAGAAATTGTGATGAACTAAGGCCGTGTCAAAAAAAAAAAGATCTGCAATTTTTAACTTAAATCATTAAAATGCAGTGCCACACACCAGATTTAAACTATAGGGAAATAATACAACTACTCACTGGATGTATTGGATAACCCTCACTACCTGTCGTCCGCGCTGCACCCGCCTCACTTCCCTTCGCTCAAAGTTATGCAGGGAGTCCATCTGCTATGTACAGTGGTTTGCCATTGCTGGATTTTGACTTCAAATTCTGTGCTTTGGAATTAAAAATGGCGGGTAATTTTTTGGACACGACCTTAGTACAACGCTTCTGTGGGATAAATTTGAAGGTAGGTTTCAGAATGCAATTGGTTGAAAGTTACCTTGTAAGTATTTTCAATTCATCAACAACATCAGAACAACAGGCCAAGTTGGGCCTCACCTTTTTGCCAGATAGATATTCATCTCTGTCTTAGACATGTTTTAAATTTCCATGTGATAATATAAGAATTTTAGAAAGTCAGTGTAATAGTTAAGACATAAATCATCTGTTTTTGTTTTAAATTGTGCTCAAAATTTTACAAATATATCAAATCTTTAGTGATATTGAAACATGTGATAAGGATAGCTTTTCACTTATCACCATCATGATCTGTCATGGATATAGGCCATTTGATATTCTGTTCCAGCCTCATTGGAGGCTTGTGACATGCAGTCTCTTCATTTGACATTATTTTTTACTTTGATTTATAGTTTATTAGAATGTATAGTAATCTGTCTTTTGACATTCTGTTAACATGTTCTAGCCATTTGGATTTATAATTTTCTTTTTTTTTATTGTCAATACTAGAGCTATTTTTAGTTCTCCTGATATGTCTTTTTTTCAGTTTTTGCAGTTTGACCATGTTAATAAGCTGGTTTTCTCATGTATCTCATTTCTGCTGCTCTTATTCTTGAGGTGAATGTACTTTTAATGGTATTTTATAATGTTAACATACTTCTACAATACATCATCTCCAGGTTTTGGAGTATAATCTCTTACAAATTTGGATTTAATTATTTCATTTCAATTGTTGTGCAGCATACACCAAATTGTTTGAGAAATTACTACAGTGTGATTCAGAAATATGGCTAACGTTTGATCGCATTTTGTGACGAAAATATTACTATTATTAAAGGAAATATGATGTTATAATTGGAAAGGGAACCCTTCAAATTACAACAATAGAACAAAACAAATCACTTACAACAACACTAAGCAAGTCACTTTATTACTTCAAACTGTTCGCCGTTTACATCCAAGCATAATTGGCAACGCTTTTGGAAGTCATTCATTGCGTTATGATATATGTTCAGAGGAATAGCTCTAATTTCTTTCTCAAACGCTAATTTCAACATGTCGACGTCTTGAGGTTTCCGGGCATAAACCTTCTTCAAATAACCCCCCAAAACCAATAGTCACATGCTGTGAGGTCAGGGGAACGGGCTGGCCATTCAATGGGGCCTCTTCTTCCCACCCACCTGTTTTGCAAATGATCATCCAAAATTTCCCTCAACGCAATTGCATAGTGAGGAGGCGCACCATCCTGCTGGAATAAACATTGTTCATGTTCAGCACTTTACATTACCGGCAGGACAATTTGTCTAAAGGTACGTACACACTTGCGCGCCGCGCGGCGCTCGCGCGCACTATGTTCATCAGATTTGTACGGGGTTTTTAAGGTTCGCGCGCTGCGCACATACGGCGCACCACGATCCACTCATTGTCGGTTTTTTCCACGAACACTTTGATGGTTCGCTGTTCAGATTAGGACGGGTACTTGAGAGGTTTGTTGTTTTCGGCGCGCACCTAATTATTATTTGAGTATGAAGTGGTCAGAAGGAAACATGTTAATACTTACTGATCTTTATAGAAACAAACAATTATTGTGGGATCCTCAACATAAGGATCATTTTAAAAAATCATTGAAAGGAAATGCCTGGAGGGAAATAGGAGATAAAATGGATATATCTCCGGATACATGCAGGAAGAAGATAATTACTTTACTTTCTTCCTACCGGCGAGAGAGAAGTAAAATATTGTTATATTGTTGACACATAACTTAGTATTGTTGGGTTGGCGCTACAATAAATAGTGAAGATCGTCAGGTCAGTGAGCACGTTGATGTCTATCGATATTTTTTACTCTAAGGAATAAAAAAAAAAGATTTCACAATATTATTACAGCATGCCTGTTTTTTAATGTTGTGTTTTTTTTTTCGTGTGTACTAAACACGTTCATTTCATAATGTTATATATGAAGTATCACAAAACAATAGAATACATAAACACATACCAGTAATAAGCGTATTGTGTAAGATGACCAGACGTTTCGATTTTGGCGGGACAGTCCCGATTTTTAACAATTTGTCCCGCGTCCCGCGGCATTTTAAAAAAGTCCCGATTTTTGGGAAAGAATGCACGACAAGCTAGGGAACGGCGGGAGAACGGTAAGGGAATATACGGTTTTCGGCGCCCATTAACTATTTCGCCAGGATATGAGTTTTATATTAGTTTTGTTAATTTTATAATGTTAAACTTTAATAATACAAATCATTGTTGAGAACTGCTTATCAAAGTTTACATTGTTGATTCGACCACCATTGTTTGGTACATAAAGTGTGGACAAAAAAAATCGCAATTGAGTGTTAAGACTTTGAGAGTTATTTTATGTGTGAAATATAATTTAACAAATTCTTGTGGAAAAATGCATGACATTTTAAACAACGACAGCAATCTACCTAAAAAATTCACTCAAATGAGAATTATGCCAAAGAATAAAATAATACTGGTACTATACATAATTTTGTAATGCATTACATTTGTAAATTGTACTTATGTTGATATTAAAATTAATATATTATAATACTATTTTTGCGTTCTATAAAAATTGTTTTGCTCCATAAAGTATCTTTACATTTTATAATTTATAGAATCAAATAAGACCAACATTTTTTTTTTTTTCATATTTCATAGTATTTTGGCGAAATGTTCATATTTTAGTAAACATTTAATATTCCTTCATATTTTTCAATATTTTTAAAATAAAATTTCAATAATTGGTTAAAAACATTTTTGAAGTGATTGTAGTTTTGAAATTATTTGACAATGTATTATGGTATACAGGTAAAAATTCCTCAGTATCCCATCCAGAACAAAATAAATAATTTTGATAAAAGAAAATAATTGAATAAGGAGACATGGAATGACCAAGTGTAGTGTAGGCCTTTGTCGCTGCAAAATGTCTACTGAAGGTTTGTGGGTTTCCTATGGATCGCAGGAGGTTCGTTGAAATTAATAATTTCGACGAACATAACACGAGCAGAGCGCGCGCCGCGCGTGTTCGTGACGCGCATATGTGTACGTACCTTAAGGGTATCACTATATCGATCACCATTAACAGTCTCATCCAAAATTCGCATTCCTAACAGTTCTTCCCATCCGATCATAGCCCAAACAGTGACTTTGCCGCATCTTTAACGTGTCCCTTCAATAACATTAGGATTCTCTTTACCATAATAGTGACAACAATTATGTCGATTAACACGTCTGTTCACATGGAAAACAGCCTCATCAGAAAAGTGCAATTTTCTGTACCAATATTCGTCATTTGCTGATTCCCTTACAACAAATTCACAAAATTCCATCCGCCTGTCAGGATCGTCTTCATTAAGTTCGTGGACACGAATCGGTTTGAAGGGGTGGCACTTCTCACGTTTCAAAACACGACACACACTCGATTGACTGATATGAAGCTCACGTGCAGCTTGGCGGGTTGATTTTTGTGGGCTAGCGTCGAACGCCTCCACAATTCTCTTCGTTGTTTCTGCATCCGTCCTAATGCGAGGCCTTCCAGGAGGTTTGATTTTCTGCATCCTTCCCGTTTCCAGCAGTCATTTTCTCCACTTCCCCACAGTCGACGACTACAATGCTACGTTAAACTCACGTCTTGCGGCCTCACGATCATTATCATACGTTATTGCCCATGCAGCAATTGTAATTTGCTGTTGCATATTCAACGCCATTTTGACTAATGACATAAGTTCTACACTGTTTTGTTTTATCCCATTGTTATAATTTGAATAATTGCCTTTCCAACGGTAATTTCATATTTCCTGTAATGGTAATGCTTTCATCACACAACGCGATCAAACGTATAGCCATATTTATGATTCACCCCGTATATACCTTAATTCACTCCATTTGTATTTCCTATTCTTCCTGCCACATATTTGCATGAGTAGAGTCAAAAATACATAAACGTTAATTGTATATGCAACCATTTCCAACTTGTCTTTTGAATGTATTTCCCAGTTCTAGTCATATCATAATTGATTTAGAATGAGTTTAAACTTCAATATATGTAGTTTTGGATATACAGGGTATCCCATTCAAACCTCCCACATTTTAATTAATCATAACTAACAAAGTATGCGGAATTATGAAATGAGGCCTGTATTAAACGGAACAGAAACTCAAAAGAATTTTCATTACCACACATTGCCACACACTAAAACACCTCTATATGTGCACCATTAGTATCACGAACAATATCAAGTCTGTATTAGATTTCGTGCCACGTTTTGTCCAACATGTCCATTGGTACTGTTGCAAGCTTGGCAAATTGATTTTTTTGGACTTCTCTGAAATCCTGCTCTAATTTCTTCAATCGTTTCTTCTTAAACACATGTACGAGCACATCCTGATTATTTTTTAGCGCTTCCAGTGGCCAAAAACTTCTCAAGCCATTCCTTAATGGTCTTCCCATCAGGTTCATTTCCTCCATATTCTGTCCGGTAATTTCTTTGCACTGTAATTTTTGACTTCGTCTCTGCATACCAGAAATGAGTTTGTGCTCGTTGCTGAGGAGTCGCCATTTTGCTTTATGTCATTATTGTCCAACAGGTGACAGATGGATTAACTGCAACAATGTAAACAAAAATTCTTTGAGTTTCTCTTTCTTTTAATTCATAATCCCGCATACTTTGAGAGTTATGATTAATTAAAATGTGGGAGGTTTAAATGGGACACAGTGTATAAAAAGGAAGGAATATATTTTTGAGGATCAATTTTCTTAAAGTACACTTTGTACTTGAAGTACTCCTAAGATACTATAGATGGACATTCAATAAAGAAGTAGCATTAATAATATGTTGTAGGGTTATTAATCTAAAAGTTATTTAAAAATATCACTTTGAGAGAAAAAGAAACAATTAAGGTTGTTGTATGGACATGCAATAAGAATAATATGGAGCTCGAAGTTTTTTTTTCTTTTAATAGCCATACTTTATTTTTTACATAAATGAACTCTTTATAATTTAATAATTTAAATATCGTAGGAAGATGTAAATTTTATTTCATAAATTAATAGAGTAATTTTAGATTCAGTTTCCAGTTTATTATACAATTGGCTAATGGGTTATAAAGTATGATAAAAACTCAGCCCCAATCTCATCAGGAACTTTTTCATATATACAGTATGTTTTTAAAGTGGTGAAATCTGTTTAAATGCACTCTAATGGATTAATGTATAGAATCATTAACTGTGGCAGCGCCATCATTGGATTTACTGGTTACCTACTACGAGGAAATTTAAATAAACTCTCTAACTCCCCAATAAACTGAAACAATGTTGGAAGGATGCCCTGTAGCATATTATGCAGCGGGGAGCAGAACGGGCCAACAGGCCCATACCTTGAAGAAGATGATGATTATTAACTGTAGCATTCCATTTATTGTCATCTGCCTACAAGTTACTGAACAGTTCACTGGATTTTGAGAGTTGGGTGCTTTAGTATCCTTATTTAAGGGGGGTGATGGGTGAAATTTCTATTTTCTACATTTTTTGAGCTAGAGACTTGAGTTTTTGTACACACACTCACTGCATGATACCTAATGATGTGTTAAGTTTCATTCTTGTGAGACATTTATTTTATGAGTTATTAAATATTATATTTAAAAAAATTGCATATATTATAATTAAATGGGTTCAACAATTTTTTAGTAAAATGTCTGATTTTTTTACAAGATCACTAAAATATTTAGAAAAACCATCATGCGTTAGAATTCTTATAATGTGAATACAAAGGGAGAAAAAAAAGTAATGTTTTACCTCACGTGTGGAATTAAAAAAAATAATTGCATACATTTTATTTTTTATTTCTTAAAATACTACTTCAATCATAAAACCCATGCACTACTTTGTTACCCATTGTTTTTAGGAGACGCAGTACAAATTTGAACCTTCTAGAACAAAATTTCTGAATTCCATTCACTTTTGAATGTACAAAAATGCAGTGAAAATAATAGTGTGAAAAAACAAGTTTCTAGATTTTCATGCAGGTAGTATTTAACTGGCGCAGCCTTTTAACTCTGACATAATTTAGGGCACTTAGATGCGCCATAGGCCTCTGAAACATTGTCAATATATACACTAGAGGAGTACAGACAATTTTTTAGTACAAAAAAAAACAAAAAAAATGCCAATTTTGATCTCAAATGGTCAATTTTTAAATTTAAAAATTGTATTTTTTATATCACTACTCTAATGATTATATGTATTTGTATCTTATATTTTATGATTTTGCTGTACTTCTGATAGAAACACTATGCTTGCTAAATAATTTATATAATTTGTATAAGATTTTGAGGTAAACAAATATGAAATTACTTAATAATACAGTTATATTTAACACCTCACCTCATAATTGTAATAAATCTATCTCTATTATTAATTAAAATAATCCTCATTGCGTCACTTCCGTTAAATGTTAATGAAAATATGAAATTACTTCATGATCGTGCAAAAATGATATACAGGGTGGACCGCTCGAATGGACCTAATTTCAATTGCTTGTTACTGGCAAACGGTTGAAGATAGAAACTTAAAACAACGTTCATATTACAGAAAAACTCACCAAGTTTTGATATCCAGATCACCACATCTCTATATGAGCCCCAGCAGTCACTGTGACGATATCAAAGCGATGAACAATTTCTTGCCAAGTACGTTGGAGTATGTCTTCTGGAATGTTCTCAATAGCCTCTATGATGCGCTCACGAAGATCACGAAGGTCTTTGACTGGGGTGGTGTAAACTTTATCTTTGACATAGCCCCAGAGAAAGAAATCCAGTGGTGTTAAATCGGGAGATCTCGGGGGCCACGCGATTGGTCCTCCCCTACCAATCCAACGGCCAGGGAAAATGTTGTCCAAAGTCGTACGAACTTCATTGGACCAGTGGGGAGGAGCACCATCTTGCTGGAAAACGATGTTAGGCTGCAGTTGTTCAATTTGTGGAAAGAAGAACTGCTCCAGCATGTCAAGATATGTGGTACCACGAACAGTTTTCTCGGCGAAGAAAAACGGTCCAATGACCTTATTATGTGACAAACTGCACCAAACATTCATCTTCGGACTATCACGAACATGCTCTTGAATAGCGTGAGGATTCTCCGATCCCCAGATCCGCACATTATGCCGGTTTACCTTGCCTGACAAATAGAAAGTGGCTTCGTCCGAGAAGAAAATCTTGGTCATGAAGTCAGGATCAGCGCCGAGACGGTCCAGCATCGTATTGGCGAATTCCACTCGTTTCGGCATGTCATTCGGCTCCAGACGTTGCACTAACTGCACTTTATATGCGTGCAGTTTGAGGCGTTTGTGGACAATCCGTTGTAATGTCGATTTTGGTATTTGAAGTTCCCGCGAAGCTCTTCTTAATGACTTCCGGGGGCTTCGCTCAAATGCGGCTTGAACATTTGCTACCATTTCATCGGATGCTCTGCGACCACCACCATGCTTCTTCAACACAGATCCTGTAGCTAATAATGTATCACGCCACTTCTTTATGCTTCTAGCAGTTGGAGCATCACGGTTAAACACACGCCGGAACTCCCTTTGAACTCTAATGATTGATTTAAACTCCGCATACCACAAAACAGCTTGCGCTTTCATCTGCGGAGTCGCCATTTTCACAAACAATTAAATCTAAGAACGAGAAACGTATCTTTGTGCCATCTACCGACAGGATTCGAAACTTGGTGAGTTTTTCTGTACTATGAACGTTGTTTTAAGTTTCTATCTTCAACCGTTTGCCAGTAACAAGCAATTGAAATTAGGTCCATTCGAGCGGTCCACCCTGTACAATACGAACAGATATTTATATATTTAACTTTGTTATAGTTTTTTGAGTTGTGGCAAATATGAATAATTTAATACTTTTTTGTAGGAATTCTTGTCCAGAAAAATTTCATTTGGAGTTGTAGGTTTTGATATGTGTGGTAACCAATCTAAGTTTGCCTTTTTTGTCTCTTCCTCCTATATATTGGAGATTTAACAAATGCCTGTTTTGTCTGACAGTTGATCCATCCATCTTTGCAGTTCTTTATTACTTTGCTTCAGTGTAACTGCTGTATGCTGTCGTATTATATCAACTTCCTTTGTACATGTTGGAATCAATTTATTTTGATATTTTTTAATTTCTTCCCTTAGAGATATGTAATTTTTTGTTATGTTTTAATTTCTCATATGATGCAATTGTGTGTATTCTTTTTTCTTGTCAATAATTTATTTTACATGTGTTCTTTGCTCAATATCAGTAATATAATGCAAAATGTACAGGTGTAAACCATTATTTTGTATACTTCATATAAATAATACTGTAAAAATATGTGTTAAATGTCTTTAATTGAGAGTGAATAATGTAAGTCAGTTACTGTATATACTCAAATAAGCAAAATAGGAATTTTTGGAGTTAAATGTGGATATTATTATTATCATTATCATTAGTATTATTATTATTATTATCATTATCATTATTATTATTATTATTATCATTATTATTATTATCATCATTATCATTATTATTATTATTATTATCATTATTATTATCATTATTATTATTATTATTATTATTATTATTATTATTATTATTATTATTATTATTATTATTATTATTATTATTATTATTGAGCATTACAAGCCTTGAAGTCCTTCACTGCCGAATTGACAATATTATGCTTAGGCTATTTATTTTTATTTTGACATGATTTCACAATTCTTAACATTATTGAAGATTTTGAGACCATCTTAATGGTCGTTTTCTTGAAGTATTGCTTTTATTCCTCATTCTATGTGTGCTCTTAGAGCATGCCCGATCCATTTAATTCCTCTTGTTTTAATTCTGGCTCTTTACATTTTTTCATTGTGTAATTTGTTATGTCTTCCAGTCAAAAGACTACTCTCAATATATATTTCTTTAATTTGAAATTTATTTTATCAGTGATGGTTGGAGTCCATGTTTTACAAACTTATATTAGAACATATGTTATAGATACTCTTATGCAATATCTTCTTAATTTAGCTTTTTGTGGATTTAAGTTAGAAGAAGATAGTTTGTGCAAGCAAAAATGCAGTGAAAGTGGGTCTTGGACTTGAAATTATAATCCAGCATTTGCATTGACAGAGGTACAGAGGAATTTAAAAAAAAAAAAGCCAAGAAAAACATTGATTTTTTAATGTTTAATTCTCGTGACAGTTTACAGTAAAAGCTCCTTATTCGCGGTTCCATTATTCGCAGGTTAAAAAATTGCGACACAGTTGCTGTATTCGCGGCTAAAAATGTCTTTATTCGCGGATGCTGTCGGTATATTGGAAGGATATCCTTTATTGACGCATCGGCCACTTTTTTTTTACTGCAGGCACATATCAAGGCGGGTTTTATAAGAGCGATTCAAACCAAATGGACGAATTAATATTAAAGTAAAACAAGCCTTATTGTCACTAAGCCTAAGGTTCGTTGTCAATAGCCACCGCCGCCGTAATTCACGTGCCGCTATGTCCTTTGATAAATGTCGCCCTCGCCACGATCGGTGTTTTATTGTTTCAACTTCTCATTCGTTGGAATAATTTTGACTGAATAACACGTGTCTCTTCTGCTTTGTTGCCAATTTATAATGTCGAGTAAAAGGAGAGAAAATTAGTTCCGAAGCGGGAAAAAGTAGTGTTGCCGCTTAAATTAAAAATATAAGTATTTGGCCGTTTACGTAAGTAAAAATATAAATATTTGACCGTATACGTGTTGGCGAGTCGTTTGCGTCTATATCACGCTGTTTGAATGTTAATGAATGAACTGTACGATTCATCAAGACATCCGAAGACAAAATAAGGAATTCTATCGCTGCATTCACAGCTAAACATCAATCTGAAAATTGAAAGACCTTTTACAAGAGGCAAAACAGGAAAAAACTACTATGTTCTTTAAGCCCTTGCCTAAGCCTGACAGTAATAATTAATAGAAATTGTTCAAAATCTCTCATTAATTGATTTTATTTTGATAATTTTTATTTTATTTCGGAACCTTGGAACGTATCCCCTATATTCCCATACAAATTACCATTTCATATTCGCTGCATATTTGTGAACATATCCCCGCGAATACGGAGCTTTTACTGTATTACCTACCTTTACCATGGCTCCCAATTTTGTGTATACAGTTAACACACATATCAAAGTTCAGTAAGCCAAGACGGAATTATTCCTTACGAGGAATCCTATGGGGGAAAAATACATTTATCACTTAAAAGTCCAAAAAAAAAAATCCATTTTGTACAGAGAAAATGGCTTCCACAAATATTAATTTAAACAAGTTTATGTAAATTAGTTATTACTCGTATTAAAAACGGAATGCAGTTTGTATTGAATAGGAGTGAATGAACTTTTAGTGAGACAAGTGTGATATAATAATTATGGAGAAGATAGCTTAAATTTCAAGAATTTGAATATTTAAGTAAATGAACTGTTCAAGGATAAATGTGGAATTATTAAATTCACTTCATTGTTGTGATTGTATTCTACATGTGTTGTACCTGCTATAGTTCCAAGTGATGTAGTTTTGGTTGTGATAACCTAATGTGTATCTTCAATTTCTTGAAATTTAAGTGAAAATGTTGTCTTTTTTTTTTCGGAAGAAAATATATTTTCATTTTAATTTGTTTCGAAAATACATGTAATGGTTGAAATAAAATGCAGATTTCATTAATGAAAATTTCAGAGGTGCTAAGTGCAATTTAATACTAATAGCCCTTTGATTTCATACTCATTATATTATATTTGTTCTATGCATATATCTACCTTTTGCTTTGCAGACATTTTTTTTTAAATTGATAAACTTTGAAAGAGTTCTAACCATATTTGGTAACTATTTATGCCTTAAGAGTTCTAGTTGTCGCTTGATAAATATGCACCGATATGTTTCGCTTCCTTAATACACTTAGAACCATCACTTTTCCCGTTCAGTTGTTGATTTATATCCATAGACTGATTTGGTTTAGATTTTAAGTGATACATTTTGAAGCTTTTGTCCGTTTACTTTTACTAAAAATTTGTTATCTTTGATAGCCTAAGATTTCTGACGCAGTTATCCTAGAAGAACAAAATGGTTTCAGACCCAACAGATCCTGTATAGATAGTGTCTTTACGTTAGCACAAATCATAGAAAAATATAGAGAATTTATATACCAACTTTTATGGTATTCATTGATTATCATAAAGCCTTCGACACAGTAAACAGAATAAAATTATGGGATATCTTACATAATGCAGGAATACCCAAGCATTTAATTCAAGCGATTCAAAGCATGTATCATAACACACGAATTCGAATAAAAATAAATAATCAAATCAGCAAATCAGATAGAAATATCCCAAGGTGTAAAACAAGGCTGTCCACTTTCCCCTCTTCTATTTAATTTATATATGAATGAAATCATAAAATTATGGCAAAACCAATCACAATCACACTTTATGATTGATGGTCGACCCCTCAACACATTAATGTATGCAGATGATCAAGTAATATTGGCTACTTCTGAAGATCACCTACAAAGAGCAGTACATAGATTGTCAAATATAACCCAAGATTATAATTTACAAATTTCGGTGAGTAAGACAAAAACTATGGCGTTTCAAGGGAAAATACCGATACGAACTAAAATTGTTATTAACAACAATATAATAGAACAAGTTAATAACTTTACTAATCTTGGCTGCAATCTTTCCTACGACACATGTAAAGACATAGACATAAAATTGGTCAAATTTCAAAAACTTATAGGAACAATAAAAAGCATTCTTTTCCGAAAAGTACGTCCAGATACAATTCTAAAATTTTATAAAACAATGGCTCTTCCAACTCTACTTTATGGTTCTGAAACCTGGACTCTTACTACAGGTAAATTAAATAAGATAGTAGCTGCAGAAATGAAGTTATTAAGACCTTTAGCGGGTTATACGCTTTATGATCACATACGTAATGAAGATATCCGCAAAGCTCTCAACACACCAGCAATAACTTAAATCATTCAAAAATATCAAAATAATTGGCATGAACACCTTCTGAGAATGCCTCTGCAGCTATTGAACTACAGACCCACAGGGCGAAGAGACCCAGGAAGACCTAAGAAGAGAAGGAGGGATCAATTTCTTTCCTGAAGCGGAACAGGCCAATGGCTTAATCCATGACTGCCATTGATGATGATGATGATGATAGCCTAAGAATAATGCGTATGTTTCTGAATCTACGTGAAGTAAATTCGAATTTTTCTTGTGACGAAAATATGATAATGCTGTAACTTTTGGAGAGAACGTTAAATGTTAAGTAGGCTGATTCGTCAATCTGAAAGTTAAAATGGAAAATCCGAATATTTATGAATCTTTCTCCTTGTAAAATAATTGACTCATAGTTCCTCTTCTTGACCGAATATTTTATTTTATATACATTAAAATGTGTTTTGTCACAGGGAATAAGTCCTTAATTATAAAATTGCAAATTTCCAGGGAAGATTTTTTTTAAAATCAAGAACATGCATTATTTTACGAAATACCAAGAACCCACATGTTTATAACACGGAAAGTGTTCGAGTCAGAAGTTTTCTTCACAGTACGCAGAATCATTTTGGTCATTTTTCCACGTATCAATTCATTTTCTATGACCACAGATGTATCATAAATTTATACCCTGTATCTATCTCTTATTGTAGTGAGAAAGAAGTAGGCATATTACTTTTTCTAACTACTAATTATTATTTCAACTCTAATCTGTAGAATTATCACAGATTTTTTACTCACCTGTAAGACAAATGCCAGGAAGCTTAGGGCCCATCGGTCCCCGAAAATCATCCGGCCATCATCATCCTTATCATTATTATCACCATCCTTCTCCGGTGTGAAAAGCAACGGGAAGCTACCACACCTAATTCCCTAGTAAAGCTGCAAAGCATAGCATGAAAATGCTATGATTGCAGTGAAAGACCTATCCTCGGACAGAATTACTATGGATGGATTATCATAAGTAATGCCACGAGTGATTTCCAAATAATCGATAAATTCACGACTCACGAAGTGAGGAGTGAATTTATCTAGAGAATTTGGAAATCAAGAGTGGCATTTGTTAGGACTATTTAACGAATAAAATTAAGCTGTTTACTCACAAATCATTATTTAACTATAGTTATTTTAAAATATTTATATATTTAATGTAAACGGCGATGTTTGAAAACAAATGAGAAACGATTGGTATGCTTCATCTGCTTCTTTTGTTTATCACTGCAACCAGATCATACTATTTATTGCCAAAGGAACGCAATATTGTAAGAATGCTCTCTAGTGGAGAAACAATGAAACATATCTAATTGTATATTAATTCATTTCTGATGTCGTGTGATGTAAATATGACAATTATATTTTTCTGGATTATTACCTGGGAAAAAATACATTTAAGAAAGTGCAAACAGTGGTTTCTTTTCTTGGTGGTATAATCAATTGCTACAAATGTTGACATGTATGCACTATATATACAATCTGGTAGCCGTATTTCTTATAGGCTCAGTCACTGCAAAATAACGGTCAGACCTGTTCAGAATATTAAAAAGGAGGAGCTTTGTTTAATATGGTAATTATAACACTGATAAATATTTCGTGAAACACGACTCTGATTGGTTGTAAAACAGAAATCATTGAAACGTGATTGGTCATTGACTCCCATTTGGGGCATGAGTTAAATAGTCACAGATATGTCAGTAGTAGAGCAATATAAATTAAACCCATGAAACAGTGTAGCCTATCGCAAGTGGTTAGCCTAAATATTATTACTGACCTTTTGATGAGTTAAGAGAATCTTCCTGCAAAAATATTTAACGAAATTAGGGGGTGAAGGAGAGTTTGTAGGCTCCTAGCAAGCTATTGTATGGTACAAGTCATAGATATATCTCATCTAATATATAAAAATGAATGTTTCTTTGTTTGTTCGTACCTTATGCGCGGCCATACCATTGATCCGACTGTGATGGGGCTTTTTTCCAATTTTTCAGGAGATTCCCGGGATGAACATAGGCTATAAGATAGTTGTAATACTCAACCCCTCCACCCCTTGAAATCACACTTTGTAGTGAAAAACGTGAAATAAAGTCTTTATTTTGACGCTTAAATGGCTTATGCTGCCTAAACCACAATAAATACACCAATTTAATGTACACAGATTTGAATATCTCAAAAAACTCTACAAAAAAAAAGTCCGCGACAGCATATGTTTATCTTATACGGATACTCACAATAACCATTTTTGTGTTTCATTGATGCCAAGAAAATCGAGATAAGTTCATTCCCGGGCAAGCGTGCTCTGTCATACCGTTCATCCGATTGTGATGGGGCTTTTTGCAAAATGATCAGAATTTTTTCGGGTAAGGTTATAGGCTATAAGATAATTTTAATGCTCAAGCCCTTCACCCTTAAACATCACCCTTTGTAAGGAAAACGAGAAAAAAAAATAGTTTTTTGTACACTTAAATGGCTTACGCTGCTTAAACCATAACACGTAACCAAATTACTGTACACAGGATTGAATATCTAAAAAAAAAAAAAAAAAAAAAAAAACTACAAAATAGTCCGCGACAGCATATGTTTATCTTTTATGGATAACTCACAATAACCATTTTTGTCTTTCATGGATGCCAAGAAGATCGGGATAAGTAGATTCCCGGGCAAGCGTAGCAAGCGCACGGAGGGTATTCTTATATAACAAATTTTGTGTTTCAGCTCATTTATGCCAAGTACATCGGGATACGTAGATTCCCGGGCAACGCCGGGTAATAAGCACGTTGTATCTAAAAATAATTACGATATGACTTTACTTATAGTGATTTCTTGAATATTAAATTTTGGAAGATGAAATTTTATTTACTATTTGGATTGTATGAAAGGTAATTTGGAAATATAATTAATTAGTTTATTCTTGTTTTAGCTGCAATAACGAAGAGAGCAAGTTTATGTTTTTTCCCCCTTTTGCTTATTCAACTAAACGTAAAAACACATAATTTATTTAGGTGTAGCAAGCAGCGCACGCCGGGTGTGGCTAGTTCATTATAAACTCAGAATAAGACAGCTGTTTGTCGGAGTCTGAAATGGAAACGTAAAATGGTGTAGCAGTCGAAATGGAGTAGTATGTAATTGATTTTTCCCAAAGTTCATATTGTAAAAATAAATATAATGTTAACATATATTTCGTATTCACGACTTCCTCGCTTGACACCTCCATGAGATAAAAACCCATACCAAGCCCGGAGTACTCACTTACGGACACGAAGTCTTGGTTACATACCATCTCGAAGACAGTTCTATTCTGAACCACTCTCAAAATAATTGGAAAGCCAGCAGTATGCCGAAGCCCATCTCTATTGAATTTGCGACATCTAATGGGCCAATAAACCAGGATGAAAATTGGGTAGTAATTCATATATTTAATTATCTTCTTCATCACGGTTTACTATTTACTAGCCTGTTCCGGCTCCAAATTGCTGTTCTTTCCATATTTTCCTTGGTCTTCCCAAACTTCTTCTTCCTCGTGGTGAATAGTTGTATGCTGCTTTTGGTATTCTATTCTCAGTCATCCTTGCCAAGTGTTCTTTCCAGTTTGTTCTGTATTTCTCTATTGTTGAGTTTATTTCCTCTATATATTTAATTATAACATATTAAATTTAAATATGTTAAAATATTATACAAATAAAATATAAATCTATAAATAGGCCTATATATTACTACTATAATCATAATGTGATTTTTTTCTTAGCTGCTATTTTCATATTTTTTTCAAAATCGGTTACTTGCGGTGAACCTTCTCTGAAAATAAAGGTGGGAATATTATACTAGCTTCCCAAACGGGCTATAGAAAAGAACGAATATTCCAAATGTTATTTTATATGTAGAGAGAAACCAGGAATGTCTAAAGACAAACCTGGGACTTTTGAAAAAAAAAATTGATACATTAAAATCGAACTTTTTTAATATGAAGTATAAAAGTTTAAACGTAACTTCCAGAATGGACAAAGCTCTATTAATCCATATATATATATATATATATATATATATATATATATATATAGTCCACCGCTGTGGTCTCGAGGTAGCGTGCTGCCTTGTCACGCAGCGGGCCCGGGTTCGATCCCCGGTTGGGGCAGTTTTTCTGAGTGAGGTTTTTATCGGGGTTTTTCCTGACCTGTAAGACAAATGTCAGGAAAACTTTAAGGCCCAAACGGTCCCCGAAATCATATGGCCATCATCCTTACCATTATCATTATCATCATCATCCTTCACCGGTGTGGAAAGCAACGGGAAGCTACCACACCTACACAATTCCCTAGTAAAGCTGCAAGCATAGCATGAAAATGCTATGATTGCAGTGAAGGACCTGCCTTCGGGCAGAATTACTATGGATGGATATATATATATGCTAGCATTTTCATAAGATAATAAAACATTATAGGATATATATATATATATATATATATATATATATATATATATATATATATATATATAGCTGTTTGTTTAAAATGACTATATTTTCCTTTCACTTACGATATACGAAATTAACCTTTGTTCACCTGTACACCTGTAACATTATTTACTTGTGTTTAATTTTAGAATGTGTAAAATAGAAAATAAGACCATATTTTCTTCGGGTAGTACTTAATATTCAATTTTTATGTTTACCACACATATAACTCTCGTTACAATAGTGCAGACAGCTTTTAAGTAACTGCTAGTTTTAAATAGTTGTTACTGAGATTTTTTAAGAGATTTTTAATCCGTAGAGGATTAGAGAGTTGCTTCACCAACGGAAAACCAATGAATTTTAATTTCACAAGATAATAAAATAGCATTGTGATTCGTATACCATATATTTATGCATATACCCACAGTGTTCATGATACTTTTTAAGGTTCTGATATTTGAATGATAGCACGAGTTAGGTTAGTAGATATTAAATTCATATGATACAGTTGCATCTTAGTGCAAACTTAATTTAAAACTATTGTTGAATGTTTAAAAAATCTTGCTATTTTAGTGAGTATAATGTGGGATTCTTCACTATATTCCCTTGGGAATAAGACCAGTTAAAATGTTTGACGAAGCATAAGAAATGTAACTTGGTGGCATATTCCTCCGTGACTCCAATAATTTGATGTTTTGGCCGACTTCAGCTGCCCTCTCCCAAGAGGTGTGGGAAATGGCGAAGTTTCTTGACCTTCCTGCTATTGTATAAAATACGTATGAGAAGTTGTTAAACTCATACCGATATGATTACACGAACATCATAAGTCAGAAATTTCTACTTCATGTACGATACCAAAACACTTTTACTCATAAATATATCATTAGCAAGTAATAATTATTTTAAAAAATCCCATCTCAGTGCTGTAGTAAAAATATACCAGAAGCAAAACATATATTATTTTGTTGCATCTAAAAATACTTTGTAAGAAGGCTTTACAAATGCTTAGTTTATAGTTGAAATATCATCAGCTGATTTTTTCGAAACGCATTGACATTCTTTTTTTTTAAATTATTAACTTGTTTAATCCGGAACGTGAATAATGCGGAAATCTGTCCAATGTGAACAAATTTATTGGTCCCGGTGAAATAATATTAATTCTACATGTATTTATTTTGCAGAAAATGGAATGTGTCCAACGCGGAAAAGGAAGGATATTTTTTAACACAATTCATGAAAAAAGTTATAAAGCGGAAAGACTGATAAATAAATTAGTTTTCACTTCATTGTATTCTCGTTGTGCCAAAAAAAAAAGGAATGATACCTGCCACCGGGTGAAGTAGAGATTTTACCTGTACCTGAAAGTTCATTTCGGTCTCACTGCACACCAGTAATTAAAATCTTAATTTAGTTTAAGTTCTGAGACCGATCTTTCACAGGTAGCGTTCTGAATTTACGGAATAAAGATGGCTAAAACGTATGTACCATTGTCATTAAACGAAAAAGTGAAAGTGATTTAAGTTAATCTCCAAATTTCCGGACCGATGCTCCAAAGTCAAACTCTAGCTGTAGCTAAATCCCTAGGGAATAATGATTTGAAGGCATCTTCAGGTTGCCTGGACAGTTTTAAAAGACAACACAATGTAGTGTGGAATGAAATTTGCGGGGAATCAAAGGTTGTGGACGAAAATGTAGTTAGTGAGCGGAAACCAAAACTGCATACTTTAATTTCAGGATACGAGCCTAAGAGACATTTTAAACCCTGACGAAACGGGACTGTTTTTTCGCGCGTTACCGTCGAAGTCATACATACTATACTTCACTTTTCTAAGACAGCGGAATTACAATTTATCCAAGGTACGTAAAGAAGACATATATGGTACTCTATAATCTAACATAAGATTATTAATAAGTTTCAGTTTTTATAATGCGGAATTTTGTCTAATGTGGAAAAACAATTGGTCCCATGCGATTCCGCTTTGTGCAAGTTTAACTGTATTATTTTTACACTTACTGTATTATAATCATAATTTTCTATCTATATATATATATATATATTCCGTACTTCCCCGTGTGGGGGTTCGGGTGTTCTCTAGTAGGAGTGATTTAACCAAGCTAATTTAGTTACGCTTGATTACCCATAGATATCAGCGAGTGATGTGGGGTCAGCATATCGCTTCAATGAGACACCTAGTAGACAACGAAGATATGTTTATCAGTCGGTAAATTTTGCACAGAGGCCGCTTTATTCAGGCTTGCGGTTTTTACGAGCCTGAAAATCTTCAGCCTCAGAACCCACAGCTTAAAATCCCCCCACCCAGAGAACTTGTTCCTTGGATTTTTCCATCCTAAAGACACATCGACCTCGGCCGGGTTTGAACCCTCGAACGTCGGAACTTGAGGCAACAAATACCACTACTCCACCGCGGTCGACAATAATAATTTTATTAATACAAGTCCGTAGTCATTTATGTATTTTTAAAACCCATGTTAATTATTAAGATTGGCTGGAGAAAACCCTCAATGATGAAGAAAATTCTTAAAATTAATTTATTAATATTAAATTGTATTTTTAGAATATAAACTTGTCTAATTTTTATTCTTTAAAGAATATTAATCCCTACTTTGTTTTTAATTTAAATTTCAGTAATAGCCTCAATAAAAATAAATATGTACAGTATTCATCGGTATCAAATGGATATCGGGATATTCGATAAAGTTGAGTTTACTCTACCGTGATAGGTTTCGAAATAAATATAAAAAAACATTTTTTTAGAGTAATTATATAGGTATTATACGGTATTTATTGCGTTTTTCATGATGCTATATTTTTACAGCAAAAAAAGGTATTCCTATTTACGATTATTATTTTTTACCTTAAGAACTGGTGGATTACATCATAAAAAGAAAATATTTTAAGATGAACTAAAACTGTACTCAATTAGTTGCAGAATAACTCTTTTTTTATCATAAACATGTAACACGATTTTGAAATTATGCAATTTTTTGCTTTGTTTTTAAAGCAAATTACAATTTTTCAAGTTATTAATTAAAGTTCTTTCTTCTTCCATTTCAAGGTGGCGTTTTAAAAATTAGTCCAAAATTAAAATTGTTACATAATCTTAAGCGGAGTATAAAAATCATACCTTTTAAGATAATGTAATTATATATTTACTGTATATATGGATTCACTGCTATTTTCATGAATATACTTTTATTCTTGAGCAAGATATACATCATCATAATCATCATGAACATTTTAGGTTTAGACTTAGTTGAGCCTGTTTCTATATCTCAAGGTGTTCTTGATTTCTCCAGCGTGTAAGTTTCCTTGTTTCTGTGTCCTTTAAGTTGATACTGGAAAATCTTGTTTGACAAACGATTTGAATGTATTTTGTGGAGGTGATTTGACCAATTTATTTGATACATTTGAATATCTTCTGCTATATTTTGAACTTTTAGTCTTTCACGAATGTCAACATTTCTCTTCTTATCCAATCTACTTAGTTCTAAATAGGAAGCAAAAATCTAATCTGTGAAACTTGTAATTTGGTTATATGTCTAGAGGTCAGAATTAAATTTCTAATGCTGTTATATTATATAATCGTAATTTAGTTTCAATGGACATTTTTATCCTAAACTATTGTTTAGATATGTTTTTATTTTATATATAAAGTTAATATTAACTTTTTTAAAGTTATATCTTGCTCTAGAACGATATTACAGTATACTATTTTCATGAAAGTACTTCAACGAAGTACCATAACATGAAATTGTATACTGTACAAATTTTATAAAATTATTTTAAATGGTTCTAGAGAAAATGGCACATTAATTTGTTTAATTTAACATTGCCGGGATACGCCTTTCGAACCTAATTAACTCTAACGAACCCGTAAGTTCATGGCCGCGCGAACATAAGCTCTCCATATATCCCTATCCTGAGCCAATGTTTTCTAATCATCCCCTGTATGATCTCATTCCCTCAAATCATTGTTAATGCTATTCTCCCATCTCATTCTTGGTCTACCAACAGGACTTTTCCCTCTGGTTTTCCTACAAGAAGCTTCCATGCACCTCTTTCATTCCCTATTCATGCCACATGTCCAGTCCATGGCAGTCTATGAGACTTAACTGTTCTTATTATATCTGGCTTCCTATAAAGACCATGTAGCTCATTGCCATGTAGTTTTCTTCATTCGCCTGTCTGTTCGTCCCTCATTGGTCCAAACATTTTCCTAAAAACTATATTTTCAAATATTCGTAATCTTATTTTCTTCCTTAAAGTACGACTCCATGTTCCGCATCCATATATTATAACTGGTAGAAAAACAGTTTTATATATTTTCAGTTTAATGTTTTTTTAAAGGAGTTTAGACGACAAGAATCCCTGTAATACCTAATAGCATGCATTTTCAGAATTGAGCCTATGTTTAATTTCCTTGTTCATCTCATTCCTATTTGTAATTATTATTCCTAGATACTCTTCTTACATAATCTCGTAGAAATTAATAACCTTTATTTCTCAAACTTTTGTGCTGTCCGAAACTTGGTACTGCAATTTAATATTTTCCTTATATTTGACACATATGCGTTGAATTAAAAGCAGTTTTAGATAGGCCTATGTAGTGTAAACTACCCTTAATGTTCTGAATCTCGTTGGATATTCAGAGTTTACCCTACTGCAAAAGTGTGGAAATGTGGGAACAATTTTTGGGGTTAAGAATGATGAGCTTATAACAATCTGCAGTGAGTAAATAACCAGAGGGTGACCAGATGCAAGTTTTCAAATTCCTTCAAGAAAATAACAAACTTACCTTTTATTACATCTGTTGGACTGACCTTTCGTGAACTGTTGAAAACATCTGTCCAATTCTGAGATCATCAGCGCGTAACTCTCTTTCAATTATCTTGCAATCATAGAATCACATATCTTTCTCAAATTAGATCCGATTGCTTTGGTTTAATAACATATTAAATGATGGCCCAAAGAAGAACAGGTGCACGAAAATAAAAATTGTTTTTTAAGTGATTCTCATAAAACGCAATTCCATGCTCATTTCCTTTTATCAAATACTTTCTTAGTAGCTGAAAATTTTATAAACCCAGCTTTTTTGCAGAAAAATTACTCTCCTATCATCTTGATAGCATAAAAACGTGCACTAGTCTAAGAATATATCGTCAGTAAATTAGTAACAAAAAAGGTGTCACTAATATGAGTGGTGCAGATTTTATCAATCAAAGTATCGTAAATAATGCCACGAGTGATTTCCAAATTATCGATAAATTTACGACTCAAGATGTGAGGAGTGAATTTCATCTAGATAATTTGGAAATGAAGAGTGGCATTTATTAGGATTATTTAACGAATATAATTGAGCTGTTTACTCACAAATCATTATTTAAATATACATATTTTAAAATATTTATATATGTAATGTAAACGGCGATGTTTGAAAACAAACGAGAAAAGTTCGTTTTGCTTCATTTGTTCATCACTGCAACCAGATCATATTATTTATTGCCAACGGATCGCAATATTGTAACAATGCACCCTAGTGGAGAAAAAATGAAACATATCAAACTGTATATTAATTAATTTCTGATGTCCTATGATGTAAATTTGTCAATTATATTTTTCTGGAACGTTAGTACCTGGGAAATAATACATTTAAAAAAGTGCAAACAGTGGTTTCTTTTCTTTTTGTGGTATAATCAATTGCTACAAATGTGTTTGTATTATTTCCCGCAAGCACTGACTTGCTTACATTCATGCACTATATATATACAATCTGGTAGCCACATACTTTCTAGAATTCTTACATCTTAATATAGGCTATAAATAGTTATATCAACGTATTTCTTAGAGATTCAGTCACTGCAAAATAATGCTCTGACCTATTCAGAAAGTTAAAAAGAGGAGGAGCTTGATTTTAATGCGATAAAATAAAATTGATAAAATCGAGGTGAAAAAGACTGTGATTGGTTGTAAACCAAAATTAATTGAAATGTGATTGGCCATTGACTCCCATTTGGGGCATGAGTTAAATAGTCATAAGTAATGCCACGAGTGATTTCAAATTATCGATAAATTTACGACTCACGAAGTGCGTTCTAGGATTTTTATATCTGAATATATAAATTGCTATATTCAAAGTATTTCTTAGAGAATCACTGCAAAATAATGTTCTGGCCTATACAGAATGTTAAAAAGGAGGAGCTTGATTTTAATATGATAAAACCAAACTGATAAAATCTATGTAAAAACGACTGTGATTGGTTGTAATTGAAAATTGATTGAAATGTCATTGACTCCCGTTTGGGACTTTAGTTAAATATCAATAGACCTAATAATAAAATTCATTATGTTAAATATTCCTCATAAAGCTCTATTTACTTTGACTATTTAGTGAAAGAAGTCCAAAATATCAAGTGATGTATTCATTTCATAAAAATTCATTTATAAAATATGCCTATTATTTTATGAATGAACAGTCCACTTTTTTAAAAAAATATTTGCTCTAACATTATCTAAAATATAGACGAAATTGAAAGAAGATTTCTTTAGATGTAACAAACTGCTATATTTTCTCAATTAAACTCTTTGTGACAATACAAATTCTACTAAAACCACCGATCTTTAGATAAATAGCTTGTTGCAGTAGTAATGATCCATTTATTATTTTTACACCAAACAGGGTCAAATACTCCTCTAGGGTTATATAGCAATATTGAAAAAATAATCCATTTCATGCATACTTTTCTGTTAAATATGCGTTTGGGTATGTTAATGTAATTATAGTTTTTTTGCTCGATGTGGCTAATTTCTTATATTTACCAATATTGTTGTTACAGGAAGTAAGTCAACGTTCCCACATCTAACCTGGTTGCTATGCAAACAAAACAAATCGCAATGTTGATATTGACTCAAAAAGTACACGTTCGGCAAGTAAAATAAAACATTTCATGAATGTTTTATACACTAACTCGTGACCTTTCTTTAGACTTTTCCGGAATTAATGCAGAACATCCCACTCTCCATGCTTCTTCATTTTCTCTATCATCTACCGTGACTCCTTCCATAATAAAATTATCAAACAGATTCTAATCACGGTTCTACATATAATAAATAATAGTTTTAAAAAACTAAAAGAACACGCTTTATTAGAAAACTAAAAATAGAAAAATAATTTTAATTTCCAATACGCTTGGGTTAAAATAAAGAGTTCAACAAAAAAATCATCTCCAACACATATAGAATAAAATTAGAGTTATCAACAAAAAGAAAATAATTTTACCATCAAAAGCGTAGGGTGTTCTATATGAATTAATATATTTGATAATAAACAGATATTGGTAAAAGTAAGCTCTCTAAGAAGAAAATGTAAAAATCATAAAAAGCACCCCACGCTTTTGATGGTAAAATTATTTTCTTTTCGTTGATAACTCTAATTTTATTCTATATGTGTTGGAGATGATTTTTTTGTTGACCACTTTATTTTAACCCAAGCGTATTGGAAATTAAAATTATTTTTCATTTTTTAGTTTTCTAATATGGCGTGTTCTTTTAGTTTTTTAAAACTATTATTTATTTTTTATTTTTTAGTTTTAATATTTTACAGAATAAGATAAAAATGTAAATATCTTTAAATTCGATACTATTGTAGTATGAGCTAAAAGTAATACCCTTCTATAAAATAAATAATAGTTTTAAAAAACTAAAAGAACACGCTTTATTAGAAAACTAAAAAAATGAAAAATAATTTTAATTTCCAATACGCTTGGGATAAAATAAAGTGGCCAACAAAAAAATTAACTCCAACACATATAGAATAAAATTAGAGTTATCAACAAAAAGAAAATAATTTTACCATCAAAAGCGTTGGGTGCTCTATATCAATTAATATATTTGATAATTAACAGATATTGGTAAAAGTAAGCTCTCTAAGAATAAAATGTAAAAATCATAAAAAGCACCCCACGCTTTTGATGGTAAAATTATTTTCTTTTTGTTGATAACTCTAATTTTATTCTATATGTGTTGGAGATGATTTTTTTTGTTGGCCACTTTATTTTATCCCAAGCGTATTGGAAATTAAAATTATTTTTCATTTTTTAGTTTTCTAATAAAGCGTGTTCTTTTAGTTTTTTAAAACTATTATTTATTTTTTATTTTTTAGTTTTAATATTTTACAGAATAAGATAAAAATATAAATATCTTTAAATTCGATTCTATTGTAGTATGAGCTAAAAGTAATACTCTTCTATAAAAAAACCCCTCCCAGCCGGATTTGAACCAGCGACACATGGATTACCGAAATTATATACCACTAAGAGTTCACTGCTCTACCAACTGAGCTCTTACAACGATTGACTAAAAACTCGACAAGTCCGCAACCTATTATACCAGTTTTCATTTTTTTGATTTTCGGATGATTCTGGCCAGGATTTTAGAAACAAAATATGAAATTATTGTATTGTGACGGGTCCTCTACACGTATACAAAGTTTCAAGTCGGTCCAATGTTTCTAAGTGGGTGAAAATCGCGTTGAAAGATTCCGTTACATTGATACAAAAACCCATTTTTTTTTATTTTCTGGTGATTATGGCCAGGATTTTAGAAAATAAATATGAAATTATTGTATTGTCACGAGTCCTCTATAAGTATACAATGTTTCAAGTCGATCCGATGATTTTAAGTGGGTGAAAATCGCGTTGAAAAATTCCGTTACATAGATAGATAGATAGATAGATAGATAGATAGATGGATGGATGGATGGATGGATGGATGGATGGATGGATGGATGGATGGATGGATGGATGGATGGATGGATGGATGGATGGATGGATGGATGGATGGATTGATGGATGGATGGATGGATAGATAGATAGATAGATAGATAGATAGATAGATAGATAGATAGATACAGGTCAAGCTAATATAAAGCGTGTAAAATGATGATGAATATGATGATAATAATAATGGTCTAATAATGATTAGTGATCCCACTACAGTTCTTGGGAGACCCTTGAGGTAATGAGAGGTTAAAATTCCAACCTTTCTAGACAATTTTCAAGAGACATCAGCTGGGTTATCAGACCTGCGTGACGGCTGTATTTACTCCAGGAGATGCGTCTGGTACTTATTTCCGATAGAAGCTGAGTGGACTCCAGGACCAGAGGGTTTAAATAACTTACCCCACCGCGACTCGACCCTTGATCTTCCGACTTGTAGGGTATTCCCTTAACCAACTACGCTATGGCTTGTAAATATTATTATTATTATTATTATTATTATTATTATTATTATTATTATTATTATTATTATTATTACATTTACCTCGTATCGTTATGATAAATTAATGCATCTGGCTTGAAAGAGTTTCCTGCCTTTATCTTTAAATTATTTAAAGTATTTTATAGGGTTTAAGTATTATTTATTTCCCTTATTATTATGTAATTTTTCGGAATTAATCCACAATAAAATTGGTTTTCCGTCTCCCTGAAGAAGTTCGCCTTCTCCATTTGTAGCGATCCTGAATATCTTCATCTCTAAGTCACTGTTCACTCATAATTCTTCTCACATCATCCATCCAATTTCTTTAGGTTTTATCTTTTTTTCCTTTCTCACATATTCTCTGTTCCTAGATCTTCTAATAATAGTAGAATAACAATTATTGTAACATACTCGTACATAGACGTTAATGAATGGTAGAAGTAGATAATAAATAATAGTTTAAAAAACTAAAAGAACACGCTTTATTAGAAAACTAAAAAGTGAAAAATAATTTTAATTTCCAGTACGCTTGGGATAAAATAAAGTGGTCAACAAAAAAATCATCTCCAACACATATAGAATAAAATTAGAGTTATCAACAAAAAGAAAATAATTTTACCATCAAAAGCGTGGGGTGCTCTATATCAATTAATATATTTGATAATAAACAGATATTGGTAAAAGTAAGTTCTCTAAGAAGAAAATGTAAAAATCATAAAAATCACCCCACGCTTTTGATGGTAAAATTATTTTCTTTTTGTTGATAACTCTAATTTTATTCTATATGTGTTGGAGATGATTTTTTTGTTGACCACTTTATTTTATCCCAAGCGTACTGGAAATTAAAATTATTTTTCATTTTTTAGTTTTCTAATAAAGCGTGTTCTTTTAGTTTTTAAAACTATTATTTATTTTTTATTTTTAGTTTTAATATTTTACAGAATAAGATAAAAATATAAATATCTTTAAATTCGATTCTATTGTAGTATGAGCTAAAAGTAACACTCTTCTATAAAAAAAACCCTCCCAGCCGGATTTGAACCAGCGTCGTACGGATTACTGAAATTTCGTATATACCACTAAGAGTACACTGCTTTACCAACTGAGCTCTTACAACGATTGACTAAAAACTCGACAAGTCCGCAACCTATTATACCAGTTTTCATTTTTTTTTATTTTCGGATGATTCTGACCAGGATTTTTGAAACAAAATATGAAATTATTGTATTGTCACGGGTCCTCCATACGTATACAAAGTTTCAAGTCGATCCAATGTTTCTAAGTGGGTGAAAATCGCGTTGAAAGATTCCGTTACATTGATACAAAAACACTTTTTTTATTTTGTGATGATTATGGCCAGGGTTTTAGAAAATTAATATGAAATTATTGTATTGTCACGGGTCCTCTCCAAGTATACAAAGTTTCAAGTCGATTCGATGATTTTAAGTGGGTGAAAATCGCGTTGAAAGATTCCGTTACATAGATAGATAGATAGATAGATAGATAGATAGATAGATACAGGTCAAGCTAATATAAAGCGTGTAAAAATAAATAATAGTTTTAAAAAACTAAAAGAACACGCTTTATTAGAAAACTAAAAAATGAAAAATAATTTTAATTTCCAGTACGCTTGGGATAAAATAAAGTGGTCAACAAAAAAATCATCTCCAACACATATAGAATAAAATAAATAATAGTTTAAAAAAAAACTAAAAAAACACGCTTTATTAGAAAACTAAAAAATTAAAAATAATTTTAATTTCCAATACGCTTGGGATAAAATAATGTGATCAACAAAAAAATCATCTCTAACACATATAGAATAAAATTAGAGTTATCAACAAAAAGAAAATAATTTTACCATCAAAAGCGTGGGGTGCTCTATATCAATTAATATATTTGATAATAAACAGATATTGGTAAAAGTAAACTCTCTAAGAAGAAAATATAAAAATCATAAAAAGCACCCACGCTTTTGATGGTAAAATTATTTTCTTTTTGTTGATAACTCTAATTTTATTCTATATGTGTTAGAGATAATTTTTTTGTTGACCACTTTATTTTATCCCAAGCGTATTGTAAATTAAAAATATTTTTAATTTTTTAGTTTTATAATAAAGCGTGTTCTTTTAGTTTTTTTTAAACTGTTATTTATTTTTTATTTTTTAGTTTTAATATTTTACAGAATAAGATAAAAATATAAATATCTTTAAATTCGATACTATTGTAGTATGAGCTAAAAGTAATACTCTTCTATAAAAAAAAACCTCCCAGCCGGATTAGAACCAGCGACATATGGATTACAGAAATTATATACCACTAAGATTTCACTACTCTACCAACTGAGCTCTTACAACGATTGACTAAAAACTCGACAAGTCCGCAACCTATTATATCAGTTTTCATTTTTTTGATTTTCGGATGATTCTGGCCAGGATTTTAGAAACAAAATATGAAATTATTATATTGTCATGAGTCCTCTACACGTATACAAAGTTTCAAGTCGATCCAATGTTTCTAAGTGGGTGAAAATCGCGTTGAAAGATTCCGTTACATTGATACAAAAACACTTTTTTTGATTTTCTGATGATTATGGCCAGGATTTTAGAAACTAAATATGAAATTATTGTATTGTCACGGGTCCTCTACAAGTATACAAAGTTTCAAGTCAATACAATGTTTCTAAGTGGGTGAAAATCGCGTTGAAAGATTCCGTTACATTGATACAAAAACACTTTTTTTGATTTTCTGATGATTATGGCCAGGATTTTAGAAAATAAATATGAAATTATTGTATTGTCACGGGTCCTCTACAAGTATACAAAGTTTCAAGTCGATCCAATGATTTTAAGTGGGTGAAAATCGCGTTGAAAGATTCCGTTACATAGATAGATAGATACAGGTCAAGCTAATATAAAGCGTGTAAAAACCCTCCTAGCCGGATTTGAACCAGCGGCGTATGGATTATTGAAATTATATACCACTAAGAGTTCACTGCTATACCAACTGAGCTCTTACAACGATTGACTAAAAACTCGACAAATCCGCAACCTATTATACCAGTTTTCATTTTTTTTTATTTTCGGATGATTCTGGCCAGGATTTTAGAAATAAAATATGAAATTATTGTATTGTGACGGGTCCTCTACACGTATACAAAGTTTCAAGTCGATCCAATGTTTCTAAATGGGTGAAAATCGCGTTGAAAGATTCCGTTACATTGATACAAAAACACTTTTTTTTTATTTTCTGATAATTATGGCCAGGATTTTAGAAAATAAGTATGAAATTATTTTATTGTCACGGGTTCTCTATAAGTATACAAAGTTTCAAGTCGATCCAATGATTTTAAATGGATGAAAATCGCGTTGAAAGATTCCGTTACATAGATAGATAGATAGATAGATAGATAGATAGATAGATAGATATATAGATAGATAGATAGATATATATATATATAGATAGATAGATAGATAGATAGATACAAGTCAAGCTAATATAAAGCGTGTAAAAATGTCTCCACAACCAACAATCCTTGCTTATAATAAAACAAATGAAAAGCTACATAGCAACGATCACCAAATGTTTCTTTCTCATAGAAGTAATTTATATCCAACCAATATTTTAATTAATTTATTACTATGTTTAATAAAAATTTAGTCACATAGACCAAAAAATAGTATGCAATACACATGAGGTAAGCACGTAACAGATCTCGAAAATTGTTAAAACTCGGCGCAGGCGCCTCGTTTTTTTCAAGCTTTTTCTCGATCAGTAACAAGTGCTTACCTCACTTGTATCGCAATATACTATAACAATTTTGACACTAAAATAACCTTATGTAAAGATGGTCTACTGCTGTTTTGTTAGGTTTCAAAAATGCACATTAAGTGCTATAAATGAAAGCGATATCATTTTGGAAGTAAACAGCTGTGATAACATGAAACCGATCTAATTGAACTCAATAGTTTCAACCTATTCAGTTAATAGCATCCTTAATTGCCTGCATTATGGGCTATTTCATGGTAACGAACGCCATATTAGTTTTTTCATCTATTGTACTCTATAAATACAGGAATTGAAAAAAAAAATACAGATCGCTTACTTTTTCATACATTCCAACACGTATATTCAGAAATAAAATTGTTCGCATTTTCTTTACATTGTATTATAAAATTTATTTATTTTTGCGGATGTCATTTTTGGAGAAGAGCTGCCCGAAAATCTCGACTGGAAAAAATTAGAAGTAGGCTATAGAAATAAGAAAATGGATGAATGCAGAAAGAAATATAATGGATGAGATTGAACACAGAAGGCTAAAATGGTATGGACACGTAAGAAGAATGCAGGATGGAAAACTACCAAAGGCCGTCTATGCATGAGAAATTGAAAGATGGAACAGAAAAGGAAGACCAAGAACAACCTGGAATAACAACATTCAAAATTCAATGTGGAAATTTGGTGTAACAGATGAAGACACAGAGGTGAGAGAACGATGGAGAACTTTGATTAAGTTGAATTTGTGAATCGTTGTTGTAGACTGATAGTCTATAAGTCCGTAGTCATTTATATTTATTATTTTTTTTATTTCATGTTAATTACTAAAGTTGGTTGGAGAAAACCCTCAATGATGAGTAAAATTCTCAAAATGAATGAATGAATGAATGAATGGGTGTCATTTTGATATCCAATTGTAATAACGCATTATACATTAAGAAATTATAGTTTTTTAAACCATTTTATTACATTTAGAGATTGTTTAAATCTTGCTTCACATCACTGAGGGTGAACTAATTCTCTGCATGAATCACTTGACGCTAAACAATTGGCGAACATAACTTTATCCATTAATCTTTCGTTTCATATGTGGACGAGGGAGATAAAATCTACATACTTGATACAAATATTAATTTAATATTTGCTTAGAGCCTAATACATAAAAACATATAACTTATAACCTAACGCTATATTCGAACGCAGAACATCATGCTTGAAGTGCATATACTCTAGCTACATGAGCAACAGAAATACGTGACGTCGCACTTGCAAGAAAGCGAACTTCTTGCGTCTTCTCAGCATATCATCAGCATTTCCAAAATTACCTGCTTTAAGAAAACGTGATGTGTATATGGAAGTTATGGAAACACTACACAATCAATGTATAATTCTCAAAATTATAATCACATTACAAATACTTATTTTCATTATTTCCATTTAACAAAATTGTCTTTATATATTCGAACCTACGATTTTCAATTACATGCAGCATCTATTAGCCATCTCACAAACAAGCCCATGTGTGAAAACACTTTAATTCCTAAATGTCAAAATTTCCGAAATTTAGAGTACTACATAAATTCCGTCTACAGGCTGTGTCAAGGATTTCAAATTGAATAAATCCCAAATTCTCGATTGGTCATTCCAAGAATATAGTCTTGCTGGTTTTACTAAAAGTGTTACAATTTTCGAAATTTTGAAAACTGCAAAAATTAAGTCTACGAGGTGCGTTCCGGATTTCTAATGGAGAAAATCTGGTCTATGTACTAAATTTCCAGATTAAGGCGTTTTTACTACAATGTCAATATCAAATAAAATCAGTTCATAACCCTAGTTGGTATAGTTGCTGTCAGAATGGCGCGGAAGTAGATCAATTAGAAGTTTCAATTGTGGAGAATGTGTTGGCATGGATAATGGACACGTGAATTGTCAGTTTGTAGTTTTGGGTAATTCTTGGAAATAATTTGTGCATTCTTTTTGGAAGTGAACTAGTAAATGAGCGACATATTCTGAAGTTTCCCCCCCCCCCAAAAATATAGCCTATATTAAATTAAATCATGACAGCTCAAATTAGTCAAATCCCATTGATCTACTTCCCGTTAGTATTAACTGATAATATAGGGTGTTACATTATAAACTAAACGCTCTATGATCCTGGCTGAATGGATATCTTTCCAGACTCCAAGCTTGAAATTGTTGATGTAACTGATAGTAGATCCCGGGACTTCTAGAATGCTTAGTCAGACATGTTAACGGTTACATCACAGAAGTGTTAAAGTTTATATGCGTTCGTTTCTTGTTTTCTTCTTTTAAGCCCATGTTTCCCTTAACAGAGATTTGGCGCTCTCCCCCTACATAGAAGAATTTGAACCATACTAATTTAGTTACTCTTGTTTTCGTATAGATGTCATTTGAGTGGTCCATGGTCAGCGTTCCGCCTCATACCGATAACTAGGAAACCAAGGTAGTACTCCATCCATCCATAGTAATTCTGCCCGAAGGCAGGTCCTTCACTGCAATCATAGCATTTTCATGCTATGCTTGCAGCTTTACCTAGGGTATTGTAGGCGTGGTAGCTTCCCGTTGCTTTCCACACCGGTGAAGGATGATGATGATAATGGCCATATTATTTCGGGGACCGTTTGGGCCTTAAAATTTTCCTGACATTTGTCTTACAGATGAAGAAAAACCCCGATAAAAACCACACCCAGAAATACTGCCCCGGCCGGGGATCGAACCCGGGCCCGCTGCGTGATAAGGCAGCACGCTACCTCGAGACCACAGCGGTGGACTAGGACGGGAAAAATCGGTAAATTTTGCTTAGACGCATTTTCATTCAGACTTAAGGATCTTTTACGAGCCTGAAAATCTTCAGACTCGGGACCCACGGCTTAAAGTCCCTCCCGGAGGACTTGCTTCTTGGATTTTTCCATCCTAAAAAATCAATCGACCCCGGCCGAGTTTGAACCCGCGACCCTTGGGACCAGAGGCAAAGAGCATAACCACTAGTCCACCGCGGCCGTATGAAATGTAAATTCTGATTTTAAGTAATCATTCAAATATATTACATATGATAGTGCAAAGATATGTTATGATAGGAAAATTGATTCCCCGTAATGGCTCGACGTGTCTTACTGTAGTCTGGATAGTACACTAGCTTATTGGCTGATATCTTTCGTGGATGCTGTTGGATCCGATTATATGTTACAAGTTATTGCTTGCTAGTAGGTATACCTCCTCTTCATTTTTATGTAATTGGATACATGGCGTGCTGACTACTGTCAGGAATCATTTACATGGTGATTAGGCCATTGGTCATGACGTTTTAGATCTCCCCGGGTTCTACCAACCCTCTACGGCCCAATTAGCTGGGTTAACCAATCCTGTGGATTTATTACCTTCTTTTACAAGCCCTCAAGGATGAGAAAAATACCGATTGGCTTAAACTGATATGAATAGGTAGGTTACTTCCGATTACAGATGCTTTATATCGTGTGATCATTAGTAACCGTACGGTTTAAAATACAGGCTGATCCAAAACTTACTTTCCTATTTCGTCTTGTTTCTGGCATTAAGAGAAAGAAGTTGCTATATGAAATTATAAATCACACGCATTTACCATATATTTATTCTTTCTTAAATAACATTCGTTTGATCCAAAACTTACTTTCCTATTTCGTTTTGTTTCTGGCATTAAGAGAAAGAAGTTGCTATATGAAATTATAAATCACACACATTTACCATATATTTATTCTTTCTTAAATAACATTCGTCTCTTCGTTTTTATAGACGATCAGTTAATTATTTACTGTGGAATTTGCATTTATAGAATTTTCTGCTAGCAGCGGGGTTTTTTTTTTTTTTACCATCTATCTCTTGAAAATGCTTTTGGCTAATATATCCCGTTAATACAAATTATCTTTAGTGACATTAGCTAAAATCAGAACTCTTAGAATAATAAAGCTCTTATTTTATTGTAAGGTGATAAATCCTACATTGTCATTAACTGAAGGATTTTATTTTATTTAGGCCTATGTATTTTGTTTAGGTTTTTTATGGTCTCTTAGTTAAAGGGAGAAGAAAAGGTAACGAGTATTTGGCAATAAAGTGCTTAGGACAATTTTTTGACCAAAGACAGACGAACAGACAGGTGAATGGAGGAAACTTCATAATAGCGAGGTTCATGATCTTTATGGGAAACCAGATGTAATAGGTATAGTTTCTCGTTACTGCGATGCACAAGGCATGTTACATGAATTGGGAGCGACAGAAGGGCACGGAGACTTTTTTTACGAAAATCAGAGGGCAAGCGCTCAGTAGATAGGCTAAGAATGAGATGGGAGAATAATATAAACCATTAATTGTAGGAGTCCCGCGCAATAGTCGAGCGGTTTAAGGCATGAATGCTGTAAGTAATGCAGAACTACGATCCTTATCAATGGGAGGAAGATATTTCCTCAAGGAATTTCGACCAGTATGGAACCGGAGGCCACCCGGCATCGTGACGAATAAGTATGGACTACATATTGGGAAACCAGCTATAACGGCTGGGGGATCCGACATGCTGACAACATGTCACCCTTACACTGGCTGGATGCAAGTCTACCTGTGCGATTAATGCATGTGGATATGAGGCCAGCAACCGGTTGGTAGGCCTAGTGTTTTCTAAGCCTGTCGCGCCATAGAGTTATAATTTATGGAGATGAATTATAGGCTACAGGGAATGATTGTTAAATGATAGGTCGTGTAAAGATATAAGGAGAACGTCCGCTCGACCCTGAACTTCTGGGTTCATGGTACTAATTAGAGCTTTTTTATCTTTCATGATATAAACAGGCTGAATATTAATATTTGACCGAGGTGGAAGAATCTTTCTGACTTGTGGGGCTTGAATGAAATATAAGGTATTTTAAAACTCAGTTTAAAAAAAAGTAGGCCTACGGGTACATATCGATATTAAAAGCTGACAAAAATAATTCACTCTAACCTTACATTTAATCTTTTTATACAGCAAAGTTTATTGGTTAGGCCAGATTTCTGTTAGGTTTTAAGTTTTTTAAGCTTAATATTTAAATTTTGTTTTTGATACCGTAATTGTGATCAGTTATAAATTATAAATTCGTCATACATCGTTTGTATATGATTAAAAAAACAAACTCCTTGCCACGACAGGCCTAGAAGGTCATTTGGCCTACCAGCCGGCTGCTAACTTCTCATCCACATAGATTTATCGAGGGGTTGGACGGTAATGAAGCCAGTATATGAGTGATATGTGGCCAGTGTGTCGGATTCCGCAACCGATTCTTCATAATTACCATTACATTTCCAATCATCAGCAGTCCCGAACTCGTGTAAATAGCATTACTATTTTTGCTTGATTCCATTCCCATTTGTAACAGACACAGCATTATTTGTGTAGTATATTTTTTCGTTATATATATTCCCCGTTATCATAGTTGTATACAAATTTATAAACTATTAATTTTTTAGATTTAATCTGACGCTATGTTTGTATAATCTGCCATCATAGTAGTAATATTCTAATAATTTATTAACAAGACATTACGTTAAAGTTAATTTACTGTAAAAATACAAACGTCAAGAAAAGAGGACATGGGTTTCACTGGGGTAAATTTTTCCGGAGGTGAAATAGTTCCCCATTCGGTTCTCGGTGAGAGGACTACTTCAGGGACCCATGCCAAAGGCTCAAACACAGGGACAGGTAATGAACGTGTAATGTTGGGACTTTATATAACAGCGCGGCGCTAGAGGTATTAACGAGGGTATTAAATAAATCACCCTTGTATATAGTCGCCTTACAGTAAGTTAGGTGGTCAGGAAAGGTAGTCAGCAATCAGGAAGCTTTGCATTATCCTACGGGGGTGCAGAAAGATCTGAGAACGGTTTTTTAGTCCGAAGGAGGATCCTGTCCGTATCCGAGATATTAAGTTTGTCAGTGATAGGATATCATACATCATTCTAAAGAGTAAACGACATGATTTTGTAAATTGTAAATGTACATGCTCCCACAGAAGATAAAGATGACGAAATAAAGGATGAGTTATATGAAGAATTAGAATGCGTATTTGATAGTCATTCTCATTCACGATATTATATGAAAATTTTCTTAGGAGATTTTAATGCAAAAAATCTGGAGGGAAGATATATTCAAACCAACAATAGGCAAATTCAGACTTCATGAAGATAGTAACGAGAATGGAGTTAGATTAGTCACTTTTGCCATATCACATAATCTCGTTGTTAAGTACACAACATTCCAGTGGCACAGTAGCATCATCGATGTTAGATCAGTTAGAGGGACAGACTGCAATTCGGATCATCGTCTGGTCAGGGTGAAAATCAGACAACGGCTATCGCTTATGAGAGGAACAAACACTAAGTATGATTCTGAAAATGTTGAATTAAAAAACTTGAAAAATGATGAAATGCGGCAAGAATATAAATTCAAAATTTCTAATACACTTGAAGTACTGGAATATTCAGATGACAATGTGGCAAACGAAGAAGAAACTGAAATAAATAAAGAATGGGAGGCTATAAGAGTTACTATCAAATTGTCAGCATCATAAATTATTGGTTATTTAAAAAAGAGGCAAAACAAGAAATGGTTTGATGAGGAATGAGCCGACATTGTAAAGAAAAGAAAGCTACCAAAAATGAAATGGTTACACGAGCCAAATGAGGTAAATTTAGAGCAATTGGGTATATTAGACGGGAAACCACCAAGTTCCTAATAGTAAAAAGAGGGAATATTGAGAGAGAGGATTAACGATCTTGAAATGAATGCAAAAAATAGAAACATTAGAGAATTATATCAGGGAATTGGGATAGTTTCAGGCTAGAACAAACATAATTTTGAATGAAAATAGGGATATGATTGCAGTTTCCAGGAGTATATTAAATAGATGGAAAAGTTACTTTAATCAGCTAATAAATGTATATACAGAATAGGATATTGAAGAGGATAATATACAGAGAGCAGAAATGCTAGTCGCAGAACCAAATGCATTAGAGGTTGAAATGGCGATAGAAAAATTGAAGATATATAAAACATCAGGTTCAGATAAGATCCCAGCAGAACTGATAAAATCAGGGGAAGGAAAATTAATGGACAAGACAGCCGTTTGCTTAGTATAATTTGGGAAGAAGCCATTCCTGATGAATGGAAAGAATCGATTATCGTACTAATCTATAAGAAAGGAGATAAAACTGATTGCAACAACTATAGGGGTATCTCATTACTTTCAACTTCGTATAAAATTCTAACAAGTAAGTTATATTAATAAGCAGAGTTACTCCCTATATTGATGACATTATAGGAGGTCATCAATGTGCATTTAGAAGAAACAGGTCTACAACAGATAGTCTAAGATTTTTGAAAATAAATGGCAATATGATGGTACTGTACATCAACTATATGTAGACTTCAAAAAAGCGAATGATTCAATTAAGAGGGAGAAGTTATATAGTAACCTGTTGGAGTTCGGAATTCCTAAAAAGTTAGTTAGACTTATACGAATGTGTCTAAAAGGCTCAAAGAGTAGGGTGCGTGTAGGCAAACAGTTTTCAGACTTTTTTGAAATTCAGAATGGGTTGAAGCAAGGAGATGCACTATCTCCTCTACTATTTAATTTTGTACTAGAGCATGCCATTAAATCTTTAGAGAATGAGGAAGGCTTACAACTCAATGGTATTAATAAGCTGTTAGTTTATGCTGATGATGTAGTACTATTGGGCGATAGCGAGGAGATACTAAAAGCCAAAACGCACACACTATTGAGTAACACTAAGAAATTGGGACTGGAAGTAAATATCAATAAAATAAATATATAGTCACACATAGAAGTACAATGTACAGGGTGTCCCATTCAAACCTCCCACATTTTAATTAATCATAACTAACAAAGTATGCGGAGTTATGAAATGAGGCCGGTATTAAACGAAACAGAAACTCAAAGAATTTTCATTGCCACTCACTAAAACACCTCTATATGTTCACCATTAGTAGCACTAACAATATCAAGTCTATATTCGATTTCGTGCCACGTTCTGTCCAAAAAGTCCATTAGTACTGTTGTAATTGTGTCAAGGATACGGGTTCGTAAATCATGAATATCTTGTACTGGAGTCGCAAACACACGGTCTTTTACATACCCCCAGAGGAAGAAGTCCAGTGGAGGATGTCTGGCGATCGTGGTGGCCAGCAAATCGGTCGGTCTCGTCCAATCCACCTATCTAGGAAGGATTCTTTGAGTGAATTCCTAACATCCAGGCTCCAGTGTGGTGGGGTTCTATCTTGCTGAAAAATTACTTGGGTTGCAGATCAGCTATTTGGGAGTACAAGAACTAACTGTTCCAGTTACTAGCCAGTTATTGACTTCTCGTGGAAGTAAACAGGACCTATAATCCTGTTCTTCATCAGGTCGCTTTGGGCTATCCTGGACGTGGTCACGGTAGCCGTGTGAATTTTCGTACCCCAGTTCCTTACATTGTGCCGATAAACAGATCTTGTTAACATGGAAAACAAAGACGTTTCCAAGAAATTGAGGGTCCTTGTCAATACGATCCAGCATTTCAATAGCGAATGCCTGTCGTCGTGGCCTGTCATCTGGCTTAATTTGTTGAACAATTTGCACCTTGTAGGGGTACAAACGAAGCCGCTTATGTAGCACTCGCGATGCACAGTTGATCTCGGCACGTTTAATTGCCGGGAAGCCTGGCGAATTGATTTTTGTGGACTTCTCTGAAATCCTGCTCTAATTTCTTCAATCTTTTCTTCTGAAACACGTGTACGAGCACCTACTCATTCTTTTTTAACGTTTCCAGTATCCAGAAACTTCTCAAGCCATGCCTTCATAGTCTTCCCATCAAGTGCTTTTCCTCCATATTCTCTCCGATAATTGTAATTATTGACTTCGACTCTGCATACCAGAAAACAGTTTGTGCTCGTTGCTAAGGAGTCGCCATTTTTGTTTTATGCCATTATTGTCCAACATGAGACAGATGAATTAACTGCAACAATGAAAACAAAAAGTCTTTGAGTTTCTGTTTCTTTTAATATCAACCTCATTTCATAATTCCGCATACTTTGATAGTTATGATTAATTAAAATGTACGAGGTTTGAATGAAACACGGTGTGTGATGGAAATGGACAGCTAATGACAAATGAGAGAAATTTTGTGGAAGTGGTTGTTTTCAAATACCTAGGAACAATAATGACAAATAGGGATGAGATGCACAAAGAAATGAAACATAAGCTCAATTCTGGAAACGAGAGCTATTATGCATTACAGGGGCTCTTGAAGTAACCAGCTCCTTTCAATAAATGATCAACTGAAAATATATAAAACTGTTATTCTCCCAGTTATATTATATGGACGCGAAACATAGACTCTTACTTTAAGGGAGTAAAGGAGATTACGAGTATTTGAGATTATAGTTCTTAGGAAATTTTTTGGACGAAAGAGAGATGAACAGATAGGTGAATGGAGAAGACTACGGAACTGTGAACTACATAGTCTTTGTAGGAAGCCAGATAGCCTATAATAAGAATAGTTAAGTCACGTTGACTGCGAAGGCCAGGACATGTGGCACGAATGGGAAATGAAATATGTGCATGGAAGCTTCCTGTAGGAAAACCAGAGGGAAAACGCCCAATTGGTAGATCAAGAATGAGGTGGGAGAATAACGTAACCGTGATTTGAGGGAAATAGATTATACTTGGGATGATTGGAAAACATTAGCTCAGGATAGGGATGTATGGAAAGCATATGTCCGCGCGGCCATGAACCTACGAGTTCGATCGTGGCAATGGGTTGGTTAGTGTACAATCTTATGATTTCATTTCTAAATACATTTCTAATTTAATGTATTGTTTATACTGAAATTCATTGTTTTAATAATATTGCAATTATTTCTGAAGTGTGTAGGCTATATATTATGTATCGACGTGCATTTCACGGTGTGTAATATGGAAGTTATAAATAAAAAACTTCAACTACCAAACCTGCATCTATTATTGCGTGGCCTCTAGCAGCTGCTATATATATCACGCGGCAACAAAATAGTAGCATTCCTCACCGTTCTACAAACTTTAATGACGAAATAAACTTATTTACTTTCGTCATTGAATTGATCTTAAAGCTATTCTAATATTTGCTAATTTGTAACCCACAATATTACCAAATCGTTGTTAACCCTTAACTTCGTAATGTATCCTAGAAGGAAACATAAATTGTTTTAATGTATTTAATATTTTTAAAGGAATTCAAGACAACATGAAGAAGAGAAATATGACAGAAGCAAGTTCAATTAACCTAAATGTGTGTCGAATTAAACAATATACCTAATAATAAGTTACATATGATTTCGTTTTCACTGCGGTTCAATACACTTAAATAACTGATACGAAAAATGAGTGTTTTACCAATTTAAGGATTAAATAAAATGGAATCGAAAAAGAGGACTACGGATATGGGATGAAAACATAAAAAAAGTAATTGATGATAAACTTGAAGCATACAAAAAATTTCTGTCTACAAAAAAAGATGAAGATAAAGTAGAGTATCATAGGAAGAGAGCCATAGCTAAAATTGAAGTTCGCAAAAAACATAGGCAAAGCTGGGAACAATTTGTCTCATTTTTGGAAAATGATATCACTAGGCCTCAACCAAAAATATATAAAGTTTTAAAAAATTTAAATAATGATTCAAGAGAAAATGCACATTTAAATTGTATATCTAAAGAATCTTGGCTTACCTACTTTCATCATTTATGGACACAAAAGGATGATTTATTACAAATACCAATCTCTAATAACACTGCTTTGGAACAAATTTCTATAGATGAATTAACTGATGTTGTTAAATCATTAAAAAGTAACAAAGCTCCCGGAGAAGACCACATTAATCAAGAATTATTTAAATTTTCAACTAAAAAAATTTTTTAGACAGATTTCTTATTCTCCTTAATATGATATGGGAAGGACAAGAACCACCACAAAGCTGGAACAAATCCATTGTAATACCAATCTTCAAAAAAGGAAGTCGCCAAATCAAAGATAACTATCGTGGAATTAGCTTGTTGAACTCTGGATATAAAATTTATGCTAATATAGTTAAGAATAAATTGAGGAAAATTTATGAAAATATAATTGGAGAAGAGTAGAATGGATTCAGAAAGGGTAGATCTTGTACAGATGGATTCTTTACTCTAAAACTACTATTAGAAAAGCACAAGGAATTCAATATAGAAACTCATATCGCCTTCGTTGACTTCATAAAGGCTTTTGACAAAGTAGACAGAAATATATTACTACAAATTTTAGCTGATGATAACGTTCCACAACAATATATTACTAATATCTTCAACATCTATAAAGATAATGAAATCTCTGTTAAACAAGATGGCAAATTATCTTCTTGGGAAAAGATCAACACTGGAGTAAGACAGGGATGTGGACTTTCACCGGTGCTTTTCATTATATACATGAATAAATTAATAAATGAATGGAGGAAAACACAACGAGGATATATACCCATCAATAGGAACCTCAAACTCGATGCTATTCTTTTTGCAGACGATTTAGCTCTTCTGGCACTTTCCGAAAATGATTTGCAACGATCAATTTATAATTTACAAAAAATAGGTGCCAAATTTAATATGGAAATATCAATTAACAAAACTAAAATTATGGCATTTCATGGGAAGGACCCCATACAAAGTAAAATCTGTCTCCAGAATAAAATTTTAGAGAGATCTAATCAATTTAAATATCTTGGATATTATCTCTCTATCTGGGATGAAAAGGATATCCCTGAAAAAGTTACTAGTTATAATAAAAGTTTAGGAATTATTAATCAAGTTATGAAACCATCCCTTGTACAAAAAAACACCAGATTACGTTTATATAACACTTTGGCTAGACCAGTGTTGACCTATGGTAGTGAAGCATGGACACTAAAAAAACAACATGAAAGCAGAATAACGGCTTGTGAAATGAGATTCATGCGCAGAACAGCGGGTTACACCAGATGGTGGGATCGGAAAAGGAACACCGATATCTTAAAAGAATTGAAGACTACGCCAATTTTGGAATATATTAAACAGTACCAACTAAATTGGAAACACCATCTTGAAAGAATGAGTTCAAATCGGATCCCCAAAGCTGTTTATAATTATATACCAAGAGGACGAAGATCACTGGGCCGTGCTATGAAACGCTGGAGGGAAAATTTTCTATAGGATCGTAACAGGCCTTGGCCTAATACTTGGAAGGAAGGAAGAAGAAGAAGATAAAATTTTGTATGTTATATTTTCAAACTTGGGACAAAATGTTTAGCTTAGTTGGTTAAAGCAATACGCTGTAAACTGGAGAGTCAATGGTTTGAGTCTCTATGGGGGTAAGAATTTTTAAACTGTCCTAAACTCTCTGGCGGTACTAAGACTCCTGGGGAAATGAGTACCAGACGTAAATTCAGGGAGTAAAGTCGGCTGTCACATCTCATGACACGGAGGAACATTAACCTCTTACCACCTCAAATGGCTCCTAAGGCCTGCAGTGGGAACAGCAATGTAACCATAATCTGGCTCCTAAGGCCTGCAGTGGGAACAGCAATGTAACCATAATCTGGCTCCTAAGGCCTGCAGTGGGAACAGCAATGTAACCAGAATCTGGCTCCTAAGGCCTGCAGTGGGAACAGCAATGTAACCATAATCTGGCTCCTAAGGCCTGCAGTGGGAACAGCAATGTAACCATAATCTGGCTCCTAAGGCCTGCAGTGGGAACAGCAATGTAACCATAATCTAGCTCCTAAGGCCTGCAGTGGGAACAGCAATGTAACCATAATCGAGAAAATGAGAGATTTTGAGAGAAAAAAATTGTCAGTCGTTAGCACTCAGTTTTGAATTGCCATATGTCGTTTAATAAAATGCCTACCTACGTGAATTAACTCTATTCAGTCTAAGATAATTTGTTAATTTAGAATTTATTTTATTATGCAGAATAATCTTTTCCGCCTTGTGTTGACCACTGTTTATTTTAAACTAACTTAAAGAGGTACAGTGCAAAGTTCATACTGAAACCAAGCAGTTAAAGGAGCTTGAGGCTCAGAAAACATTTTTTTGTTATCAATGTGTGATCTATTTATTGTTTTGATTTTATAATGTCTTCTCTTTTTAACTTTTTTGGCATATTAGATACAAAGACAATAATTTAATATCTCTCTCTCTCTCTCTATCTATCTATCTCTCTCTCTCTCTCTCTCTCTCTCTCTCTCTCTCTCTTTCATTCTTTCTTTCTCCCTCTCTCAGGTGAGTATATATATATATATATATATATATATATATATATATATATATACACACACAAATGTCGATGTTATATTTCGAAGCGTCACTGCTTTTAAGTAAAAATATTCTCTTTAATTTGCTTACTTATTATAGGAGCAACAAGATGGCAGTGGAGACCGAGTTCCCCGCTACATCTCGTAACAGAGAATATATATATATATATATATATATATCCCATCCATAGTAATTCTGCCCGAAGACAGGTCCTTCACTGCAATCATAGCATTTTAATGCTATGCTTGCAGCTTTACTAGGGAATGGTGTGTGGTAGTTTCCGTTGCTTTCCACACCGGGGAAGGACGATTATGATAATGATAACGGTAAGGATGATAATGTTAATGATGGCTATATGATTTCGGGGACCGTTTGGGCCTTAAAGTTTTCCTGACATTTGTCTTACAGGTGAGGAAAAACCCCGATAAAAACCTCACCCAGAAAAACTGCCCCGACCGGGGATCGAACCCGGGCCCGCTGCGTGACAAGGCAGCACGCTACCTCGAGACCACAGCGGTGGACGTATATATATATATATATATATATATATATATAAAAGATGGAGATAAAGTAGAGTATCATAGGAAGAGAGTCATAGCTAAAATTGAAGTTCGCAAAAACATAGACAAAGCTGGGAACAATTTGTCTCATTTTTGGAAAATGATATCACTAGGTCTCAACCAAAAATATATAAAGTTTTAAAAAATTTAAATAATGATTCAAGAGAAAATGCACATTTAAATTGTATATCTAAAGAATCTTGGCTTACCTACTTTCATCATTTATGGACACAAAAGGATGATTTATTACAAATACCAATCTCTAATAACACTGCTTTGGAACAAATTTCTATAGATGAATTAACTGATGTTGTTAAATCATTAAAAAGTAACAAAGCTCCCGGAGAAGACCACATTAATCAAGAATTATTTAAATTTTCAACTAAAAATTTTTTAGACAGATTTCTTATTCTCCTTAATATGATATGGGAAGGCTGGAACAAATCCATTGTAATACCAATCTTCAAAAAAGGAAGTCGCCAAATCAAAGATAACTATCGTGGAATTAGCTTGTTGAACTCTGGATATAAAATTTATGCTAATATAGTTAAGAATAAATTGAGGAAAATTTATGAAAATATAATTGGAGAAGAGCAGAATGGATTCAGAAAGGGTAGATCTTGTACAGATGGATTCTTTACTCTAAAACTACTATTAGAAAAGCACAAGTAATTCAATATAGAAACTCATATCGCCTTCGTTGACTTCATAAAGGCTTTTGACAAAGTAGCCAGAAATATATTACTACAAATTTTAGTTGATGATAACGTTCCACAACAATATATTACTAATATCTTCAACATCTATAAAGATAATGAAATCTCTGTTAACAAGATGGCAAATTATCTTCTTGGGAAAAGATCAACACTGGAGTAAGACAGGGATGTGGACTTTCACCGGTGCTTTTCATTATATACATGAATAAATTAATAAATGAATGGAGGAAAACACAACGAGGATATATACCCATCAATAGGAACCTCAAACTCGATGCTATTCTTTTTGCAGACGATTTAGCTCTTCTGGCACTTTCCGAAAATGATTTGCAACGATCAATTTATAATTTACAAAAAATAGGTGCCAAATTTAATATGGAAATATCAATTAACAAACTAAAATTATGGCATTTCATGGGAAGGACCCCATACAAAGTAAAATCTGTCTCCAGAATAAAATTTTAGAGAGATCTAATCAATTTAAATATCTTGGATATTATCTCTCTATCTGGGATGAAAAGGATATCCCTGAAAAAGTTACTAGTTATAATAAAAGTTTAGGAATTATTAATCAAGTTATGAAACCATCCCTTGTACAAAAAAAACACCAGATTACGTTTATATAACACTTTGGCTAGACCAGTGTTGACCTATGGTAGTGAAGCATGGACACTAAAAAAACAACATGAAAGCAGAATAACGGCTTGTGAAATGAGATTCATGCGCAGAACGGCGGGTTACACCAGAAGGGATCGGAAAAGGAACACCGATATCTTAAAAGAATTGAAGACTACGCCAATTTTGGAATATATTAAACAGTACCAACTAAATTGGAAACACCATCTTGAAAGAATGAGTTCAAATCGGATCCCCAAAGCTGTTTATAATTATATACCAAGAGGACGAAGATCACTGGGCCGTGCTATGAAACGCTGGAGGGAAAATTTTCTATAGGATCGTAACAGGCCTTGGCCTAATACTTGGAAGGAAGAAGAAGAAGAAGATATATAATGAAATATAAATGTTTGTACTAGATTTGCTTGGTGGTGTAATTGGTACCGCACTGGAGTACCAATCCAGAGATCCGGGTTCAAATCTCGTCTAAGCATTTATTTTTCTAATCAATTGAGTTGGTGTTTACTTGATGAAAATCCATTACACATTTATTTAAATAAATACCGAGACAGCTATAACTAAACTATATCTTAATAAATATGAAAATCAAATAAAACTGGAAGTTTTATTTTTATTTAATTAAATATTTATTTTACTTATTATATCATATATATATATATATATATATATCCGATGGAATATGAACTAATACATTTAGAGGAATTATAAGACAAAATTCGAATATGAGAGTTCTTGTTTAGGAGCGAGATATGGTCACTCCAAGACTAGGAACCAGAATTTTAGCAACATATAAAAGCAAATTATTATTAATAATAATAATAATAATAATAATAATAATAATTATTATTATTATTATTATTATTCCATTAATTTGGTTTAATCTCTCACTCTACATGTAAAACTTATATGCCATACCTCACCCCGGCCTTACGTGGCATGGCCTGTCAGGAGAGGAATTTTAAATTATGGTTCAGGGCCTCCTCCGAGACAACACAGCATTAAGACGAAACACGCCATTCACTCTCACACATTCATACTAAGCACGGCGAATATGGTAATGAGATTATGATGGCCAGATGATGTTCAAGAACCATTTAGGTCTTAAATTTTCCTGATATTTGTCTTACAGGTGAGGAAAAACCCCGAAAAAATCCATCATACTGGAAACTTGTCCCGATCGAGAATCGCTGCTACGAGGCAGCGGCGCTACCTCAAGACCACAGCAGTGGGAATAATAATAATAATTGGTAATAATAATAATAATAATAATAATAATAATAATAATAATAATAACAATGATAATAAAAGTCAACTCAAAAAATCTACATAAGAAATATACGTAAACAACAAAAACACTATACACTATTATTATTTGAATTTTATGAACATTTTCATCACCATTGAGATAAGGTTAATAGTTTTAAAATTAATTACCAAACACCGTTAAAGCCACTATGTAAAAGTTAAAAATATGAAATTGCTACCTGAGACCTCAATCGTCCTCAACTACTCGTATAATACGCTGTCAAATATTTAGAAGGCCTTTCGGAACATAAGTTTCATCTTCTGCTTTTGGAATGATACTAACAGTTATGTAACAAAATATTAGGCAAAAATACAAGAAGGAAATTAAAAATAATAAATTAAAAGAATATGGAATTTAGAAAAAAATAAATAATAGTTTTAAAAAACTAAAACAGCACGCTTTATTAGAAAACCGAACTCAAAAATGAAAAATAATTTTAATTTCCAACACGCTTGGAATAAATTTAAAGTGGTCAACAAAAAATCATCTCCAACACATATAGAATAAAACTAGAATTATCAACAAAAGAAAATAATTTTACCATCAAAAGCGTGGGGTGCTCTATATCAGTTAATATATTTAATAATAAACAGATATTCGTAAAAATAAAGTCTCTAAGAAGAACATGTAAAAATCATAAAAAGCACCCCACGCTTTTGATGGTAATATTATTTTCTTTTTACACGCTTTATATTAGCTTCACCTGTATCTGTCTATCTATCTATCTATCTATCTATCTATCTATCTATCTATCTATCTATCTATCTATCTATGTAACGGAATCTTTCAACGCGATTTTCACCCCCTTAAAATCATTGGATAGACTTGAAACTTTGTATACTTGTAGAGGACTCGTGACAATACAATAATTTCATATTTATTTTCTAAAATCCTGGCCATAATCATCAGAAAATAAAAAATAAATAATAGTTTTAAAAAACTAAAAGAACACGCTTTATTAGAAAACTAAAACCTGAAAAATAATTTTAATTTCCAATACGCTTGGGATAAAATAAAGTGGTCAACAAAAAAATCATCTCCAGCACATATAGAATAAAATTAGAGTTATCACATAAAGGCAAATAATTTTACCATCAAAAGTGTGGGGTGTTCTATATCAAATAATATATTTGATAATAAACAGATATTGGTAAAAGTAAGCTGTCTAAGAAGAAAATGTATAAATCATGAAAATACCCCACGCTTTTGATGGTAAAATTATTTTCTTTTTGTTGATAACTCTAATTTTATTCTATATGTGTTGGAGATGATTTTTTTGTTGACCACTTTATTTTATCCCAAGCGTATTGGAAATTAAAATTATTTTTCATTTTTTAGTTTTCTGATAAAGCGTGTTCTTTTAGTTTTTTTAAACTATTATTTATTTTAATTTCTGATGATTATGGTTGGATTTTAGAAAATAAATATGAAATTATTGTATTGTCACGGCTCCTCTACAAGTATACAAAGTTTCAAGTCGATCCGATGATTTTAAGTGGGTGAAAATCGCGTTGAAAAATTCCTTTACATAGATAGATAGATACAGGTCAAGCTAATATAAAGCGTGTAAAAAAGTGTTTTTGTATCAATGTAACGGAATCTTTCAACGCGATTTTCACCCACTTAGATACATCGACTTGAAACTTTGTATACTTGTAGAGAACCCGTGACAATACAATAATTTCATATTTATTTTCTAAAATCCTGGCCATACTCATCAGAAAATCAAAAAAGTGTTTTTGTATCAATGTAACGGAATCTTTCAACGCGATTTTCCCCCACTTAGAAATATTGGATCGACTTGAAACTTTGTATACGTGTAGAGGACCCGTGACAATACAATAATTTCATATTTTACTTCTAAAATCCTGGCCAGAATCATCCGAAAATCAAAAAAATGAAAACTGCTATAATAGGTTGCGGACTTGTCGACTTTTTAGTCAATCGTTGTAAGAGCTCAGTTGGTAGAGCAGTGAACTCTTAGTGGTATATAATTTCAGCAATCCATACGTCGCTGGTTAAAATCCGGCTGGGAGGGTCTTTTTATAAAAGAGCATTACTTTTAGCTCACACTTTAAAATTCTATCAAATTTAAAGATATTTACATTTTTATCTTATTCTGTAAAATATTAAAACTAAAAAATAAATAATAGTTTTAAAAAACTAAAAGAACACGCTTTATTAGAAAACTAAAAAATGAAAAATAATTTTAATTTCCAATACGCTTGGGATAAAATTAAAGTGGTCAACAAAAAAATCATCCCCAACACATATAGAATAAAACTAGAGTTATCAACAAAAAGAAAATAATTTTACCATCAAAAGCGTGGGGTGCTTTTTATGATTTTTACATTTTCTTGTTAGAGAGCTTACTTTTACTAATATCTGTTTATTATAAAATATATTAATTGATACACGCTTTTGATGGTAAAATTATTTTCTTTTTGTTGATAACTCTAGTTTTATTCTATATGTGTTGGAGATGATTTTTTTGTTGACCACTTTAATTTTATCCCAAGCGTATTGGAAATTAAAATTATATTTCATTTTTTAGTTTTCTAATAAAGCGTGTTCTTTTAGTTTTTTAAAACTATTATTTATTGTTGATAATTCAAGCTTTATTCTATATGTGTTGGAGATGATTTTTTGTTGACCACTTTAAATTTATCCCAAGCGTGTTGGAAATTAAAATTATTTTTCATTTTTGAGTTCGGTTTTCTAATAAAGCGTGCTGTTTTAGTTTTTTAAAACTATTTTTTATTTTTTTATTTTTTAGTTTTAATATTTTGTAGAATAAGATAAGAATGTAAATATCTTTAAATTCCATACTATTGTAGTATGAGCTAAAAGTATTACTCTTCTAAAAAAAATCCTCACCAGCCGGATTCGAACCAGCGACCTTTGGATTAATGAAATTATATAGTACTAGTTCACCGCTCTACCAACTGAGCTCTTACAACGATTGACTAAAATGTCGACAAGTCCGTAACCTATTATACTAGTTTTAATGTTTTTGATTTTCTGATGATTCTGGCCAGGATTTTAGAAAATGAATATGAAATTATTGTATTGTCACGGGTCCTTTATAAGTATACAACAGTTCAAGTCGATCCAATTATTTTAAGTGGGTGAAAAACGCGTTGAAAGATCCAGTTACTTAGATAGATAGATAGATAAAGGTCAAGCTAATATAAAGCGTGTAAAAACAGTTGCTGTAAACATACATATATACATATATTTTTTCTGTCGATGTGCATGCTGTTAATGTAACAACAATAATTCAAGACTTTTAAATTAATTCATTCGATCCGCCAGATTTTATAAAATTCAAAATGTTGGACGTTTGGATTAACTTCCGATACCACCAGGCTTCGTGTTTGAGGAGTTGCACGTTTTGCCAGCTCCTAGAAAAATTAAATCAAGCATTTGTCACCCCGCTTCTCGCGCCAGCAAACTGACATCCAGGGGGTTCATACACAGAAAACGCACCCGCCCACTTCTAAAGCTTGTCTACGCGAGATCTTCAAGGCAGAAAAACATTCCTGATTAAAAAATCTGGATATTTCAGGAAATCGTTCAAAAAATACATGGATATTGTTCATCGTTACAACTATTCACGTTCTTCATAAGTTCAATTTTCCTTGGCGGTTCAATGAACCATTGAACATGTAGGACGCCTAGTATTTTTTTTTCACTCGCACTTTGCAAAAATAGTAGGCTATAAAACTGTCATGAACTGAACAAGCTAATGTTAGACTAGTGAGGTAACTATATATAAAATGTGAACTGTGCTAAATTATATAATACTTTAATTAGCCTACTATCAGATTCCGTGGTTTGTGGTCTCGCTGACATCAGTTTTCCATAAATTGCTATGCTGAGCTTTTATTTTCTAATCATTCTCTGTATATGTTTACCTCCCTCAAATCATGACTAATGTTATTCTCCTAACTCGTTCTTGGTCTTCCTATCGGGAGATTTCCCTCTGGTATTTTTACAAGACGTTTCCTTGCCCTTCTTTCATTCTCCATTCGTGTTACATGTCCTTGCCGTATTCAGCAAAGTCTACGTGTCTAAATTTTAAATTTTATATCAAAATGAAATTCAGTTGGCCTATGCAATTTCAGTAACACAGCAGAGGGGATAAACATAATTGGATTTCAGGATCTGGATGCTCATTTATCTGTGAAAAAATATAAGATTTTAAAAAAATCATTTAAATTTCATAATTGTTCCAAATCCTGCATTTATGTAGTATAAGAGATAAGAAGGTGTAGGAAAATATTATGTTCATTACGATGTAATATCTCCTACTGTGTATAAGTGCCCCAAATGATAAGAAACATAATTAATTTCAACCATTATCTTATGTGCATTGTATTATTTCTTTGTAAAAGTAATATTCTAGTGTACTGATCTGTTCGTAAACCCTTCTAAAAGTTCTTCAATTAACTTACCTCAGTCAAAATTTTATGTTTACTCCTGCCAAAGAGGAACTTGCCCCACGTTGAGAAACATTGTTTATAGATTGCAGTTAAAGCGAGGGCAGGCTCTTGTGGGTGGTATCGTAAACCCTTTTGACCTCTTAGGATTCGCTGACGTGCTAACAAGATGGTAGGAGCGACCTTTAAATTTCTGAATGATATATGCTAATAGAGAAAATGATTCACTTCTCTCTACGATAAGTTTGTTGTTTATGGTCCAATTCAGATGCATAACTTTGAAACACATATTCCATTTTTGACATAAAAAGTGTTTACATTAATTTATTACATTGGCATAATTCAACCGAATACATTTCAAGACAACCAACAAGATACAAGTCTGAACATATGTTAAAATGTGTTAACATAAATCAAAACCTGTTACTTTACAGATTCTTAATATTTTCCTTATCTTTATATTGTTTTTCTAGCTCCTCTTAGCTTTATGTTTTGTTTTAACTAAAGAAATTTTATTTTTCAATAACATTTCTTATATATATATATATATATATATATATATATATATATATATATATACACACACACACACAAGGTGTTAATGAATAGTACCTTTCAGGTATTGTAGAGGAGAGTTAAACGAACATTTTGAGATGAGGAACTTGGAGTGTCTGAAGCCAAATTTTGAAGTTATGTGACTTTTTATAAACTGGACGTTCGTACTCATTATTCAGCAATGAAGCAAATTGTGAATATGGTTTGTCTTGCAAATATTTCAGTTCTGCTCCAATAGTAGGATAACCCTAGTTATAGTTGCAAGTATATCAGCATTTTCAAGATTTTGAGCCATGTTTTTATGAACATTTCGTCTTTCAGTAGGAGCCAGTGCGCCACTGAAAGTCTGTAATTCGTGCCTTGCCATGCAGTCATACGTATTAGATGTCTGGTAGTTCAGACCTCGTTCGCAGTAATAGTTCAGTCGGTAGCATGGTTAACACTGAATGCTGTAATGCCGGGTGCGAATCTCTCTTTTTCGTTTTAGTATGTTTTAATTCCTTTTTTATTTTTGTTCAGAGGAGGATCTTGTTTATGTAGTTACTTAATTGACTCTCTGCCATTCTATTTAAGCGTAACTATTTATTTTAAATTAAACTAATTGCGTGATTTAATTACATGAAGTGCACAGGTAAAAATTATTTTTAAAATACTGTACATTTAGTCTGTTCATACCAACTGCTCATGCGCGTGCCCGTGATACCAGTCTGTTTCACTATTGCTTTGAGTCTTGTAGGAGCAACATTGTTTACATTGACATGAACGTTATGGCTAATGTTTATGCATTCAATGAATTAACAGATGGATATGCATTATGTTTATGATGAGGCAAGAGGAACTGGGCATGTAGCTGCACAAATGTATAGAAAAAGACAACATCCTCATCATCCAACTTTCCAACCCATCCATCGGTGTCTACGGGAAAATTGAAACCCTTGTGGTGCATAAACCGGATTCTGGCGCAAGACGAACTCATGGTACCCTGGATTTCGAAGAAGAGGTGCTCGACAGGATTCGAGAGAATCCTTCTACCAGTACATGAGCAATTGCACGTTCCACAGGTACAAACCACGTCAGCGTGTGGTAGGTCTTACAGGAAGAAGGACCCACCCCTTCCACTTTTTGAAGGTAAAGTGCTTGACACCGTTAGATTTTGGACCTCGCGTGCAGTTTTGTAACTGGGTCTCTGAGCGGCTGGTTGAACAGCCTGATTTCTTTTGAAAAGTGCTTTTCACCGATGAGACTTATTTTAATAGGGAAGGGGTTGTACTAAACAAGAGGAATAGCCATATTTAGGAACATGAACATCCATTTCATATTGTAGAGAGAGGCTATCAACACAGGTTCGCCGTTAACACATGGGCGGGCATAATTTTCAATTACATCATTGGTCCCTATCTTCTGTCCCTACGGTTAAATGGGCATGTGTTCAAGCGGTTTTTGATACACGTGCGTCCTGCATTCCTGAAAGAAGTCCATATTGATATCCGACGTCAGATGTAGATCCAGCACGACAGTGCACCTTCTCACTTTAACAGGAATGTAAGTAACCATCTGGATAATGTCTTCCCGGACGTTGGATTGGTCCTGTAGCGTGGCCTCCACGTTCACCTGATCTCACTCCTCCAGATTTCTTCCTATGGGGACACCTTAAGAGCCTCATGTATCAGAGTCCACTTGACTCAGATGAGGAGTTACTGGCGAGAAATTTGACTGCCTGTGCCGAAATCAGAAATACTCCAAGAATCTTCGAAGGAGTGCGAGCATCATTTCTGCGCAATTGTAATTTGTGCTGACTCCATCAAGGGCAACATTTTGAACAATACATATCAGGAGCTCGGAGGAGGAAGGGCGAATGTAAATAAACTACAGTTATCAGTTTCGACCTTTCTTCCCCGAGCTCCTGATATGATCCTGTTTTTGAAGCAAACATGTATATAGAAATTTTATTTTTCTGTATTTTTAAATCATGCCTCCTTTTCTAAGTGTACTGTAATATAATAAAAAAGTTGATTTTCATTTATTATTATTATTATTATTATTATTATTATTATTATTATTATTATTATTATTATTATTATTATTATTATTATTTCTGAATGTTAATATCTTTACTGTGAAATGAGGCTTGAATAACGAATTGATTTCCTTTATTATTCTTCAACTGTCAAGTGAAACATTAGTGGGTTTTAATTTAATTATTAATTTATTTTGTTATGCCTTTCCTTCATGTTTCTACTAAGTTTCACGTCATAAGACTTGGTGCTACATTCATACAGTATTATTTTCACCTGAAGAAATGATTACGCTAATATATAAATAGCCTTGTTATTTCGTCCGTCTGAACCATGTGATTTTCACTTACGAATACTTACTGTAGTTTCTAGTGTGCTGTACAGTATTCCTTCTTTTACACTATTACAGGATATTGTTGTTTATTACTTTCGTGCATCATATTAAAATAAATTCTGCAGTATTTTGTACTAAATTTCCAAACATCTTACACAAGAAAGAAAGAACTAAATAAAAATAAAAAAATCAGCATGTCTGAGGTTTAAACCTTGAATCTCACTTTCCGAACGGAGGATATTTTATACCTGACAAGTTACCACTGAGCTAAATAGTCGCAGTAAGTCATCCAGCAAAAGAAGGCTACATTACGTAACAACGTATCAACGAAATCTTCGAAATATTGTCAGTGGCGTACTGGCTCCTAACACATTTTATATTATAACGTGCAAATTTGAATTAATAGACTACAAGTTGCATATCTCAAATTGTTTATATAAGACTCCTCTACGATACCTGAAAGTTTGTCGGTGATATTCATTAACATCCTGTATATATATATATATATATATATATATATATATATATACATACACACAGGGTGTATCAGAGTAAGTAATACAGACTTCGGGGGGGGGGATTGTAGAGGGGACTTAGTAGATAAAGTTTTGATAAGGAACCCATGTCCGGAAACGTGCCATTTCGATATAAAATAGGTTTGAAGATCGAAACACAATGTGCTTATGGTGTGTCTTGTGTTTCAGAATAAGAATTACGGACTTCAAGGGGCGATCGTGTTGTTCGTTGCACAAAGTGTGCCTGTAACGCATGTTTTCATACACACGCCCCACAAGCCCTGGTGTGTGCTAAATAATTTCTGCTGCCGCCAGAATTCGTGCAAGAAGATTTTCCCCGACTCGTACTACTACCTTCTTTCAAGAGAATTAAATTTTTTATTTTAAATTTACAGGATTGTTTTATTGAAAGTAATTTAGGATAACAAGGAAACATGTAGCTTAAATTAAACAGAGTTTTACATTTGAGGCGGTTAGAAGCAAATGGGTAAAAGGTGCATGATTACATTCTTGAAGCATAATTGTATTTAGTGGCATAGGGATATAAGTGTATGCGTTAGGAGTAGATAAAGTATAATTGTTATAATTTTCAGTTACCTATGATTTTCTTATAGGCCCTACAACTTCAACTTTAAACCTATTTTTCTTAATACCGCAAAACGTACACTGGCACCTCTTTGCTTTTAGCCGCCTCAATTATATTATCTGTTAAATAAATTTCTTCATCATCATCATCATACACCATTCATGAACATAGGCCAATGTTGACCTGTTTCTGTCTGAACTAGACAAGGTCTAAAAGTCGTTATTGTGGACGTCCAGATCGTCGTAGACCTCGTGGGCGACACCCAAGAACTGCATTGGGGATCCTAGTTGGTGACATTCGAAATACATGTTGCAGCCATCTGCCTATATAGGTGGATGTTGAATAAACTTAAGCTATTAATAAATTATTAATACGATATCGCCTCGTATTTTAGTTATATTCTTCTTCTTTAACTTGTTTAATCTCTTCTTTTGTAGATACGTTACATGCCCCATGCCACCAAGACTTTATAGGAACAATACCTGTCGGGAGAGGATTCTAAACTGTGGATCACACACATACTTTTCGATCACAAGATCAATGTTCAATAGCCAGGAACACCTCCGAGAAGACAGGAATATTTAAGGCAAGACACGCCATTCACTCATGCATTCATATAAAACAAGGCGAATGTCCCGCGCTGTAGCCGAGTGGTTTAAGGCATCATGCATTGGACCAGGGCTATGGGACATTTTCTCATGGAATTTTTGGTCAGTATGGAACCGCTGCCCACTCAGAATCTTGAGGGATTTGTGTAACTACAATAATTAGTGACTCCAGGTATAACTGCTGAGGGAGCCGACATTCCAACCGCATGTCACCCCTATACTGGCTGTATGGTCGTCCATCTCGGTGATTAACACATGTGGATGTGAGGTCAAGGGTCTTCTAGGTTTATCGCGACACGCAAAAAAAGAAACAAAGCGAATATTACATGTACGTATATGATATGATGGCCAGATTGTGCTCGGGGACTATTTGGGCCTTGAAGTTTCCTGACACTTGTCTAGAAGTGAAGGGGTTAAACTGAAAAAAAAAAAAAACTGAACTGATCCAGGAATCTTGTCCCGATCGGGGATCGAACCCTGGCACGCTGTGTCTGAGGAAATGAATTTGCCATTAGACCACAGCGGTGGACAGTCTTAGTTACATAAAACTGAAAATTAATTTTAACTGTCAATATAAATTTATTGTTCTCAGAATCGATACTCTACAATGTAACTTATGTTGTTAGCAGGGGGTTGAGCCCAGCATATGGGATGACCTTATGTTATGTCTCTAGCGTACCTTTCTGGCTGAAGTGCCCATAAATGTAGAGTGAGTGAATTATCGCGATGTTTTATGCCTGTTTCGGCAGAGAGTTAAACTCTTGTCCAAGTTTTATTATGCCTTGTTCACATGTCTAATATGTACAGTGTTGTAAAATAATTTTCTGTTCTTGATACATTTGCCATTATTATAAACAACTTACTTGTATTTTGTCTTAAAATGTGTAGGCTACTTAGTAACAAATACTGGAGCATAGCGTATCATAGTTGGTTGAGGTAAATGCGCTAAAATTCATAAAGTAGGAGGTTCGTGTCCCGATGGGTCAGAATCTTTATACTGACCTAAACCTTCTATGGGCACCATAGCAATGGGGTCGACCGAGCCTCTAATTGAAATGAATAACAGACGTTTGTTTTGTGGGTAAAGGCGCAGTTGGGAAACTTGGAGAAGAATTCTTAGTCATCACTTCAAAATGAGTGACTTCTTAAGGGGTTAGGCCAAATTAATCTCATTTCTAATTTCTAGTTGTCCCTCACACATATGACGAGGGATTACTTAAGGAAGCTCAACAGTATCCTTAAATAATTCCTCTTATTAGGCCCTAATTATATGATAATTAAATATTTTTAAATCTCTTCAAACGTTGGATTGAGACCGTAACAGACTCCTAAGTCTATCACATGAAAGGAAGAAGAAGTAAAATAAGAAGAAGAAATATTTTTAAAATGTATGCTGATTATTTTTTATAATTAAAACATAATCCCTCCATGGTATCTTTACCTTGTCGTGGTGGAGTGGCTTGCGTGCTTAAATGATCCTGAGAGCTATGCCGGCGGTAGCATTGCTGCCGATAGGGTTACCCATGCCGGACAGGTCGAAGGTGATAAGCCAGACGAAAAAAGTACCTTGGGCGAAAGACTGACGATCTTTCACCGTAAAAATACAACCGTCAAGAAATGCGGACATGGGTTCAACTGGGGTAAAATTTTCCGGAGGTCAAATAGTCCCCCATTCGGATCTCCGGGCGGGGACTACTTCAGGGAACCCATGCCAAAGGCTCAAAAAACAGGGACATGTTCCTAGGAACATGGAATGTTAGGACTTCATACAATAGCGGGGCACTAGAGATATTAACGCGGGAATTAGATAAATCGCCCTTGGATATAGTCGCTTTACAGGAAGTTAAGTGGCCAGGAGAAGGTAGTCAGGAATCAGGAAGCTTTGCATTATACTACGGGGGTGCAGAAAGACCTGCATTTGGAACGGGTTTTTTAGTCAGGAGGAGGATCCTATCCGCTATCCGAGATATTAAGTTTGTTAGTGATAGGATATCATACATAATTCTAAAGGGTAAACAACATTATTTTATAATTGTAAATGTACATGCCCCCACAGAAGATAAAGATGACAAGATCAAGGATGAATTCTATGAAGAATTAGAATGCTTATTTGATAGCCTTTCACGATATCATATGAAAATTGTCTTAGGAGATTTTAATGCAAAAGTGGGACGGGAAGATATATTCAAAGCAACAATAGGCAAATTCCCGTCTCCATGAAGATAGTAATGACAACGGGGTTAGATTAGTCACATTTGCCACATCAAAGAATCTCATTGTTAAGAGCACAACATTTCAGCATAAGGATATTCATAAATACACCTGGACGTCCCCAGATGGAGAAACTCGGAACCAGATAGATCATGTATTAGTGGATAAACGCTGGCACAGTAGCATCATCGATGTTAGATCAGTTAGAGGGACAGACTGCAATTCGGATCATCATCTGGTCAGAGTGAAAATCAGACAACGGCTATCGCTTATGAGAGGAACAAACGCTAAAGATGATTCTGTAAAATTTGAATTAAAAAACTTGAAAAATGATGAAATGCGGCAAGAATACCAAATCAAAATTGCTAATAGATTTGAAGTACTGGAATCTTCAGATGACAATGTGGCAAACGAAGAAGAAACTGATATAAATAAAGAATGGGAGGCTATAAGAGATACTATTAAATTGTCAGCATCAGAAAGCATTGGTTGTTTAAAAAAGAGGCAAAACAAGAAATGGTTTGATGAGGAATGTGCCGACATTGTAAAGAAAAGAAAGATAGCAAAAATGAAATGGTTACACGAGCCAAATGAGGTAAATTTAGAGCAATTGGGTAGTATTAGACGGGAAACCACCAAGTTACTAAAGAGTAAAAAGAGGGAATATTTGAGAGAGAAGATTAATGATCTTGAAATGAATGCAAAAAATAGGAACATTAGAGAATTATATCAGGGAATTAGTATAGAGAAGAAAGGGTTTCAGGCTAGAACAAACATAATTCGGAATGAAAATGGGGATATGATTGCAGATTCCAGGAGTATATTAAATAGATGGAAAAGTTACTTTAATCAGCTATTAAATGTACATACAGAACAGGACATTGAGGAGGATAAGTTACAGACAGCAGAAATGCTAGTCGCAGAGCCAAGTGCATTAGAGGTTGAAATGGCGATTGAAAAATTGAAGATGTATAAAGCATCAGGTTCAGATGAGATCCCAGCAGAACTGATAAAATCAGGGGGAGAAAAATTGATGGACAAGATACGCTGGTTGCTTAGTATGATTTGGGAAAAAGAAGCTCTTCCAGATGAATGGAAGGAATCAATTATCGTACCAATTTATAAGAAAGGAGATAAAACTGATTGCAACAACTACAGGGGCATCTCATTACTTTCAACTTCGTACAAAATTCTAACAAATATATTAGTAAGCAGACTTACTCCCTATATTGATGACATTCTAGGAGATCATCAATGTGGATTTAGAAGAAACAGGTCTACAACAGATCAGATTTTTAGTATAAGACAGATTTTAGAAAAGCAAATGGGAATATAATGGTACTGTATATCAACTATATGTAGACTTCAAAAAAGCATATGATTCAATTAAGAGGGAGAAGTTATATAGTATCCTGCTGGAGTTCGGAATTCCTAAAAAGTTAGACTTATACGAATGTGTCTAAATGGCACAAAGAGTAGGGTGCGTGTAGGCAAACAGTTTTCGGACACTTTTGAAATCCAGAATGGGTTGAAGCAAGGAGATGCACTATCTCCTCTACTATTTAATTTTGTACTAGAGCATGCCATTAAATCTTTAGAGAATGAGGAAGGCTTACAACTCAATGGTATTAATAAGCTGTTAGTTTATGCTGATGATGTAGTATTGTTGGCCGATAGCGAGGAGATACTGAAGGACAATACGCACACACTATTGAGTAACACTAAGAAATTAGGATTGGAAGTAAATATCAATAAAACTAAATATATGGTCACACGTAGAAATTCATTATATAATGGAAATGGACAGCTAATGACAAATGAGGGAAATTTTGAGGAAGTGGCTGAATTCAAATACCTAGGAACAATAATCACAAATAGGAATGAGATACACAAAGAAATTAAACATAGGCTCAATTCTGGAAATGCGTGCTATTATGCATTGCAGAGACTCTTGATGTCCGAACTCCTTTCAAAAAACGTTAAACTGAAAATATATAAAACTATTATTCTACCAGTTATATTATATGGGTGCGAAACATGGACTCTTACTTTAAGGGAGGAAAGGGGATTACAAGTATTTGAGAATAAAGTACTTAGGAAAATTTTTGGACCAAAGAGAGATGAACAGACAGGTGAATGGAGAAGACTACATAACAATGAACTACATGGTCTTTATAGGAAGCCAGATATAATAAGAACAGTTAAGTCTCGTAGACTGCGATGGGCAGGACATGTTGCACGTATGGGGAATGAAAGACGTGCATGGAAGCTTCTTGTAGGAAAGCCAGAGGGAAAACGCCCAGTTGGTAGACCAAGAATGAGGTGGGAGAATAACATTAACTATGATTCGAGGGAAATAGATTATACAGGAAATGATTGGAAAGCATTAGCTCAGGATAGGGATGTATGGAGAGTTTATGTCCGCGCGGCCATGAACCTACGGGTTCGATAGTGCTAGTGAGTAAGTAAGTAAGTAAGTAAGTAAGTAAGTAAGTAATTAAAACATAATAAAATATGAATATTTATCATAAGTAATGCCACGAGTGATTTCCAAATTATCGATAAATTCACGAAGTGAGGAGTGAATTTATCTAGAGAATTTGGAAATCAAGAGTGGCATTTGTTAGGACTATTTAACGAATAAAATTAAGCTGTTTACTCACAAATCATTGTTTAACTATAGTTATTTTAAAATAATTATGTATTTAATTTAAACGGAGATGTTTGAAATCAAATCAGAAATGTGATGTTATGTCCATTCACTGCAACTAGATCATATTATTTATTGCCAAATAAGATCGCAATATTGTAAGAATGCACCCTAGTGGAGAAATAATTAAACACATCAAACTATATATCATAATCAACATTACGGGTTATTCATTTATTTTTTTAGTAAACAACTCAGTAAAATCAAGGAATCTTTTCATTATTTGTTATATTCAATGTATTTGTTGGAGAAAAATAATGCTTTGACCTCTTCAGAACATTAAAAAGGAGGAGCTTTCTTTATCACAAATGCAGGAGCTGATAAAGAGAAATCGATAAAGAGCGAGGTGATACACGACTGTCATTGGTTGTAAAACAAAATTCATTGAAACGTGATTGGTCATTGACTAGCATTAGTGGCATGAGTTAAGTAGTCTTCAATAACAATCTTCTTCTTCATCTACTTCATGAAATTAGGCATTTTGACCTGTTTTCACATCAAGTGGGATTTGATGAATCTTCTCGACTAGTAAATAGGCGCCAAACATTTCTATGACTTATTGGTTTGTACTTCAATAATAGCTGAAGTATTCTATCTGTAGGCTTTCTTTTAATATGTTCATACCAGTTGTTTCTAATGTTGTCAATTCTATTTGTTAAATTAAAACTGTTCAAGTATTTTCTAATATCTTCATTTCCTTTGTGTCCAAAATTGTCACACCTGCTACTGAACGTAAGAACTTCATTTCTGCAGTTTCTATCCTCCTTTTGTCTGAACGGTTAAGCGTCCAATTCTCTCTTGCATAAGTTAAGACAGGCACTGCCATAATTTTGTAAAATTTTAATTGCGTACTCCTCAAAGTAACAATAAAAATATAATTAAATATAACGTAACTAATTAAAAATTAAATATTTTATAGCACTACCTTGTTCTACAATAAAATATCTTACAATTCATAGAATGTTGATGTACTGCCCTCTATGGCACCTGACTAATTATATTGAACAGCAAGTATAAACATCAACTATTACATGAATTATCGATGTGCTGTTAAGAGAGGGAAGTTATAGGCCTACATGACGCAAACATTTCCCCTTAACCCCTCATCCACGTATTCTCTTATCCCGCAACCACTGATGAATCATCCTCTGAATCGAGTTGCTTATCAGTTGATGATGGCTAATTTAAATAATCAGGAAGTAGAGGGACGAAAACACTATCTTTCACATATAAGCCTACCTAAAGGAAAAATTCACAAAAGAGCTGTGGCAAGTGTCGATGCAGATATGTTATATGTAGTTTGGAATTAACTTAATAATCGTCTTAATGTGTTTAGTGTGACACAGGGATCACACATTAAATCATTGTGAGTTCAGAAATCAAATTTGAAGACTTACTCTACAAAACACTGCGAAGTGCTTCCAGATACTGCCCATAAATATTTTTTGTTTTATAGGACGTTTAAGTTCATAATCATCATCATTCAGGTTTGTTACAGCTGACGCAGATTCCTGATTCCTTTTTCCCATGCTTCACGAACCTGTCAATCATTATCTTGTAGGTTTCTATCATGTATAGTTAAATAAACATCAACACTCCAATGCTTCTCAGGTCTTCATTTCTTCCTATGTCTGGGAAGTGAAAGGTATTTAGTATAAAGTGGAGGAATTCCGATCATAATTTTATTCAGAAACCACTATTGGAGCCGCGTTGTGCACATTGCTAGTAGCCTATCTTCTGCGAAGTGTTTCAAGCATTATAGGTGCTACTTGAAGAGCGTCTATGCAGTGTGGTGGACAATTTGTGTTTCTAAACTGATTTATGCCAGATAAGTTTGGTGTTTACCAATTAAATGTATTCATTTTTCAGATTGTGCTAACAAGGTGAATATTAATATGAAATAATTACTTACTGTTTCAACTCAAATACTGATTGGAATTATCCCGAGTGGTAGACGTTTCTCCTCATTGTTCGAATATTTTTATTATTATCGTTTAAACAATGAAATTAAGCACCTGACGAAATGTGTGACATTAGGCCGGGACAGTAAAACGTGGTACAGGTGCACTTCAAGTTCAGAAAATTCGTGCAGACTGCAGTGGATATGACACCAGCAGAGACAGTAACTTTTTGCGTTTTTGTGTATTTCCACCTTTTCTTTAGCTTTAAATAAGGTGATCGGAATTACCCAAGTGTCGGGGAACTCCGATCAAACGCAGATACTAGAATACTTTTTTTCAAGTTAGTTGCTAGTATATTTGTATTTTTAATGTGTACCTAAGTAAGTAATAAAACGGCAAGAAATTTTCAGTTTCCTTAATTCCTTTTTACGAATAATATCACAGTTATTCGACTAATTGATAAAGTGATCCATATTCTCCCACTTCACTCTACTATTTTGTAGTCGCCCTATACATTCATTTCGTGCTACATTTCTTGTCAGAAAAGCAGCTATATCGGTTGGGGAACCTGACTTGCTGACCATATGGCATCTCTATACTGACTGGATGATTGTCCAGCTCTGTGATTGACACATGTGGATGTGAGGTCATTAGTCGAGTTATAAGCCTGTGGCCTTCTAGACCTCTCGCGCTTGGAGTTACTTATCATTTCATATTTAAGGTCTTATAAAAGGGCTGACAATAAAGAACATTATAGTATGATATATTGTAATAAACAGACTTTCACAAACATTTTAATAAAATTAATTAGAATTTTTCAAGTAAACAAGTAAATATCCATCCATCCATAGTAATTCTGTCCGATGGCAGGTCCTTCACTGCAATCATAGCATTTCCATGCTATGCTTGCAGCTTTACTAGGGAATTATAGGCGTGGTAGCTTCCCGTTACTTTCCACACCGGTGAAGGATGATGATGATGATAATGATAAGGATGATTATGATGATGATGGCCATATGATTTCGGGGACCGTTTGGGTCTTAAAGTTTTTCTGACATTTGTCTTACAGGTGAAGAAAAACCCAGATAAAAACCTCACCCAGAAAAACTGCCCTGACCGGGGATCGAACCCGGGTCCGCTGCGTGACAAGGCAGCACGCTACCTCGAGACCACAGCGGTGGACAAGTAAATATATGCAATGAAAATAAAATTATATGAATATAAAAAGTAGTTCATATAATCGTTTTTTTTTTCATTATACCTCCATTTTGTTTCCCAAATTATATTATTTCATAGCTGAAAAGTGAAAACAAAACACTTTATAGTTTTTTTTTACCTAATTGCCCCCACCGGTTTTCCGGCACATACCGTAGGCATTGAATTCCTACGATTTTTCAGGTAATTATAGCGTTGAAAATTTGGCCAGGAATTAAAAAAATGATAAACTTATTACTAATTACCCTGGTCTACTGCGCCTTTAGGGCCAGGTTGTTTACATTGGACTGCGTGTACATGCTCTGATTAATCTAGCGTATTCTCCATTCTTCTGATTGTAGCGAAGTTTTTTTCTACTCAGAAAAGAATTACTGAAACAAAGAGTATGTTGAGTGCGCAATAAGAACTCTTAGAAATATAAAATTGGTTTATAAAAATACCAATATTTACCCTGTCTACAACATAGTTATCATTCTGGCGGAATAACGTCTACAATGCGCAGTATCATTTTAACTGCTCAAACATAAACTTCGGATAGGAGCAGTCTGATGCTCTCCTCTAACCGTTCGACTCATGTCGCTGGAGGCAGCCTATAGGGGTTTTCATGTCTAGAAAATAATATTGCACGCTGTTACCATTTAACGCCGCAGACTGAATGAGAGAGATGGAAATATAATTATCTCCAAATTTCGTTGAAAGAGGATGGTTCAATGGCATCTTCGCAAGCTGCTATTTCGGTAACTGTGTTTATCCCCTAACTTTATTAAATATGTTGGTGATAATTGTACGTTCCAAATTTTTTTTCCCATAAATTGGGCACCTACCTTCTTGAGAAAGTTGTTTGTTAAAAATTAAACTAAATTATTTATATCAAATGAATTAACTAATAAATCAATCTTACATAAAAGGACACGTTTACTAGCAACAATTGCTCCATAACAGCAATGCTATTTTCTAGACGTCAAAACCCCTGTAGGGAATATCATTTTAAATCTGGATGTCCCCGTCTTCTATTCCGGAATACATCTTCAGGAGTTCAGAAGGACTACTCTTATATTTGCTAACCATATACTGGTAGACATTTGGACCCCTATAAAAACTTTTCTCCGATAGCTCCGCTTAGGCGAAATTGCCTTATATAATTGACTGGCTTAGTCGGAGATGGACAAGGCTTGGTTTTTCTGTTATGAAAAGCCGGAAATTAAAAAAAAAAAAAAGAAAATCGTTGCAAGAATCGTGACACCGGCTATAACACTGTTGTCACGAAAAGCTTTGTTTCATTTTATCCTTGGCAGGCGCTACTCTCAGAAGATTCTGGCATTCAATAGAGACTCTAGGGGATTTTGGAATCATCGTTTTAATAAATTTATTGACCTAGTTATTTCCCCAGAATGTCCATAAAATTATAAATAAGATCGTAATTGTTAAAAATATGAGGAATTTATTCAACCTTTTTGTGTTAATTGAGTAGCTAGAATTAATAGGTTGTTTTCTCTTAACATTTTTTAACTTTGAATGATTGTGCTTCTCAAAAGAAAAGTACCAGGTTAAAGGTTCTTAATTTGTTAAAAATATTGATTTCTAAGAAAAATGGGGCCGTCGTTTTTTAAGAATATTTTTAAAAATGTGGATTTATTTATAACTTAAACTAAACTTCGATTTCAAGCATATTTTAAGGAATACAGTTCATGTAAAAGGTTAAATGAATAGTTGTCTTAAATCCTTCTGAATTGCAAGTTACTTCCTTCTCGAAATGCGAAATTTCAAAGAGGTATTTTGCTTTATTCAGTGTTGTATCTCAAGAAGTCGTACCAATGGCATAGCAACGCCATCGTCAGGCTGCTTTACCAATACTCTGTACGGAGGAACAGTGATAGAGGGATTATGTAGCAAATCCCATCTCGCAATCCCTTTGTGGCATCCCTTGAAGAGGTGAGTGTCTAGGCGCTGAGGGGCCGCTTTTCTGTTTGTTAGAAGCAGTGTGAAGTACTTTGCCCTGTCTCTCCGGAGATAATGCCAGAAAACAACGAACTGACTTTGGAAACATAAAAAAAGAAATGAGAGAGAGAGATTCTGGTTCGTCCGACTGTTAGAACTCTGCTGATTGCAATTGACAGTACCCTCTTCCAACATGCTTTAATAGCTTAGTGGATTGCCAAGGAAGTGAAATAAATATTACGGCTAGCTTTATAGGGATCAGTGACATTAGTTTCTGCTTTTCAATCACTTTTTTTTCTTCTTTCGGGTGCATATATAGATACATGTGGATTTTAGCTTATACAGTAGCACCATGAAGATATAATCTACCACATTTCCAAACACATATAGGTTCTCGACTACTGATTAATAATAATAATAATAATAATAATAATAATAATAATAATAATAATAATAATTTATTTTATCTAATGAAGTTGAGCCTATAAACTCGACTCTTCTACTTCATAGGGTAAAATTATTCAGTTATTAACAATTATGAATAAACTGTAATTAAATTGATAACATATAATAAACAATATAGAACTGTTGATGAAAATATAAAATACGTTGTAATTTGATAACGAATGTACACTTGGCGACAAAAAGAATGAACCGACTCTTGATCTCGAATATTTCAAGTTCTAACGCGCGATTCACACAATTAAACTAATAGCACAGTAGAGTTATAATACGTTTTCCTTCTTCCTTTCAAGGGCATTCTTTCTAAACACAACAAGGAAGCGATGGCTTAGCTCAGTGCTTACTGGCGTGATTCGTATACAAGAGGTTACAGGTTCTATTCCCGGTGAGGCACTTTTTTTAATTGTTAAAATGTTTTCTATTTTATTCCGTATGTCCATTCTTAAAGAAAAAAGTACTAACTATTTGGAAGTATTACTATTTTTTATTATTAATATTATTATTTATTTATCTATTTATAAACAGTTTGCAATGTAATAAATCATCTTCCTATGCCCAAAGATTTTTAAAAAATTTATCTTCTTCTTCTTGGGTACATTTTGAGTTAATTTTGATCCCAGGTAATTACATAATTTGATACATCCCATTATTATTATTATTATTATTATTATTATTATTATTATTATTATTATTATTATTATTATTATTATTATTATTATTGTCAATCATCTATGGGCTATTATTATGCTGTACTTGACATATATAACCCAAGTATTTTAATTGGAGGGTGAAACTTTTTCCTCGCTAATACGTAATAAGTAAATAAACTCATAAATATATGAAGCTATGTTATATTTTATTACATACATTTATAGCATTATTATTAAAACGTAGTACTGCACACACAATTAAATTTATACCGGTAGCTAAATGGTGTTATAGAGTTCATGAAGGCAGGAATATTACTTAAGATAGTGTAGAGTGGACGTAGATTATGTGGCAGGAATTAAATGTTATAGGATGTATTTTGCGAAAATAATACAAATGAATAAAAAAAATTGTCGGAGGATTCAAACTCTGGCTTTCACATACATTTTGTCTTGTTGTAAGTAGTTTTACGATCTACGCTACTCGAACGCCGGATACTAGTTGCCGTGTTTACTTTTGTACTTTGAACGAGAGTTGAACTTTATTTAAAATGTCGCAATTTGAGTAATATTGCATTTGTCGAACACTTGTAAATATCTATAAACATGTCTCCTTCACTGTTCTTTAACTATTTAAGACGATTAAAACCAAATACAGCGTACTTAAAACATTTAACAATTCGTTACCTCGTGAACCGCAGCTATGGCTTTTCGAGCATGCGCAGTGGGCCAGAAAAGGGACTCTGCTTTTTGAAGCGGCTCATTCTTTTTGTCGCTAAGTGTATATCAATGTAAAAATGCAATAAAAATGATCAAACAGCTTATCATGTATTGTCTTTCCTCCTCCATAGCGTGACAGGCTTAGAATAGTACTGGTCTCACATCCACAGAGGTTTATATTGACAAATAAAGTATTCCATCTATAGTAATTCTGCCCGAGGACAGGTCTTTCATTGCAATCGTAGCATTTTCATGCTATACTTTGCAGCTTTACTAGGGAATTATATATGTGGTAGCTTTCCGTTGCTTTCCACACCGGTGAAGGATGACGATGATGGCCGGACGATTTTCGGAGACCGTTGGGTCCTATGCTTCCTGACATTTGTCTTACAGGTGAGGAAAACCCCCGAGAAAAACCTCACCCAGGAGCGTGTCCCGACCGGGAATCGAACCCGGGCCCGCTGCGTGACAAGGCAGCACGCTACCTCGAGACCACAGCGGTGGACTAATAAAGTATTAAGTAAGCTTATTTTCTAACTGTTTTGTGCCTAGCAATCCTAAATGACAGAAAATGACAGATATCTGTAAGAGAAATAAGGAAAGATGAGTTATTTGATACAGCTAGTGTTTGATTATTTTCTGTTTAGGTAGCGAATAGAATTGAGTTGAAAGGTAAATATTGATGGATTTCTCAGGCTTTGGGAATGTAGACCTATATGAAGGGTAAAGGAAAAAAACAGATTAGTCTCTTTTTCCTTGAAAGGTAGAAAATTTACTTTTGTCTTCTTCTTCCAATTGCTCTACAGCCCATAGCGGGCCCGGGCCTTCTTGATGCGAGACCTCCAATCTTCTCTATCCAATGCTCTCTGTTGCCAGTTCCTACAGTTCAGGATTTGATGACAATCCTCCTTCACTGAGTCCATCTATCTTTTCCTAGGTTTTCCCACTGGCCGCTTCCCAAACATTTCCTCCGCCATCACTTTCTTAGGTATACATTCTTTGTCCATTCTTTGAACGTGTCCGCCCCACTGTATTTTTTTAAAATTTCATAAGAGTTGATAAATCAGGTTCCTTAAAAAGGTCATAGAATTTCTTATTATACCTCATTCTCCATCTTCCACTCTCTTTTACTGGTCCATATATCCTTCTAAATATTTTTATTTCAAAAGTGTTCATTAAATTCTCAGAGCTCTTTGTCATAAGCCAGGTTTCACCATAGAGAAACCGAATAGAGGGAAAACTGCGTACAGTGACATATAAAAATTTCGGTCGTTTACGATGAACTACAATGAGCAAACTACAATGGTAGCGCTGTTTCGTAATAACAGAATATGTAACTAAATAAAACAAATGCAAGGCACACGGCGTGTTCATTCGGGATTGTGGGAAATTAGCCATTTTGTAAATTGAAAAGTTTAACTGCTTATCCTTTCGATCTATGTAGACGGTACTGTAAAAATGATATATTATCGGAAGTTAAAAATTATTACTTAGACTTTATTTTACTCTAATTTGTAAGTAAATTCAAACTTTTTTACGTTTTTAATGTGAATCTATTTTCAAAGATAAACCTACTAGAAGTGATAAAATTCTAAGATTTGTTAGGTTAGGAAGAGTGATGTTAGTGTACAGCCATTTCTAATAAACATTTTAAAAATGTGAGTGACTTTATAATGGATTTCAGATGTACGACATGGCTAAGGTTCTTTAATAAATATTGTATAAAATATGTATAAATGAGAATAAGGGGGTAGGTCAATTGTACATATTTAAAAGAGCTCATAATGCACGTTTTTAAATTTTAATAAACGAAAATAAATTAACATGTTTTATTTATTTCCATTCTTCCCTTCTGTTAAAATTAAAAAAAAATCTTTAGGTCTGAGAGGCTGGATACAAATAATTCCATAATTTAAGATAAATTAAAATGTTATTTATTCCTATAAAAGTTCAATTCCATGATTATTGAGCAGATGGTGTTGTATAATTATAATTTATAATTTTAGCACCAGACGGTGCTGAATTTAATATTAGTGCCAAAAAATCGAAAAAAAAATTAGATGTCGTTATTTTTTCTACACTAGCGCTGCTTGTGGTATGTACGCGAAACTTTTCCACTTTCTCCTCTGGTATCTCTGTGGTTACACTTCCTTACCTGTATGTCTACATTTGAAGAATAAGTTACTAAACAGTATATTTTACTGTTTGACTACTTCTAAATGCTAGTGCTTTCCATGTAGAATCCAATGACACCTCGAACTCCATTCCGACAAAAAATGACAGTTCCTACCTGGTTCTTTCCTTGTACCCTTCATATGACTTATGTCCAATTGCTATACACAATATCTGATATCAGTTCATTTAAAAGTGTCAGACTGCAGTGAAAACAAACCTTGGATAACAGTAAGTTATTACATATTGCATGTTTTGCATAATTTGTTTAAAATTTAAATAGCATCTATCTTGATTATTCACATTTCTATTATCTTATTAAAATATTAAATAAATTAAACCAATGTATCTTATAAAATACATTGCTAACTTAAGGTTTAATTAAATTATACGGTATACACTGTGACAAAACAAACATGACGGTTTATATAGTGAAATTTTAATTTCGGATTTCAGGTAAATCCCCAATTCTAATGGTGGTATTTAGCTGATTTTTTAATTCAATCGTTATTTTATATTAACAGCATAAACTGTATTTTGTTGCAAAACACCAAAAATTGATACCGCAATTCTAATACCAAATGGTCCGATTTTGCTTGTTCACTAACACGACCTTACTATTTTAATTTATTGCTCTATGCAAAGTTTTGATTCTGATAAAACAAAAACAAAAAAATGTGTTCTCAATAACAAACACAACAGTTTAATTCCTTCGGAATTTGCTAACATAAAAAATGAAAATAAAATAGAGTGGTTCTAGTAACCTAGCACGTCGATATTTTAAGTGTTCATACTGATACATTTTTCTATTCCATTGATGCAGTTTAACCTCTCACCTTATACGTAATTTTACGTGCACACGCCACCCGCGACACGACCTGTCGGAAGAGAGATTTCAACTATGGATCACGTACATATTTTTTTGACCACACAAGGATGTGGAAGGCTTCCCTGAATGAGTGATCAGCGCAAAGACTGATACATATCGAGGAAAAAATATTTAATTACATAGAAATCCGGATCAATTAATAAGAAGAATGTACTTAATTAACTCGTAAATCAGAACTAAACGTACCATAATTTAGTAAATTATATCTCGAATAACCGTGCGGTATAGGCCATAAATATGATCTCACTGGTGATTAGATTTGAATATTCCTAAACATGGAACATGATGGAGACCTAATGTAATATGGTACGTGTACTTCCAATTGACACAGAGGCAAGCAGCCCTCCTCTATTCCCTCAGCCCTCTGTCTCTCTAGCCAACATCAGCATGGTTCTGTGGTTTCCATGCTATGTGACAACATGTACAATTCAGAGAAATTGGGAAGCTGTAAAACACGAGAGAGAGAGAGAGAGAGAGAGAGAGAGAGAGAGAGAGAGGAGAGAGAGAGAGAGAGAGAGAGAGAGAGGTGGATGTTCATGATGGGTGGATTTAGGGTGAGGGTTGGTGGGAGAGGGTTTTTGGAGGAGGGGGTAGCATTCAGGAGTTGATTAAAAACGAACTCTGTTTCCCACTAGCCCCTCGCGAATTTCAGATCAATCAACATGTCGCATATCCATCCATGCATAGCTATCGGGCAGCCACTGCCTAACAAGTTTCCGCCATCCAGCATATACTAACAGCTAGATGCAGTGTGTGCTTATAGATTTCACCAGTCCATAATATTCCTTGTTAAAATTCTACTACATTAAAAAAATGTTACTTAATATTATTATAGCATGTTATCCAAAAATTATCAATTATTCAAGGTTATAAAGATTTAGAATATATGACTAGAAAATTAATAGAAGAATATGATAAATGGGGATTAATTTTGAGCATGAAGAAAACAAAATATTTATCAATTGGTGAATCAGAACAAAATTTAATTTTGGAGACTGGTGAAACAATAAAATCGTGTGGTGAGATCACATATTTAGGAATTAAAATAAATAAAAATGGAAGTTACGAAGAGGAAATAAGAAATATAAATAATAAAGGAATAATTGCAATTGCTTGCCTCGTTGGAATATTGTGGGATAAAAATATAAATAACACAAATTAAATTAATATATATATATATATATATATATATATCATACAATCGTAAAATGCATCATTACTTATGGAGCAGAACTTTGGCCATTCACAACAAAACCAGATAAGTATACTGTATGTTGGCAACAGAAATGGATTTTATACGAAGGGCAGCAAGAATTTCAAGAAGAGAAAAAAATAGAAACTCAGTTATAAGGGAGAAAGTGAGGTTTGAAGACACTACTTTAGATTACATTAAAACTCAGCAATTAAGATGATACGGACATGTTAAACAAATGGAAGAGGATCGGCTACGAAAATGTGTTTAGGAATGGAAACCTGAGGGAAGACGAGGCAGAGGAAGACCTAAAACCTCCTGGAGTCAGGGAATATATTTACACATGAAGGAGAAACATCTACAACGAGGAGATTGGATGGACCGACAAAATTGACTCTTAGGAGTCGGACGATGTCAAAGACATTAATCAACTGAGGAACTATCTATGATATCCAACATATCAACTTCCATAAGTTACTCAAATTACACTGGTCGACAAGGTTTACTTCACAAGAAATCTGATTTGTGAATCTAGTGTATTTTTTTTTTCATACTGAATTCAGATATGTAGTCAGAATTTTTCCATCAGGCACAGTTTTTTTTTTTTTTTGTGACAGCTAGTTTTTTAAATTTGATTTTAGCATTTTCTCTGACCTGTCATAGGAACCTTTACCTTATATGAAGATTTCCCTGTACCAGTATATGCAGATATGACCTTAACTCATAACTCTGATTCTGACCTAGCTCAAACTGAAAATGATGCAGATGGAAATAAAAATGATCTTACATAAAATATGCCCGAAAATCACTTTCTACCACTTTCAAACCTAGGTAAGTCAGAATGAGTTAGAGTTAGATGGATTTTATTAAAAATTATAAAAAATGTAAATGAATATCACAGAAAACTCTTGCCTGATAAGAAAAAAACTGAAATGATATTTAAATTCAGAATGAAAAATACTTCCAAAATCTCATATTTTTATTATTGTGAAAGAAAAAAAGTTAGTTTTGTCGACCAGTGTTATTATAGATCTAGCCAAGGTACTTACGAAGCCAAATTGAAAACTCTCCGTCATTATATAATCTTATATTTATATTTATTCTTCTTCTGTATCTCAGTTAAACCTCTCACCTTATAGGTTCTTTTTACATACCACACACCATCCGGGCCTTGCAGCGGCTCGACCTATCGGGAGTAGGACTTTAAACTGGATATCACACACATAGGCCTATACTTTTTCGACCACACAAGGTCGAATGACCTTACAGAATGTGTGATCAGCTCAATGCTAGGACCTCCTCCGGGACAACACAATATTATGACAAAATACACAATTCACACACATGTTCATACTAAACATGGTTATATGATAATGATGATTATGGCCAAATGATGTTCGGAAGCAGTTTTGCTCTTAAACATTTATTTGTATCACTTTGTTATAACTAGAAGGGGATTCCTAATGACATATATATTTCTTAAGTCATAGGCTAAATCGAGTATTATTTATATACACTAGCTAATACCAGGCGTGCGCTGCTACTTCTAAATAAATGTTAATGTGTTTTTACCACTAATCGTGCGCTGTTATGCGTGCCCGGGAATCTACTTATCCCGATCTTCTTGGCATCAATGAAAGACAAAAATAGTTATTGTGAGTTATCCGTAGAAGATAAACATATGATGTCACGGACGTTTTTGTAGAGTTTTTTTAGATATTCAATTCTGTGTACATTCATTTGGTGTATTTGTTATGGTTTAGGCAGCGTAAGCTATTTAAGAATCAAAATAGTGACTTTATTTCACGTTTTTCACTACAAAGGGCGATTTTTAGGAGTGAAGGGATTGAGTATTACAACTCTCTTATGGACTATGTTCATCCCCGGAATCTCCTGAACATTTTTCAAAAAGCCCCTTCTCAATCGGATGAACGGTATGGCTGAGCACGCTTGCCCAGGAATCTACTTTTTCCGATCTTCTTGGCATCAATGAAAGACAAAAATGGTTATTGTGAGGTGTCCGTAAGAGATAAATATGCTGTCGGGGAATTTTTTGTAGAGTTTTTTGAGATATTAAATTCTGTGTACATTAATTTGTTGTTTTTGTTATGGTTTAGGCAGCGTAAGCCATTTAAGCGTCAAAATAGTGACTTTATTTCACGGTTTTCACTACAAAGGGTGATTTTTAGGGGTGAAGGGGTTGAGTATTACAATTCGCTTATAGCCTATGTTCATCCCGGGAATCTCCTGAACATTTTGCAAAAACCCCATCACAATCGAATCAACGGTATGGCCGTGCATAAAGTACGAACAAACAAACAAACAAACAAACATTCATTTTTATAAATTATATATAGGCCCCTATATATATATATATATATATATATATATAACTTTATTGATGAACATTTAGTGAGTTCAATTTAGTTTTAAAAGTATTTGTTTAAATACGTGATACAATTGGTTATATTTTATGGGTTTTTATTCTAAAATGAGATTTGATTGGCAAGTTCAAAGTAATGGTACGATTTTTTCAATAAAAGTATTTAGAAGTAAATATTATTTAGATTTATTTATGCATCCATGGGATTTTCAATTTTCTTTGTCAGCAAGTGCCTATAAGCATTCGTCTCCACAAACTTTTTTTTTTAATTCACATGGCGCATAAAGTTTTTTCTATAGAAAAGTTTATATAGGCCCTATAGAAATGGAATGGAATCTTAATAGGCCTAAATTACATAAATTGTTGAAATATTATAAATTTATAAGAAATCAGCATGGAAAGTTCAATAAACAGTTTCTCATCAAATTGTATTGACACACACACACACACACACACACACACATATATATATATATATATATATATATATACATAGACCATCTTTTAAAATTGATACGATATTAGATCCCACAATTCGTTTTAAGACTCATAGTGGCGAACCTGATGAAGTTGACTCTGAAAAGATAGCCATATATGAGGCAACAATTGACTATTAAAAAGATAAATACCAACTAGATAGGATTGATGATCGGAGCAACAGGTACTATACCAGGATTCTTAGCCAAATTTTTGAATTCCTTAGATTTGGACAGGTTGCATCTTTCTAAAATTGCCATCGCTGCCATTAGAGAATCAATTTCAATTTTAAGAAACCATATTTACAAAATTTCTACTTTATAGTTTGTATACTTCAATTAGGCCTACAATTTGAATTTTTTTAATGTATTTACAAAATGTCATCATCATCATCTGCATTCATGGATTAGGTCTGTTGACGCGTCACGACTTCAGCCAATCTCTTTCTAGGTCTGCCCACATCTCGAATACCATTAGGTTTGTATTTTCTTATTTGTTTTGGATATCTATCTTCATATTTACAAAATGTATTTCATGAATTCCAAAAATTAATTCATTCCCCTAATGAGAAAAGTTGTATATAATAATATATATATATATATATATATATATAGGGGCACGCCGTAGCGTAGTGGTTAAGGCACTGAGCTACAAGCCGGAGGGTCGAGGGTGTCCCGTTGGGGTCAGGATTTTTAAACTGACCCAAACCATCTGGCGGCACTATGGCCCTGGGGTCGACTCAGCCTCTAACTGAAATGAGTACCAGACGCTTGTTCTGGGGTAAAGGCGGCCGTCACGCAGGGCTGACAACCCGGCTGACATAAAGTGCCGATTGTCTAGAAAAAGTGGGAGCCTTAACCTCCTACTACCCCAAGGGCCTCCTGAGGCCTGTTGTGGGATCACTTTACCTTTATATATATATATATATATATATATATATATATATAATTTTTGGGGTCATATTTGAAACAAATAAGTCATAAACCATATATGTTCCGCATCGGGACATGGGTGATCCCTAGCGGAAGTTTCTTAACAAACTAATATGTTATGCTTATTTACCTACAGATGCCAACGAGTGACACGTAGTTAGCAAGGTCATAATATGCCTATTCGTATTTCTCTCATTTTAAGTAATTGAAATCCGCTCCTTATTTATAATTATACATCGAAATTTTAGGTTCTGAAAAGCCAAAATAGGTTTCAAGAACTGTAAAATAGACTTTAAATATAAATGTGTAATTCTGCTTAATGTAATAGCAACATAATTATAGGAATTAAGAACTTAATAAAATTAACAGTTAGGTAACTATTCCATTCCATAGCGCTCTGTCCGAGGGCAGGTCTTTCATGCTATGCTATGCAGCATTACTAGGGAATTATAGGTGTGGTAGCTTCCCGTTGCTTTTCACACCGGTGAAGGATGTTGACGATAATGGTGGCCGGATGATTAACGGGGACCGTTGGGCCTTAAGCTTCCTGACATTTGTCTTACAGGTGAGGCGAAACACCGAAAAAAAGAACCTCACCCAGGAGCCTGTCCCGACCGGCAATCGAACCCGGACCCCCTGCGTGACAAGGCAGCACGCTACCTCGATACCACAGCGGTGGACTAGGTAACTACAGTAGGTTTAGATGCATTTATTGATCACATATTACTTTTTTTACATCATTTGAATATTCTGATAAAATTCGAAAAATCACCGGATACTTACCAACGCTGAAACTACGGGTTCGATAGTGCCAGTGAGTTAGTTAGTTAGTTATGCAATAGGTTTACGGCAATGCATGGTTTATTTTCATTATAGTACCACACATTAAAATAAGGAATAATAAATTGAGTTTCTCCAATTTAAGTATTAAATAAATATATATATATATATATATATATAGGCTATAATGTAAAACCAGAAAAATCAAACCATAAATTCAACTTGTTGAGAAATTTGTTTTGTTTGTTCAGTTATTGAATAATGTACTTGGATTAAAACTTTGGTTTAAAATGAGCTTGCGTGTACTCTACACTCTTTGCTCACAAGACAGTGAATCTTCGAATAACATATGAAAGTCGTCTCTTCACCATTTCATTCTGCATGACAAATTCAACAGTAAGTAAAGTATTCCCACTACAGGCCTCAGGAGACCTTTGGGGTAGTGGGAGGTTAAGGCTCCCACTATTTCTAGACAATCGGCACTTGATGTCAGCCGGGTTGTCAGCCCTGCTTGACGGCCGCCTTTACCCCAGAACAAGCGTCTGGTACTCATTTCCGTTAGAGGCTGAGTCAACCTCAGGGCCATAGTGCCGCCAGAAGGTTTGGGTCAGTTTAAAAATCCTGACCCCACCGGGACTTGAACCCTCGACCTTCCGGCTTGTAGCGCAGTGCCTTAACCACTACGCTACGGCGTTTTAATACTGTAAACACAAGTACGTAGCATGTAGCGGGTTTAAAATGAAACTGTAAATAATATTAAAATTACTATCAATCTTAAAAACATTTCTCATTTTAAATCAAATGAAGCGTAAAAAAAATTCATCCTTTTTGTTACTTTACAGATGCAGTATTAACTGTAACCGCGACGTTTTTCGCGTAGATAAAATAATACAAACAGGTTATGTTTAAACTAACATGTGTAATCTGATAAGAATTAATATTATATTGTTGGAAAAGTCTGTAATTTGATTACCCGGCGTTGCCTGAGAATCTACTTACCCCGATCTTCTTGCCATCGATGAGCTAAAAGACAAAAATGGTTATTGTGAATTATCCGCAAAAGACATACATATGCTGTCGCGGATTATTTTGTAGAATATTTTAAGATATTCAATTCTGTGTTCATTGATTTGATGTATTTATGATTTAGCCAGCGTTAGCCATTTAAGAGTTCAAAAAGCAACTTTTTAGTGGACCGATGCACTTTTTTTTATCTCCGGCTCTATAGTACGTACGGCAGTATGTGACATACGTTAATTGTCCCAGAAAAACTCTAAATGATGGTAAAACCCCCATTCAAATCTGTCAAATAATTTTTTAGTCCATAAAGGACAAACAAAGAGACAGACAGACTCACACTGGTGTTTACATTTAATAAAGAGGTCTTACAATGAATAATCGTATTAGATCACATTATGCTTTAAAAAGTGATAATCGGAATAAATTATGTCTGCTTGATCATGTGGTAGCTGCCACATCTACACGTAAACTATATCCTTGTGTTCTCTAGCATTGTACAGCAAGTGTCCAAAGTGATCGTGCACTCAATATATTGCAAGAAAATAACAAATTATAAATTATATCTGTTGTTTAAGGTCATAAATGCTTTAAATACTAATGTCTATCCTCACTTTATCAAATTATTATAAAATAAGTAGAATTTATTAAAACTAGCTAAAACCCGGCGTGCGCTGCTACGCATAAATAAATGGAAATCAATGTGCTTTTATGTTTAGTTTAATAAGTAAAATAAAAATAATTATAAATATATATCGTAATTATTTTAAGGTTTCCCGTGCTGATTACCCGGTGTTGCCCGGGAATATACTTATCTCGATCTTCTTGGCATAAATGAGCTAAAAGACAAAATTCGTTATTGTGTTATCCGTCAAAGAATACCCGCCATATGTTGCCAATGCTTGCACAGGAATTTACGTACTTGTCTCGATCTTCTTGGCATTAATGAAAGACAAAAATGGTTATTGTGAGTTATCCGTTAGACATAAACATATGCTGTCGCGGACTTTTTTGTAGAGGTTTTTGAGATATTCAATTCTGTGTACATTAATTTTGTGTATTTGTTATGGTTTTGGCAGCGTAAGCCATTTAAGCGTCCAAAGAGCTATTTTTTTCCACGTTTTCCACTACAAAGGGCGATTTTTAAGGGTGTAGGAGTTGAGTATCGCAACTCTTTTATAGCCTATCTCCTATATACCATACAAATTACCATTTCATATTCGCGGTTCCTGTATTCGCGGCATTTTTACGGAATATATCCCACGCTAATAAGGAGCTTTACTGTATATATATATATATATATATACACACACACACACACATACATATTTGATCAGGACTGTAAAGAAAAATCCAAGGATAAATGCGCTTAAGACAATTTCTGGACTGAAAAATAATTTGAAAATGTACGTACCTATTACTACTGGTAAGAATATATATATACATTTGGAACAGGTAGGCCTATCACGGCAGAACCGCCAGCAGAAAATATAACATAAATGAAAACATAGAAAAGATAAATCTACAATGGCATAACCCAATTTTGAACCTTAGATTCTCCTCTTTTTTAGGAGTTACTAGACCATATTAATTTAGTTACGCTTATTTGCCCATAGATGTCATGAATATATGCGATCAACATACCGACTCAATGAGACATTAGCAGGCAACTAAGGTATTGCTGGGATGGTGAGGTCGGTAAATTTTGTTTAGAGGTTTTTTTTATTCACGCTTTTGGATCGTTTACGAGCCTGAAAATCTTCAGACTCGGGACACACGGCTTCAAGTCCCTCCCGAAGGATTTGATCCTTGAATTTTCCCATCTTAAAAAATCCATCGACCCCGGCTGGGTTTGAATCCGCGATCCTCGGGACCAGAGGCAAGGTAGAAAATATTAGCATTTGACCATTTAATTCTTGCCCCAAATGGGAGTCAATGACCAATCACGTTTTATTGAATTTTGTTAATTACAACCAATGACAGTCGTGTTTCACCTCGCTGTTTATCGAATTATCTTTACCAAAATAAAGAAAGCTCCTATTTTTTAATATTCTGACCAGGTCAGAGCATTATTTTGCAGTGACTGACTCTCCAACAAATACATTGAATAAGCCTATAGCAAATAATGAACAGATTCCTTCGACCTACGCATTTGATAATTGTATGTTCAATAATTGTGTTTTAAATAATTATTTTACTGAGTTGTTTCCTAAAAAATCAATTAATTGTCTATAATGTTAGTTATAATATACAGTTTGATGTGTTTAATTTTTTTCTCCACTAGGGTGCATTCTTACAATATTGCGATCCTATTTGGCAATAAATAATATGATCAAGTTGCTGTGAATAACGAATGAAACATAACCAAACATTTTTTATTTGTTTTCAAACATCGCCGTTTACATGAAATCTTTATAAATATATTTAAAACCCGGTATCTATGTTTAAATAATGATTTTTGCGTAAACAGCTTAATTTTATTCGTTAAATAGTCCTAACAAATGTCACTCTTGAATTCCAAATCCTCTAGATAAATTCACTAGTCACTTCGTGAATTTATCGATGATTTGGAAATCACTCGTACCATTACTTCTGATAAATTATATCTAAATCTGGAAGTCGTACTTACGGATGAGAACAAATTTAACATATTCACCTCAAATGGAAGGATTTCAGTGTGGAGAAAGAAGAAAAAAAAACTTAATTTTCAGAATCTTCTTCATACATTGAAGTAAGGGGGTTTGTCCATATTGGTATTGGGGCGCATGAGTGCAGCAGGTGAGGGGAATCTGCATTTCATTGATGTAAAAATACGTACTATGATATACATAAACATCCTGGAAACCAATCTCCGTCAAAGCACCGAAAATTTAGATTTGAATAGTGATTTCGTTTTCATCCAAGAAAACGATCAAAACAAAGAGCACTGGATACTAAACTTTGGTTTCTTTACAATACACCAAAATACATGAAAACCCCACCCCAGTCTTCTGACTTTAATCCAACAGAGCACATTTGGGTTTACCCTAAATTGAAAATTAGAGAAAGATCTATAGCCTCCAAGCAGGAATTTAAAATAGCTCTAATGGAAGAATATCGCCAAATCCCTTCTAATTTACTGCAAAATTGAGTTCCATGCCCCGCAGATAGGAAGCAATAATAGCATCAAAGGGATATCGTAACAAATATTAGGGCCTGTTTTTTAGAGGAATTCGTCAACATTTTAACTATATGATTACTTTTGAATCTTTCATTGGTTTTTCATTATTAGAGTTTTTATTAATAAGCTCAGAAAAGTATATTGTTAATCTTCTTCTTCTTCCTTCCAAGTATTGGACCAAGGCCTGTTACTATCCTATAGAAAATTTTCCCTCCAGCGTTTCACCTTCCAGGAAATTCTCGTATAAGACTTGAAAGCATAATAATAGTCCCTTCGATTGGTTGCTGGCCAAAGGAAGGCAAGACCAGTGATAGGGCTGCCATCTTATAGCCTCTGGTCAGGCTTTTCTGGAGAAGAAAAGAAAATAAAGGAAAGAAGAGATGGAAGAAAGGAAATACTCCCTAGCCCTCGGATGCCCTAATAGCGTCGGGGTCGAAAATACAAGAGTTAACTAAGAGAGGTTAGATAGTAAAGTTAAAAGAGTGCAAAACACAAGTAAGTGGAAGAAATGTTTTGCTCAGCTTGGGCACCTTGTGGTCGCCATCCACATATCCCCTAGATGTGGACCCCTGAGGGTGTATATTGTTAATTTTGTATAAAATGTGTATATTTTGTTTATATATTATGTTAAAAGAGAAAACAGTTTATTATTTTTTCGTTTAACATTTATTACAGAAACAAATAAAATAATGAAATGTTATTTTCATTTGGAGCCAATAAGTGTACATCACTTTTGACACTCACTGTGAATTTCCATTGGTTTTTATAAGGTTTTTCATTTCATGTACAGCATAAACAACTTTTTAACTCGGACCTTTAAACAACTACGAGTATTATTTCTGGTATATATTTTTTAACTGGAAGAGCATACTAAAATCTTCCTTGTCGAAAAGACCATAAGAGTGAAATAATCAAAATTAAACAATTTACTTTTTTACTTCACTTTTATTCTGAGACGCTTGAACGCTTTGGGTCAGAGTGAGACCAATGAATTTTAAAAGGCGAAAAAATCCTGTTTTTCACATGAACAATAACAAAAATTGAAGTAATAAACCGTATTTCAATTGCACACTGATGACGTGAGTTGTTAAATAGCAAGAAGAATATTTAGACATGTACTATAGTCGATTCCAGATGTACTACGGATCAGATGTATACAGTGGCTCTAACGGCGAAAAAGCGCGCTTTACAAGCGGATAAACCTTACGAGTACATTGACATGCAATTACGGTTTCCGAACATATTTGTTTAACAACAATGAAATGGAATACTGACAATAATAATAATAATGAAATTAATAATAATAATAATAATAATAATAATAATAATAATAATAATAATAATAATAATAATAATAATAATAATAATAATATGAAACGTTCCTTTATTATTTCGTTTTGGCACGCCTTAGCATCGTGCTTAAGGCAGTGCGCTACAAACCGGAAGGTCGAGTGTTCCAGTCCCGGTGGGGTCAGGATTTTTAAATTGAGCCAAAACCTTCTAGTGGCACCATGACCCTGGGGTCGACTCAGCCTCTAACGGAAATGACTACCAGGTGCTTATTCTAGGGATAAAGGCTGATATCAAGTGCCTATTGTCTAGAACATATAGGAGCATTAAACTCCTACTACCCCAAGGGTCTCCTATGGCCTGTAGTGGGATCACTTTATATGTATTTATATGTATTCGCTTTCTGAAGTGATGCCGCTGCCATAAGTAATTATGAGCTCCTGTATCTCTTCGATTCGCCGTGTGAGGGTTCTCTTTCAATAACGTTGTATAAACATTTATAATTTATGTTTTTCTCCCGAATGAAATCCTTTCCCCTGTTTATGTTTCTTCACAGGAGACATTCCGGAAGGACCCGGCATAGAATTATCGGACATCTTTTCAGAAAGGGATACTGTACTTATTAAAAAACACTTGCACACGCCTGCTAAACATAGCACATTCACTGCCGTAGACTCAATACGTAGCACTTATTTAATTCTAATCAACTAAATGCTTCATCAATACTTGAACACAGAACTGATACAAGAACTTTTATTGTAATAATAGTGAGTAATGCTGACGCGGGATTCCCCATCAGACACGTGCAACGCAACCAATGACGCGCCAGCATTTTAAATGAAGGTCGAGCGAAGGGAAGGTTTGGGTTATTGCTTTGCTCCGTAGACATCTGGTATTTAGTATAGTAGGCTGTACATATTAATAATGGCGTGGTCATCAACGACAGGGTATGGTGCCGTTGCTCCTTTCCGATCCCAATTGAAACATGTGGTAGGTTGTCTTTCCAGCGAATTATTGGTCTCCCTATATTTCTTTTACCCTGAAGTCTGTAATAGAGTATTTTTTTATAAATACTATTTTCATACATTCTTTGCACCAATTATTTTTATTACTCTCAATTATTTCATTTAGTTATAGTCTATATATGTGGTTCATTTCTTAGGCATTTTCGCCTCTTCTATGATCCTTTAGAGGATACAGATTTATAGCCCTCGGAAAACGCATCTCTGAAGTTTCAATGTTTTATTTAATAGCCATATCTCGGACAATATGTCATGTATTATATGTCCAGCACCGTGACATGGCGCAAATATACGGTTTTTGCGCTGAATCGAGTCCCCGTAGAAAAAAAAAATATTATGGAATTTCGGCCAGTGTTCCTCAGAGGATTGTGAGGCATTTAGGCAACTTTGATGAAAGTGTATGTTCCAAGTTTAGGAAAACCAACTGTAACAGCTGGGTGACCCAACATGTTGACCAGATAACACACTTTTACTTCTTGATGGTAGTCTACTTTTCTCCCTTGATGATCGTCTAATACTGTTATTTATACAAATGGATATGAAGCCACCAACCGGCTGTTAGGCCAAGGCCTTCTAGAACTGTCGCCATGGAGCCTCCAACATATATTTTATATAGGCTACATTCATCATTATTAATTGTTGAAATCAATTATGAAAATGCAAGTTATTTTTGAATAAATCGTGACAATAAATTCTAATCCTGTATTTACTTTGAAGACAAGGAAAATCATGAAAATACTATTTGGTCAGGTCTAGGATTTAGATCTCGTATATCCTAAATACGACTCTGAGTTACTACTGTTTCAGTCAACTCTTGCTTGCAGTTGGCGCCTTTTTTTTGTGTTAAATTTAACAAATAATAGATTATTTCATAGGCAGTAAGTCAGTAAATTTTGAAAATCGTTTCTAACGTCATTTCCAAATTTGTAATAATATATTATTTCATCTGAGTTCTCGTTGACATTACGAAATTAAGGAAGGGGGAGGAAAAAAGGTGGTTACTGCTTGACTTTTACTACTTCACTTGGTGCTCTTTTAAATCCAATTCATTCCTTCCCCGCACCCCTTTTCATACTTCTTATATTGAAGCATTTAGTCCCCTACTAAAGTATACACCCACTCTCTGCTCCTGATCCGAGAACTAGGAACTTTATTTTCCCCTCAGAGACTCTCTCCCCTCTCTACTAATTAATTACTGTGATTAATCAGAAAAGTTCGTAATTAGAAAGTTTCTTGAGTAAAATTAAAATGGTATACTGCAGTGCCGTCTACGTCGTGCGCCTTTCCTTCCATTGCCGTCCTCCGATAAACTCATTAATTAAGGTCTAGTCATTCTGGCTGGGGTATAGCAGCTAAGGAAGAAGTTTTTGGCACGGCCCATGAATAGCAGTTCGCTTCGGACTACGGGCGTGCGACCACGCCTCTGTCTTCTCTTCTTCTTCAAATCTCGTACGCGACATCATTGGCGTCGTTGTCGCCGCCAACGTTTCTCGCTTAGAGGGAGAAGAACTTTGTCCCTTCTTCGTCAACCCTCCTCCCTTCTTTCTCTCATCCTCCTTACTCCAACTCTTTACCAAGTGCGCATTCACAAAGTTTTGGAAACTTACAACCAAACTCGTCTCCTCCTCCACCTCTTCTAGAAGTATTTTCTAGCTTCTTTGCTTGCAGCACCAGAAGCGTGCAATCTACACAGCACAAGCTCTGATAATACTTACATACACTCTCGATGGATTTACTTCTTGAATCCACCCCTTTCTCCCTCTTGTTTTTCTTCTTGCTTGTTTCCATCTTCATGATACCCTCCTCATTCTACATAAGCTTGTTGCTTCGATGAATTTAATAAATTAAAAGTTTTTAAACTTTTTTATGTTGTTTTCATTTACAATGTTCATTTTAAGTTATAGGTATGAGACCTCATCAAACTTTTTTTATAATATCTTTGGATTACTGAACTTTAAGACTATTTAAGTTCTAAAAGTGAGGAATAAGTTAACGTGCAATTCAAACTTAAATAATTATGCCGTTTTAAACGTATTGTTAAATTAAGTAAAAAAAAACTTTTTCATAGTCACAATATGTTTTTAATTGATCAGCATTTTTATACATTTTCAGGTTATTTTGCGTTTTAAAATTATAATTGGAACTCTGATTTCATTACCGAATACCGTAATGTCAAATACACTAGGAAAATATACATATTAGGACTATTTAATCTGCGAGGGACAACTGAAAATTTGTAACTAATTTCACGAATCTAAATATAGGCTAATTTCATTTATATTATTCATTGTCTAGTATTTTTCGATCACGCCTATTTGTTGTAATAATCTCTGAGAACCATATACTAATAAAAAATCCGATTGAGAATTTTGAGTGGGATTGATATTGGTATAATATAGGTCTATTATTTATTCCATTCCATTACCGCACTTTTACTTCTCACCTTAGAGGTACTTTTACGTACCACAGTGGCACGACCCTTCGGGAGAGGGATTTTTACAATGGATCATATATATTATTTATAATTCCTGAACTCCAGCAGGATACTAGATAACTTCTCCCTCTTAATTGAATCGTATGCCTTTTTGAAGTCTACGTATAGGGCCTAGCTGATGTACAGTACCATTATATTCCCATTTCTTTTCTAAAATCTGTTTTATACTAAACATCTTATATGTTTAGTCCTGTTTCTTCTAAATCCACATTGATGATCTCCTAGAATATCATCAATATAAGGAGTAAGTCTGCTTACTAATATATTTCTTAGAATTTTGTACGAAGTTGAAAGTGTTAAAATTCTCCTGTAGTTGTTGCAATCAGTTTTATCTTCTGTCTTATAGATTGGTACCGAGAATCGATTAATCTGGAAGAGTTCCTTATACTTCCTGTTTCCCCAAATCATACTAACAAACGGGCGTATATTCGCCATAAATTTTTCTCCCCCTGATTTTATCAGTTCTACTGGGATCTCATCTGAACCTGATGCTTTATACATTTTCAATTTTTCTATCGCCATTTCAACCTCTAATACACCTAGTTCGGGGACTAGCATTTCTGCTGGCTGTAAATTATCCCCCTCAAGATCCTGTTCTGATTATTATATTTAATAGGTGAATTAAAGTAAACTTTTCATCTATTTAATATAACTCTGGATGGAGTCTGCAATGTTTGGTTCTAGCCTGAAAAACCTTTCTTATCTATCCAAATTGCTTGAAATTAATTCTCTAATGTGCCTATTTTTTTGCATTCATTTCAAGATACATTAATCTTCTTTCCTCAAATATTCCCTCTAATTACTCTTTAGTAACCTGGTAGTTTCCCGTCTAATACTTCCCAATTGCTCTAAATTTATCTCATTTGGCTCGTGTAACCATTTCATTTTTGCTAGCTTTATTTTCTTTACAATGTCGGCACATTCATCTTCAAACCATTTCTTGTTTTGCCTCTTGTTTTGCCAATACTTTCTAATGCTGACAATTTAATAGACTCTCTTATAGCCTGCCATTCTTTATTTAAGCTATGTCAGTTTCTTCTTCGTTTGCCACATTGTCATCTGAATATTCCAGTACTTTAAATCTATTAGCAATTTTGATTTGGTATTCTTGACGCATTTCATCATTTTTCAGGTTTTTTAATTTAAAGTTTTCAGAATTATCTTTAACATTTGTTCGTCTCATAAGCGAATTGCAGTCTGTCCCTCTAACTGATCTAACATCGATAATGCTACTGTGCCAGCGTTTGTCCATTAAACGTGATCTGTCTGGTTCCGAGTTTCACCATCCGGAGACGTTCAGGTGTAGGCCTATTTATGAATATCCTTATGCTGAAATGTTCTGTCTTAACAATGAGATTATTTAATGTGGTAAAGGTGACTAATCTAACCCCTTGTCGTTACTATCTTCACGAAGACTGAATTTGCGTATTGTTGGTTTGAATATATCTTCCCGCCCCACTTTTGCATTAAAATCTCCAAAGACAATTTTCATATGATATCATGAAAGGCTATCAAATACGCAATCTAATTCTTCATAGAACTCATCCTTGATCTTGTCATATTTATCTTCTGTGGGAGCATGTACATTATCGATTACGAAATCATGTCGTTTACACTTTAGAATTATGTTTGTTATCCAATCACTGACAAACTTAATATCTCAGGTAGGGGACAGGATCCAACTTCGGACTAAAAAACATAATAATAATAATAATAATAATAATAATAATAATAATAATAATAATAATAATAATAATATTTCAGAAACAAGAATAGCCTGCATTTTAAATATAAAGTTCATAAGGATAGTACGGTTCATAAGGATTGTACGGTAAATCTAGAGCACTTTTTTTGCGCTCGTTTTGGATTTTCTGAATACCTATTTGCTTATCTATAGGCTATAAAATGTACTGGTCCATGCTGATGATATAGATAACATCTGCAGAATTACAAGAGACTTTTTGATAATTTATCTGGCCCTAGAATCAGCTGCCATTAAAATGGGTTTTAAAATAAATGAGGGGAGCAAATGGTTGGTAGGGCCTCGAGAAGGGTACAGATGCCGACTATGTATACCTTAATAAATCTCGAGAAATGCCACTGCGACTTTTTTAGCAGCTCTGCCAGCAAGTCCTAATCCTACGTTCTCGTCGTGCTCCCTGACTGCAGTCGTAATAGACTGTAGCTAACAGGATGGGACGAAAGGCGAGTTTTCAGCGCCTTAAAACGGAGACCTGTCGGCTAAGGGAACAAACCCTAAAAAAACCCAAGTCCTTCGTGTCTGGGGGTTAGGCGTCAGGCTGGCAACCTGGCCCTGGAAAAAAGTATATCGCTACGTACTTCAGTAAAATATGTCAGCCGGATGGATTTAAATATGACAGACTTAAGCTACGAAAACGGACCTTTGCTTTTGGCACATAGCATGTTCAAGGCTTGAACACTAAAGAACAAGAAGTAATTGATGAGATTACAGCAATGAATGCAGATATTATTGTGCTCTCAGAAACAAAAAAAGAAAGGGAAAGGACAGGAAAAATTAGGAAATTATACACATATCTGGAGTGGAGTACCAAAAACTAGAAGAGCAAAAAGAGGTATATCCATTTTGATAAAAAATAAGTTGGTAAAAAATATAGTGTCTTGAGAAGAAATTGATGAAAGAATTATTAAATTAATTCTCAAACTTTTTGGGATAGAGCTTATAATAATAGGAGTACATGCCATAAATGAGGATGCAACAACCATAGAGAAAAATGAATTTTTTGACAAACTGTCAGAAATTTTGGACAAAATAAAAAAACATCAAGAAGTAATAATAACAGGAGATTTTAATAGTCGAGTAGGAAGTAGAATGAAAGATGAAGTGATTGGACCATTTGGGGAAAAAGTGGAAAATGACAATGGAGATAGATTGATAAGTTTATGTAAACAACATGGCTATATGATAATGAATAGTTTCTTCCAACATCGGGAAATACATAAATACACATAGGAACAGCCAACAAAAATTCTAAATCAATAATTGATTATATAATTGTGAAACAAAAACGTGATATGATAGTGAAAGATGTTAGAGTGTATAGAAAACCAGATTGCGGAAGTGATCATTATATGCTTTTGGGAAAATTCATATTAACAAGTAGGAAAAAACAAAATATTGAAGTAACGGAAGACAGAATAAATACAACCCTTTTGAATGAACAAAGATATAAAGTAAGTTTACTCTATGATGAGAGTATAAAATGTCCTTTTCAATCAAGATTAAAACAAAAACTTAATTTAAATTTAAATAAATCTGCAGTGGAAATGTATGATCAACTAAAGGAAAGTATACATTCAGCAGCTTTAGAAGCACTTGGGACAGAAAATCTAGAATTAAAAAGAAATAATGAATGGTTTAATCACGATATTAAAAAATTAGTAGAAGAAAAAAAGAAAGCACGGATGAAATGGTTATCAGATCACTCAACAACATCTCGACATTAATATATCACTTTAAAACATAAAACAAAGGTGGAAGTGAGAAGAACAAAAAAATGAATGCTGGGATAATATATGCTCGAAAATAGATCATTCGATTGGATGTGCTAGATCTAAAGAAGCTTGGAAAACATTACAAAATATCAGGAAATCAGAAAGAAAGAAGATAAAGATTCAGTTGATAAGACCATCAGAATGGATGCAACATTATAAAGGTTTATTTCAAGAAAATAGAAATGAGTTTCAACTTCACGATATGAATGTAGAATATAAATTTGACACTCCAGAGATAAAAGAAGATGAAGTAAAAAGAGCTTTGAAAGAGGCAAAAAATGGGAGAGCACCCGGACCAGGAAATATTCAGACGGAACTCCTAAAACATGGAGGAGATATTTTAGTAATATTTTTAACAAAACTTTTTAATAAAATTGAAATTGGAGACGATATCCCAGAAGACTGGAATTTATCGTATATTATTCCTATTTTTAAAAAAGGTGATAAAAAAACTGTGTTCCAATTTTAGAGGTACTTTCAACAGCTAGGATTTTTAGTAAAATTATACATTTTAAACTTAAGGAGATAAAAGATAACTTAAGGGAAGAACAATGTGGATTCCGTAGTGGAAGATCATGTATTGATAATATTTCTGTATTAGTCAATTACAAGAGAAAATCCTAGCAAAAAATAAAGAACTACATGTGACCTTTATTGATTTAGAGATGGCATATGATATTGTACCTCGACAATTGTTATGGACGGCAATGAGAAATATGAATATTTGTGATAAATGGATTAATATTGTTAGGAGGATCTATAGTAATACAAAAGCTAAAGTAAAAATACCGAATAATTTAACAGAAATTCACAGTGAATAAAGGCCTAAAGCAGGGATGCAGTTTGTTATCAATTATTTTTAACATTTATTTAGACCAGGCTCTTAACTTGTCGTATAAAAAATGTTCTGAAATGGGTATTCCTATAGGAGGAAAGGTACTGCATTCATTGTTGTTTGCAGATGGTCAAATAATTTTGCAGAGGATGAAGATGATATGAAATATATGATAAATAAACTAATGGAAGAATATAAAAAATGGGGACTAAATATAAATTTACAGAAAAGAGAATATATGTGTTTGGGAAAGGATGTGGATGACCTCATACTTAAAACAGGGAAAATAGAAACATGTGCATTTTTTAAATATCTTGGGTCAATAATTACAAGTTTAGGTACCTGTGAGAGAGATGTACAGACTAAAATTGCAATGGCAAAAAATGCAACTAAGACATTACATGGAATAATTTGGAAGAAAAATATTACAAACGAAACTAAAATGAAAATTTATAAGAGCATAATACTGAATATTCTGTCATATGGAAGTGAAACTTGGTCTTTGACGGAATTACAAAAGAATAAAATTAGAACAGTTGAATTTGATTATTTTAGAAGAAGCCTCCAAAAAACAAGACAGGATAAAATAAGAAATGAATTCCTTTTGAGAGAAATGAATGTCACCACATCTGTTGTTAAGAGGATTGAAAATCAAACGCTTAAATGGTATGGCCATGTACAAAGAATGGAAAATGAAAGATAGCCAAAAAATATATACCAATGGTCACCCCCTGGAAGAAATAAACGTGGCAGACCAAAATGGAAATGGAAAACCTACGCCAGAACTACAATGGATGATAGGAATTTGGTAGAGGGAGATTGGAATGATAGAGATAAATGGAAACTGAAGACGGCAAACCTATAAGTGGGGGAAAGTCGAAGAAGAAGAAGACGACGAAGAAGAAGAAGAAGAAGAAGAAAATTAATGAAAAAAAAACGAAGTAAATGTTGATAGGTAATAAAACAACAGTGTAACACATAGGCCTATAAACATAAAAATTATACATTTCACAAGTTTCCTGAGCTTTACATACAGTACTTTTATTAATAGGGTTCCTAATTTTGTGTATCTAGGCTGCCTAATGGACGTGTCTAATGATACCGTATAAGTGAAGAAATTGACATAAGAATACAAAATGCTGATACAATAAATTTTGAACTTATACAATATTTTAAATAACAATATAACAACTAACTAACTAACTCACCCGTAAGTTAATGGCCGCGCGGACATAAGCTCTCCATACATCGCTATCCTGAGCTAATATTTTCTAATCATCCCCTGTTCAATCTACTTCCCTCAAATTATAGTTAATGTTATTCTCCTACCTCATTCTTGGTCTAAAGAAATAAAATTAAAATTCTACAGACCTAACAAAAAAAATCTAAATAATAATTATGATATAGACATTGTTAGAATTCAACAACATCGCGTCGGCTGGACACAGCATGTTCAGAGAATGGAAGAAACAAGATCGTCCAGGATAGCATATCATTATAAATCAAAAGAATTAAGGGATGTAGGACGATCTAGGAAGAGATAGAAGGAATCACTGTGAATTCGGAACAGGCGAATCTCCTAAACCTTGAAGTGAGGATGTAGATAATGATGATGATGACATTGTTCAAAATCCCAACATATTTCTGCATACCAATTCAAAATTACCAGTAAATGGACTTGATATCTATGTATCCGGACTGGCTAAGCTTTCCAATATAAACCAGCGAAAGAAGAATAGCCGCTACTGCCGTTCGACATGGATCACAACAATTTTCTTCTCATCTTTTCTAGTAATTCGTTCTTTTATTGCTGTTTTATTTAACAAGGTATCAAGTCATCTGCGCTGTAATTACCACACAAATCAGCACTTTTTCTTGGCAAACATTGCGTTATTGGACGTTTCTTGTTTTCTCCTTCGTTATGTTGTAGTTTTCACCTACACAAGTTGTACTGAATTCCAAAAAATACAGATATCTATTGAGGTTGTATATGTGAAAAGGTTTTTGGCAAATCTTTTCAAATATTCGTCGATCCTACTTACTAGGTATCGAAAATAACCATAATATATATATATATATATATATATATATATATATATATATATATATATATTGTATATGTAGGCCAACGCTTTAGTGATCACAGTTTTTTAAAAAACCACACTCAGCAAATGAAAATAAATTAAGAAAAATACCCAGGTGGAAATAGTTGCTCTCGGGACCTTCGCCAAATTTGGCATTTGTATGGCGGAAGCGTGTCTGCTTTTTATTTATTTGCAGGTGATTGCAATTTTTAAAAATATATAACGCTTTAAAAAATAACAATTTTTATTTTTTTCTAATGCCGCATTGTTTTAATGTCATTCAACATTGAACTATCTTCTGGGCGAGTCGAATGAGTAAGGCACTTATATAAGGTGGGTAAGGGTCTAGTTAAGGCAGGCTTTACAATATAGGCCTATCCCAAGAGGTAAACGTTCCGTTGGACTCCCCATGATCAGTTGGAGGGATATGGTTTGAGTCGGCACAGGCTTACAACCTAACCTTGAAGTTGAAGAAGAAGAATAAGATCTAGTTAAGGCGGCAGGTCATCTGGTTAGGAGCTGGATGGCTCTGTTTTTGATCCAGAGCAGCGAAAGAGTACAGGTTTTGTTTTCATTTTTTCGTGTAAGTTATAGATTCACAGATTATGAAGTAAGTAGTTACAAAAGAAACAAATCTTAATTTTAGATAAAAAATAAAGAATTTACATTACTCCAAAAAAATAATACGAAATAATAGGCCTATTTTTATAATAAAGAATATTTCATATTCAGCTAAAAGAAATAAAACAAGTCCCCTACCAGAACTTTCGTGGGGTTAACATCGTTGAAGCGTTGTGATTGTCATCTTGTATACCTTCTCGTGTTTTTGAGTTGGATAATTGTAGTATACGTCTCCATGGTACTTCATGGCCTAAAATTGAGATATATTTAACTTCTCCAATAGGCCTACTTGAGGAAAAGCGACTGGAAGCTTTTGAGGTATGGATATGGAGAAGGATGGAACGTATAAAATGGACAGACAAAATACATGTAAAAAATAAATATATGCTAGACAGAGTGGGTGAAGGAACAACAACGACGCTGCAACTCATAAAGAAGATGACAATAAATTGGATTGGCTAATGGCTAAGAAGAAACTGCCTGCTGACGGATGCCCTAGAAGGAATGGTTAACAGAAAGAAGGTTAGAGGCAGATAAAGACATTAGATGATAGGCAACATTAAAATAAATGGTTTGTATGCGGATACAAGAAGGAAGACCGAGTTTAGGAAAGAGTGTAGAATGCTGAGTTTGTAGTGAAAGACCTGCTCTTGAGCAGAACACTATGTATGTATGTATACATAGGCCTACTATACTGATTTGATAATACACTTTCTGTTATAGAAAGATTAGAAGTTAAAACATTAGCTGGAACTAACATAAATTCCTTTCTTAACATTGGTTTCATATTTTGTAAACGAATGTTTTAGTTAGTCATTTGGGTTGAAATAAAAGAAGGCGTTTTGCAATATGTTTTGTTGTTCTTTGGGTAGCGAGCCGTGTAGAAACATAAAAAATTAACAAAAAAGTTTATCGTTCTTGTATGTTGGCAAATTTTATTGCCTGACTTCATAAAAACGGGACATGCAACGAACGTCTGGAAGCATTGCACAGCATTATTATCAGAACAAGTCTACGCATAGGTGATATAAAAATGACGTCATTGGTATAGCTGACCATTAGAAAAGTTAGGACTCCTATCCAATTAAAACGCTTTTGTTTTATTCCTGAGTGCCATACGACTCCTATAGTTGTACCTAGATGTAGAGTGGTGATTCTTTCGGCCTCAACCCCTAACTTATTTACGTGGTCGACAGATACTCGTCAACTCTTATCTTTTCATTAATAAAGAGTGGTTTTGCAGTAACGAGTGGGACGCGGGAGGATGAGTTAGAATTGTGGATGAGTGACTGGTGTGGGTAGTTTGAGAGGGCGGGGGTGGAATTTGTGTTTTCACTGAGAATTTCGCTCGCCCGTCTATCTGTGTGTTCCCTCGGTAGCGGCTTCATTACTGAATCTCAATAGAGAGAAACAGATGAATCGCGCAATCCGCTTTTCCGCCATTGTTCATGGGTCGGTATTACACAGCCTAGACTGTAACTGTGTGTGTGTGTTGGTCTAGAACCAATGTGGTTTAGGTTGCTGCTGTTGGTAATGTTAGTGATGATGATTTTGGTGATGATGCTATGCTTCAAGTTACCATGGCAACCCTCCACGAACCACCAACCCCCTCCCAACAGACCTTGTACGCTTTGCCCCTCATTGGTCGGATAGTACATTGACGTGTATATAGTATATGTATGTGTGTGTGTAGTAGGCCTACGTTTTGTAGCATATCATACCTCCCCCTTCTCTTGTGACCCCTCTTGCCCTCGTTCCTCTTTCCCACATTTCACCAATACACACTAATGATTTTAGCAGCTTCGATAAACATATTATAGGCTATTTATTGCATAGTGGTAGTAGGGTTTTGAAGAGGGAGGTTACCAAGGTTTAATCTTCTCATTTAGCTAACACTTTCATATAGTCCTCCCCCTCCACTTTTGCATTTCCGCCCCTCAATTTTCTATAGACAATTTTTTTGTGTCATTCATTTTGTCACCAGTTAATGAATGTCATCTAGTTTATAATTCAGATTAATCAAAACGTATCGATCGACGATTTTGAACCCTAGAATAACCGATATTACTATAACGTTATTCTCGTACACTTTCATTGCAGTTAGTATGAAGGGATTGTTCTTATACATCTAGAAAACACCTCATCCGCTTTCTGTCATTCCACTCAACATGAAAGGCTGAATATATTTCTATTTGCTTTTCTCACTTCAAGAGCAGATTCTTTTGTACTCGAATATAAATAATAGAGAATTGTTTCAATATTATTTAACTGTGTTAGACCTGTAACAAGACCATTAGCCGTTTGACATTAATTTACCTGAAATCATTGTTATTTTTCTCCTCCCTGCCGTGCGAACATTTAAATCAACAATGTTTCCTTCAAAATTTTTAATTCAAAATTGACGTTCAATTAAATTGACTTTTAAACGACAGTTCCTTTTTCAAAGATTAAATTAATCTATTCTTTATGTGGTCTTTTTTTACATTCACATGTAATTTCACTTTTTCCTCTTTCATGTCCATTTAAATCACTTAGTCTAATAATTACGAATAAAAGTTTGTTTGTGTATTCGTGAATATGACATGTAATAAAATTTATACAAAACAAAAAAGTGAAAATTTTATCTAAATTTCATTTTCCGGAAATATTTATTTATAAACACTTGAATATATAGATATAGGCCTAGAGCTATGTTCTTGTGTTTATAATTATTGCCAGAATATTTTCTTTTCTCCAAAATCATTTTCGAAATTCTGATTGGAATTTCGTTATTTTGACCAGCCTCATGGGCTAGAGGTCAGCGTTTGTGATTACAGGTCGAGAGGTCCTGGGTTCGATTCACGATCAGACCATAGGGATTTTTTCATAAGCAAATTATTCCTATGGTCGCCCATGGGCTGGAATTTAGGTTAAGGACTCTTCTGGCGTTTCATTATAATTTTATCACCCATCATATCGTCGGGGTAACGTAACTCCACCTTCAGGAGTCCCAACCTAAGAAATGGATTATAATTCCGTCACTGCTAGGGAATGTCATAAAAGACAACCTGGTGACTTTAGACAAAAAAATTGTTGTGTAAGAAAGTACGAACATATTAAGATTTTTTTTTTGTTTATAAAATTCGACCATGAATCTAAAGGTTCCAAACCAGTTAGTGAGTTAGTTAATTATTAATTTATATATTTTTTTACGATATTTTAAACTTTTTAAATAGTGTTGCATCTAGTTTCGATTTCTTATTGAACCATCTTGAGGTCATTTTAATGTAAAGATTATATACTTACAATGTAAGACCTATTTGTATTTCGGCTTAGAAAACGGTAGGCTAATTACATCATTAGAGATACCTTGTTAATAGTTTGAGGAAGATTCATATCTAAAAGGGAATATGATAGGTTCATTCTTATTATTTTTAAATAAATAATATGGTATTTTGAGGCTAATAGTCTACCTCTAAAATATTTTATTTTACAAAATTTAATTTTATTAGCTCACAAAAAAAACAGATAAGTAGTAGGTAACGGAAAATATAGTTTGGTATCTTGTAACATGCGTGGCAGTAAATCACATGAGAGAAATTGTAAACATTTTTAAAATTTGGACATTAATATTATATTCAAGTGTTTCAGTAATTTTAAGGCCAGTTTGTCCATTTTAGTTGACGACAGAAGTTATGTGGAATATTCAAGAGTTTCTGAACTACATTGCAATAGTACAGACCCGAGCGCTTTAGTATGAAGTGTACAGTTTTCGATTCCTTAGTTGCATACATAAACGGCATAAATCTGATCAGTGGGGTACAATGTATTTTACGTCAGCAGTACATTTCTACTACAGAATATGCATTTTCAAAGGCACAGCACTGAACTACCGGTAGTTTGTAGTTTCTTTTATCTGTAGTCAGTGCGGCAATGTTTGTGTGAGTGCACGGCTCTCTCAGGCTATGTAACCCTCACTCATGTAGTAAAACGACACGGGAAGGAGCTGGGGGACTAGCTTTGCCTCCGGAATATTTTATTTATTTATTTAGCCTAGTGGAGTTAAGGCCATGTGGCTTTCTCTTCCACTTACTGGACAAAAATATATTATATCAGAATACATTAATCACAATTAACTCTAATATACTAACTGGAGATTTGATCAATAAGATAATATCTATAATTCAACCATGTTAATGATAGTTAAGATTAAGACTAAAACTAATAATACAATGGGTATTCCTTACTTACTTACTCACTGGCACTATCGAACCCGTACGTTCATCGCCGCGCGGAAATAAGCTACATACATCCCTATCCTCAGCTAATGCTTTCCAATCATTTCCTGTATAATATATTTCCCTCAAATCATGGTTAATGTTATTCTCCCACCTCATTCTTGCTCTACCAACTGGGCGTTTTCCTTCTGGCTTTCATAAAAGAAGCTTCCATGCATGTCTTTCATTCCCCATACGCGCAACATGTCCTGCCCATGGCAGTCTACGAGACTTAACTATTCTTATTAGGCCTATATCTGGCTTCCTATAAAGACCATGTAGTTCATTGTTATGAAGTCCTCTCCGTTCACCTGTCCATTCATCTCTCTTTGGCCCAAAAATTTTCCTTGGTACTTTAAATTCTCAAATGCTCGTAATTTTCATTCCTCCTTTAAAGTAAGAGTCCATGTTTCGCACCCATATAATATGACTGGTAGAATAATAGTTTTATATATTTTCAGTTTAACGTTTTTTGAAAGGAGTTGGGATATCAAGAGTCTCTGCAATGCATAATATCACGCATTTCCAGAATTGAGCCTATGTTTAATTTCTTTGTGCATCTCATTCCTATTTGTGATTATTGTTCCTAGATATTTGAATTCGGCTACTTCCTCAAAATTTCCCTAATTTGTCATTAGCTGATCATTTCCATTAGATGTATTTTTACGTGTTATCATAGGCTATATTTAGTTTATTGATATTTTCTGTCAGTCCTAATTTCTTAGTGTTATTCAATAGTGTGTGCGTGTTGTCCATTAGTATCTCCTCGCTATCGGCCAGCATAAACTAACAGCTTATTAATACCATTGAGTTGTAGGCTTTCCTCATCCTCCAAAGATTTGAAGGCATGCTCTAGTACAAATTAAATAGTAGAGGAGATAGTGCATCTCCTTGCTTCAACCCATTCCGGATTTCAAAAGTGTTCGAAAATTGTTTGCCTACACGCAACTACTCCTTGTGCCATTTAGACACACTCGTATAAGTCTAACTAACTTTTTAGGAATTCCGAACTCCAGCAGGATACTATATAACTTCTCCCTCTTAATTGAATCCTATGATTTTTTGAAATCTATATATAGTTGATGTATAGTACCATTATATTCCCATTGCTTTTCTAAAATCTGTCTTATACCAAAAATCTGATCTGTTGTGGACCTTGTTTCTTCTAAATGCACATTGATGATCTCATAGAATGTCATTAGTGTAGGTAGTAAGTCTGCTTACTAATATATTTGTTAGAATTTTGCAAAAAGTTGAAAGTAATGAGATGTCCCTGTAGTTGTTGCAATCAGTTTTATCTCCTTTCTTATATTAATATACGGTAATCGATTCTTTTCATTCATCTGGAAGAACTTATTTTTTCCCAAATCATACTAAGCAACCAGAGTATCTTCTCCATAAATTTTTCTCCCCCTGATTTTATCAGTTCTGCTGGGATCTCTTCTGAACCTGATGCTTTATACATCTTCAACTTTTCTATCGCCATTTTAACCTCTAATGTACTTGGTTCTGCGACTAGCATTTCTGCTGTCTGTAAATTATCCTCCTCAATGTCCTGTTCTGTATGTACGTTTAATAGCTGATTAAAATAACTTTTCCATCTATTTAATATATTCCTGGAATCTACAATCATATCCCCATTTTCATTCCGAATTATGTTTGTTCTAGCCTGAAACCCTTTCTTCTCTATATTAATTCCCTGATATAATTCTCTAATGTTCCTACTTTTGCGTTCATTTCAAAATCATTAATCTTTTCTCTCAGATATTCCCTCTTTTTACTCTTTAGTAGTCTGGCGGTTTCCCGTCTAATACTACCCAATTGCTCTAAATTTACCTCATTTGGCCCGTGTAACAATTTCATTTTTGCTAGCTATCTTTTCTTTACAATGTCGGCACATTCCTCAACAAACCATTTCTTGTTTTACCTTTTTTTTTTTTGTAAAATTACGAATGCTTTCTGTTGCTGACAATTTAATAGTATCTCTTATGGTCTCCCATTCATTGTTTATATCAGTTTCTTCTTCGTTTGCCACATTGTCATCTGAAGATTCCAGTACTCCAAATCTATTAGCAGTTTTGATTTGGTATTCTTGCCGCATTCCATCATTTTTCAAGTTTTTTAATTCAAATATTTCGGAATCATCTTTAGCGTGTGTTCCTCTCATAAGCGATAGCCGTTGTTTGATTTTCACCCTGACCAGATGATGATCCGAATTGCTATCTGTCCCTCTAACTGCTCTAAAATAGATGATGCTACTGTGCCAGCGTTTGTCCACTAATATATTATCTAATCTGCTTCCGAGTTTCTCCATCTAGAGACGTCCAGGTGTATTTATGAATATCCATCCTTATGCTGAAATGTTGTGCTCTTAACAATGATATTCTTTGATGTGGCAAAGGTGACTAATCTAACCCTATTGTCGTTATTATCTTCATGAAGAATTCCAGCAAGATAAATTAAATTGTTGGAAAACTTTCCATGTCTAATATAAGTTATATAAAAAAAAAAGAATAATAATGATAGGCCTATGTTGAAAACTAATTTTACGATTATACAATATTTACACAAATGAAAATATTTGTTAATCTTAATATTATTTTCATATATAAAATGTTTAATTGTTAAAATAATACTATCAGTGAGGTGTACAAGTTAGTTTGTTATTAAGTAATTCTTTAGTTTGTTTTTGACGGATATTATAGTTCGACAGTCTTCTGACATAGGGCGGAAGGGAATTCCATGATTTGGCAAATGAGACTGTAAAAGATAATGAATAAATGCACAGTGTGATGAGGAGGGATATAAAGGGCAATGTGCTGATAGGATCGAGTGTCAAGGTTATGTGTGTCGGATAGTTTAATGAAGCGGCGTGATAAATAATTAGGCAATGATGTGTGAAGTATTTTATAGAGAAGGGATAGGGAATGGACAGTACTACGATGTTTTAGACGAAGCCACTATAATTGTTCCAGGAACGGTGTAACATGGTCAAATTTGCGATTACCACAAATAAAACGTGCGCAATAATTATGAACACGTTGAAGTCTTTGAGTGGAAATAGTATTTAAGTCTGTAAAAAAGAGTAGGGCCTATCACAATATTCAAAGTGGGGCATTGCAAGTGTTTCTACTAATATTTTCCTGAGAGCGAATGACAAACAATTTCTTACGCGATTTAAGGAATGTATTATTGAGAAGACTATTTTGCATGTTTGGTTTACTTTTGTATTCCAATTTAGGTTGTTGTCAATAAATACTCCTAGAATTTTTACTGTCTCTCTATAAGGGAATTGAACTCCATTAAATGACACATGCGAGCCTTTGTCCCCTATTAAAATTTAAGGCACTCGTCATGTAGATACCTGTGTAAGAGTGGACGAAGAGCAATTTATATCCTTTCACTGTACGAAATGGAAGGCGCGGTGGACTAGTGGTTATGCTCCTTGCGTCTGGTACCAAGGATCGCGGGTTCAAACCCGACCGGGGTCGATGGATTTTTTAGGACGGAAAAATCCAAGGAGCTCGTCCTTCGGGGGGGCTTTAAGCCGTGGGTCCCGAGTCTGAAGATTTTCAGGCTCGTAAAAATCCTTAATCCTGAATGAAAATGCCTCTAAGCAAAATTTACCAAATTTTTCCGTCCTAGTTGGTTTCCTAGATGTCAGTATGAGGCGGATCGCTGACCACGGACCACTCAAAATGACATCTATACGAAAACAAGTGTAAATAAATTAATATGGTTCAAATTCTTCCCTGTAGGGGGAGAGCGCCTAAATCTCTGTAAAGGGAAGACATTGGCTTACAATACAATACAATTATAGTTGAAGACAACTGTTTTATGGGGTACAAATTTAAAATCAAAAAATCTTAAAAGGTAATAATTTTGCTATTTTTATATTAAAATTTTAATTCTGCTCAATCGTAAATCGATTGTAGGCGTATATTTTTCAAGTAGGCCCCTATATGGTTTCGGTGCATAACTCTCTCTTACTAATGACCGATAAATCACCCTTTCATCACCCTTTTGGAGTGCTAGGGATTAAACGTGGGTTTAAATATCATTGGGACTGTCACCGATCAATTAGCGACACCGAAAAACTGTGAATTCGACAAAAATCTGTTGTCTTCTATTATTTTTAGATATGCCACCTTCCATCTCCTCACAGGGGTAAATGGGGTCTCTTAACCTCCCAGAACCTTCCAGATTTATGTTAAGTATATACCGAACTTTGTTGAAATTACCCCATACGTTGTAGAATTATGCTAGAAAATTTACCGACAATTTTCGATTTTTTTTAAATTTCGATTCCCCTTTCTCCCCCGTACGGATGCTAGGAACCTTTTACTCTCATAGCCACTTTTTCAGATTGCAATTAATATGTGTATAAATTTTGATTGAAATTCCTCCAGGAGTTTGAGAGTAAGCTGGAACACAGGCCTACATAGTACTTTTATTTATACACAGAGTGGAAATAATGTAGGCTAAGTGGTTTTACATAAATACGTATTCCTTGGGTGGATTACAAAAAAAAGTTGCAGTAACACTTTGATGTCAAATAAATATACCTTTATTTAAAAACAATGTATATCCCTAAACTTTAAATGTCGTTTAACTCCGTAAATATTTTCCGTACAAGTATAATATTTACTTACCATTAGGTAATAATAATTAAAGGCGAAAAACAGGAATGGTTTGTGCCTTTGCAGTTTTGATAGTTTTAGTGCAAGTTAAGTGGAAACTTCTGACTTTTGTAATAGAAAAGAGATACTCGTATATTGCCAACACTACAGGTAAGAAGTGGGTCCCAGAACAGCTGTATATGTCTCGTTACGAGAATCATGCGAATCTTACGTGCGCTGTTGCGATTTTTAGAAAGTTTGATCTTAATCATTTCATTAACCGTGGGATTAGTCTCAAAACGAAAGAGATAAGATGTATTTATGTTATTGTAATCTAACACCTCCTTCATTTAGTGCAATTACATCACTTCCGCCATATATAGATTTACTATCTATCTGTTTCCTACCTCCTCCTTATCACTATCTTCCCTATGTTCTTATTTCTACATTACTTACAATTGTAAATTAGTAATTACGTAGGAAACATAAGAGTTTGTTCAGCTGAACTTAAAAAGCTAACAAATATAACTTACATTGGGCCTAAACTTGACTATTCGCCAACTTTTTGGTAATAACCGAGTTTAGACAGTAGTATGTGCTAGATTTAAAAAAAAAAACATATATTAGTTGAACTATTCTGTTTTTTTCATACTTAACCAAGTTTTCTAATATATAGGACTAGACTAACTAACTGACTAATTAACTTGCTCTATCGAACCCGCAGGTTCATAACCGTGAGGACGTAAGCACCCCATACATCCTTATCCTGAGCTAATGCTTTTCAATCATCCCCTGTATAATCTACTTCCCACAAATCATTGTTTATGTTAGACTATTCTGCCACCTCATTCTTGGTATACCAACTGGGAGTTTTGCTGTGTTTTTCCTACAAGAAGCTTCCATGTATCTCTTCCATTCGTGCCATATGTCCTGCCCATCGCAGTCTACGAGACTTAACTGTTCTTATTATATCTGGCTTCCTATAAATATCATGTAGTTCACTGTTATGATTCTCCATTCACCTGTCTGTTCATCTCTCTTTGGTCCAAAAATTTTCCTAAGAACTTTATAGGCCTATAATATAAAATAAAAAAAGACTTAAATAATCAGGGCCAGATACTCCATCCATCCATCCAATGGCTGATTGGCTCAAATTCTAGCTTTGGCCTCCCTTAACTTCTGCTCCTATCATTTCTATTTTGCGCAGCAAGCCTCCAATTGCGACACTTAAGGAAGTTTGCAGCATCTTCCTTAATACCATCCTCCCATCTTTTTTTTTGTCTTCCAACTTGTCTATTCCCCATAAAACTTGCTGTAAGCAACTTTTTTTGTCCTCGGTCTGTTGAGAGCCTTTGTACATTGCCAGCCCATTCCAATTTCTTTAATTTAATAAAAGTGACAACGTCAGGTTCATGGTATTTGTCGTACAATTCTTTGTTGTATCGTATTCTCCACTGACCATTAATATTTATCGGTACAAATATTTTCCTGAGTATTTTTTTTTTAAATTACTTAGGGCTACCTCTGATCTTTTAAGTGAGGCTACACGTCTCACTACCATAATTCAAAAGTGTTCTTTTTAAAACTTTATGCAGCCTTATTTTAGTAGCTGAGGGTATGTTATTACTCTTCATTATTTTGCGAAGTGGGTAATAAGCTTTGTTGGCCAGTTTCAGTCTTCTTTGTTATTCATTGTATCGATCCTTATTATCTGTAATACATGAGCCAAGATAGTTAACATTTTTCTCAATGTTAAAATCTAATTCTTTTATGCTATTAGATTGCTGTTATGTCATTGGTTTATCACCTGTCTGTATCATAACTTGTGTTTTCTGTATGTTGATTTCTAGGCTTATATCTTCTGTGGCTGCTTTAAATTCTGTTTACAATTCTAGGGCCAGATTCTACGACACGACGGTTGTATTCTTCATTATGCAAGGAATTTGGTATTAACTTTTTCAAAGAATTCCTTTCAGTAATTAAAAGATTATGTTGCTCTTTTAGTAATAAGAAGCTAATCAATTGAGCTTGGGAATGACATTTCAATACGAATTTGTGATTGTTTCGGGAGAAAGTAATTTTACGGATGTTAGCTGCGACATATGTGAAAGCCTGAATTCTCTAGCATTCACAATAGCACTGGTAGACGACTAATGATTTGCTTGTCACAAGAAGATAGTTCGATACCAGCCAAGTTGTGTGATGAGGGAGGACGCAAACGGCAAAGTCATCCTGGATCAAGGTTGAGGAACTTCGTTGGCAAGCGTTAAACACTTTGAAGCGGGTGCCACGAAAATGCATTCCTTTCTAATAGAGTAGAGAAAAAATGCTTGCATATATAGACCAGCCCTAAACAATTATGTACTGTGGTATATAAGCCTATTCCTCTTCTGGAGTGAATATCAAAATATATAAATATCTAGAATTTTCCCCACAATTTGATTGGTTTCTTTATTGTTAAAAACTTTAGATGATGAAGAAGGCTTTCAAATCAATGGCGATAATAAGCTGTTAGTTTATTACAGATGCTGTAGTACAATTAGGCGGGGTAGCGAGGAGATACTAAGTGCCAACACGCACAATCTATTGAGTAACACTAAGAAATTGAAACTGGAGCTAAACGACAAAAAATAAATAAATATATATATGGTCACACATACAAATACATACATTATATAATGGAAATAGAATGAAAAATAAGGAAATTTTGAAGAAGTGGCTGAATTCAACTACCTAAAGAACAATAATTACAAACAATACTGAGAGGTACAGAAATAAATTAAACATAGGTTCAATTCTGGAAGTGCATTACAGGGACTCTTGTCGTCCCAAATTCTCTCTAAAAAATTAAATGAAAATGTATAAAACTGTTATTCTCTCAGTTATATTTTATGGATCGATAGATTGATTTTTACTTTAAGAAAGGAGATAAGATTTCAAGTATTTGCGAATAAAGTTCTTAGGACAAATTTTGGACCAAAGAGAGATGAACAACAGACAGACGAATGGAGAACACTACACAACAGTGAGATACATGACGCGACAGGCTTAGAAAGCCGTTGGTCTACCAGCCGGCTGCTGGCCTCACATCCACATGTGTTAACTACAGAGGTACAAGATACTCCAGGCAATCTAAAGGTGACATGTGGTCAACATGTCGGGACCCCCAGTCGTTACAGTTGCTTTTTCTCAACCTGGAGCTACTACTTATTGTAGCTATCCAAATGTCTCACGATGCTGGGTGGGCACCGGTCACATACTGGCCGAAATTCCATGAGAAAATTTCTTCCTCCATGGAGACTCGAACCAGCGCAAGTTCGGAAGCTCTGCTCCATGGCATCTTCCTCTCAGAAGAAATTAATAGGGTCTGCATGTTACCTACTAATCGATTTAGAACTAATGGATTTCCAAGTTATAAAAATTGTGTAAAATATTCAGTAATTGCAATTTACATAAGACATAACTATACAATAAGACATAATGTTACGCAAACTAAACTATTAATTACAAAACTTTAATTAATCACATGAAACATGAATGCAATAGAAGATTCACCTATGATACACAAACTGTAGTACTGAAATAATCTTCATCAAATCATCAATCAGCATGATTTCTCCGAATATATAATTTCTTTCCACTTGTGGCTAATTTTACAACCCGAGTCATTGCCACTTTCTCAGCTGAAATAGAAATTGGAAGAGGCCTATTTGATTGATGGATTTTAGCTACAACTGATTCATTCTAGTTACTTCTTACGACACGGCGTTTGAACTATTTCCAATGGCGTTTTTTCGAGTTCGAATCCACGATGCAAGCTGAAACTACGATTACCTTGCGAGGGTGGATATCAGCTTGTGTTGCGTGTGTACAACATATTTATAGAATGCTCTTAAATTGAAACCGATTTTCTCAAGAGATATCATCACAAGTGGCGGTTTTCGATGACCATGTCACATATTTTTTAAACCTTTATATCGCAATAGTCCCACTCGACAACAGCAAAGCCTTTGACACAGTAGATATAGACTTAATGCTAGCGAGACTAAAGACACTACATCTGTCGGAAAACCGCCTTGATTGGTTTAGATCTTACCTCACTAATCGTCAGCAATCAGTTTCTGTTAATAATCGCATTTCTTCCTGGCGCTTGGTGAGGAAAGGGGTACCTCAAGGCGGCGTCCTCGCTCCTCTTCTCTTCTCGATTTATATTAATGACGTGACCAAGAAACTACAAAACTGCAAGCATCATCTTTACGCCGACGACCTACAGATTTACACACACTTTAGGCCTGACGAAATTAATGAATATATTGACAAAGTAAACACTGACCTCAGGCATATATCTTTATGGTCCAGACATTATGGGCTGAAACTAAATGTAAACAAAATGCAAGCTAATTATCGGACATCCAAGGCTATTACACCTCATAAACAATGGCAATATGCCGGCTGTCATATTAGATAATGAACAAATTCCTTATACCGACGTCGTTAAAAACTTGGGATTTTACTTAGATTACCATCTTCATATACCATCTTCACTTCTCGCAACTGGAATTCCCTACCACAAGAAATAAGGGGCTGCCGGACATTGGCATCTTTTAAAAGAAATCTAAATTTATATTTGCTCTAAACTCGACTTCATTATTATCCAGTGTAAGGTATATATATATATTAATTGGTGTTTCTCGTATAATTTATCATATTTATATTATTATTATAATTATTATTATTATTATTATCATCGTATAATTATTGTTATTACCCTATAAAATGTTGTTTGTACATGAAATTTACATTGCTACATTATTGTATCTTTAACTGTTTACAATTAGTATAGTGTATATCTATATTTGTCAAATATTTATTTGTATTTGTGCTGGTTGAGTGGAAGAGAGGGCCTTATGGTCTTAACTCTGCCAGAATAAATAAAGTATTATTATTATTATTATTATTATTATTATTATTATTATTGAGTTCCGAGTAAATACATAACATTTACTGGCCTATATGTCTTCTGATGAAAATTTAACGATTTTTAGTGTCTTAAAAGTCATATTTCTCACGTTTTAAATTCATATTTATTCCAATTTCTGTGACTATTTAACTCGTGTCCCAAATGGGAGTCAATGACCAATCACATTTCAATGATTTTTTATTTACAACCAATCACAGTCGTGTTTCGCCTCGAATTTATCAATCGAAGTATATCATATTAAAGAAAGCACCTCCTTTTTCATATTCTGAATAGGTCATAGCATTATTTTGCAGTGACTGACCCTCCAAGAAATACGGCTACCAGATTGCATATATATATATATATATATATATATATATATATATATAGTGCATGAAAGTCAGCAGAAAGCACATGCAGGATATAATATAAAAATATTTGCATCAATTGATTGTACCACAAAAAAAAACACTCTTTGCACTTTCTTAAACGAATTATTTTCCAGGAAATGACAATGTAGAACAGTATAATTAATATATTTACATCATAGGACATCAGAAATTAATTAACACCTATAATGTGGGTTATAAATTTCTCCACTAGGATGCATTCTTACAATATTGCGATCCTTTGGCAATAAATAATATGATCTGGTTGCAGTGATGAACAAAAGAAGCAAATGAAGAGTACCAATCTTTTCTCATTTGTTTTTAAACATCGCCGTTTACATTAAATATATAAATATTTTAAAATAACTATAGTTGAATAATGATTTGTGAGTAAACAGCTTAATTTTATTCGTTAATTAGTCCTAACAAATGCCAATCTTGATTTCCAAATCCTCCAGATAAATTCACGAATCACTTCGTGAGTCGTGAATTTATCGATAGTTTGGAAATCACTCGTGGCATTATTTATGACTATTTAACTCATGCCCCAAATTGGATTCAATGAACAATCAAATTTCAATGATTTTTTAGTTACAACCAATCACAGTCGTGTTTCGAATAGAATTTACCAACTAAAGTTTATCATAATAAAGAAAGCACCTCCTTTTTACACGCTTTATATTGAGCGGGACCTATATCTATAGAGCTGAGCGAGCGAGCGTAGCTAGATGCGATCTATCGATGAGCGAGGCGAGCGAGCGAGCGAGCGAGCGAGCGAGCGAGCGAGCGAGCGAGCGAGCGAGCGAGCGAGCGAGCGAGCGAGCGAGCGAGCGAGCGAGCGAGCGAGCGAGCGAGCGAGCTAGCGAGCTATGCTAGAGAGCTATCGAGATGCGATGCGATCGATCTATCTATCGAGCTATCTAGCTAGCTATCGATCTATCGATCGAGCTATCTCTATCTATCTAGCTAGTCTATCTATCGAGCTATCAGATGGCGATCTATCTATCTATCTAATATCTATCTATCTATCTATCTATCTATCTATCTATCTATCTATCTATCTATCTATCTATGTAACGGAATCTTTCAACACGATTTCACCCACTTAAAATCATCGGATCGACTTGAAACTTTGTATACTTGTAGAGGACCCGTTACAATACAATAATTTCATATCTATTTTCTAAAATCCTGGCCATAATCATCAGAAAATAAAAAAAAATGTTTTTTTATCAATGTAACGGAATCTTTCAACGCGATTTTCACCCACTTAGAAACATTGGATTGACTTGAAACTTTGTATACGCGTAGAGGACCCGTGACAATACAATAATTTCATATTTATTTTATAAAATACTGGCCATAATCATCAGAAAGTCAACAAAAGTGTTTTTGTATAAACGTAACGGAATCTTTCAACGCGATTTTCACCCACTTAGAAACATTGGATCGACTTGAAACTTTGTATATGTGTAGAGGACCCGTGACAATACAATAATTTCATATTTTGTTTCTAAAATCCTGGCCAGAATCATCCGAAAATCAAAACAATGAAAACTGGTATAATAGGTTGCGGACTTGTCGAATTTTTAGTCAATCGTTGTAAGAGCTCAGTTGGTAGAGCAGTGAACTCTTAATGATATATAATTTCAGTAATCTATACGTCGCTGGTTCAAATCCGGCTTGGAGGGTTTTCTTTTATAGAAGAGTATTACTTTTAGCTCATACTACAATAGTATGCCGTAGCGTAGTGGTTAAGGCACTGAGCTACAAGCCGGAGGGTCGAGGGTTCAAGTCCCGTTGGGGTCAGGATTTTTAAACTGACCCAAACCCTCTGGCGGCACTATGGCCCTGGGGTCGACTCAGCCTCTAACGGAAATGAGTACCAGACGCTTGTTCTGGGGGTAAAGACGGCCGTCACGCAGGGCTGACAACCCGGCTGACATAAAGTGCTGATTGTCTAGAAAAAGTGGGAGCCCTAACCTCCTACTACCCCAAGGGCCTCCGGGTCTGTTGTGGGATCACTTTACTTTACTTTACTACAATAGTATCGAATTTAAAGATATTTACATTTTTATCTTATTCTGTAAAATACTAAAACTAAAAAATAAATAATAGTTTTAAAAAACTAAAAGAACACGCTTTATTAGAAAACTAAAAAATGAAAAATAATTTTAATTTCCAATACGCTTGGGATAAAATAAAGTGGTCAACAAAAAAAATCATCTCCAACACATATAGAATAAAATTAGAGTTATCAACAAAAAGAAAATAATTTTACCATCAAAAGCGTGGGGTGATTTTTATGATTTTTAAATTTTCTTCTTAGAGAGCTTACTTTTACCAATATCTGTTTATTATCAAATATATTAATTGATATAGAGCACCCCACGCTTTTGATGGTAAAATTATTTTCTTTTTGTTGATAACTCTAATTTTATTCTATATGTGTTGGAGATGATTTTTTTGTTGACCACTTTATTTTATCCCAAGCGTATTGGAAATTAAAATTATTTTTCATTTTTTAGTTTTCTAATAAAGCGTGTTCTTTTAGTTTTTTTAAAACTATTACTTATTAACATTCTGAATAGGTCATAGCAAGTTGAATGGTCAGTTGGTTGGGAAACTAGATTAATTGTACTCAAATATCTGCTATAGTTAGAAATTTGTAGTCAATATATTTAAGAGTAGGGCCTATATTGCGAGGAACAGATGAAAGGGGTAAACATTTGATTTGTCGCACACATTTGGAAATGTTCATTTCAGTATTGCTTTTTTTGTTTTAGCAAATAGGCAATTAAACCTTAATAAGTCCAAAAAAAATCATTTATATTTCAATATATTGATTTATTTACCTAGTATTTTATTATTTATTATAGGCTGTGTCAATTAAGCCAATTTTGCGAACCAGCTTTGTAGAAGGCAATGTAATTAAAATATTTAAGCTAGAAGACATAGTTTTAACTTATACAGACCTAACACTTATAATTATGCTTAGATGAGGGATGATTTGACAGTGGAAAAATTTGTTACGGCTTAACTATATGTGACGTCACTGCATTCAAGACAACCCATCAGTTACCATAAGTAATGCCACGAGTGATTTCCAAATTATCGATAAATTCAGGACTCACGAAATGAGGAGTGAATTTATATAGAAAATTTGAAAATCAAAAGTGGCATTTATTAGGACTGTTTAACGAATAAAATTAAGCTGTTTACTCACAAATAATTATTTAAATATAGTTATTTTAAAACATGTAACTTATATATTTAATGTAAACGGCGATGTTTGAAAACAAATGAGAAACGTTTGTTATGCTTCATTTCTTCATCACTGCAACCAGATCATATTATTTATAGCCAAAGGATCGCAATATTGTAAGAATTCACCCTAGTGGAGAAAAAGTGAAACACGTCAAATTGTTTGTAACCAACATTATTGGGTTATGAATGAATTTCTGATGTCCTATGATGTAAATTATATTTTTCTGGAACGTAAATTCCTGGGAAATAATAGTTTAAGAAAGTGCAAACAGTGGTTTCTTCTTATTGTGGTATAATCAATTACTACGCATGTCTTTCTATTACATCCCGCAAGCAGTATCTGTTTACATGCATGCTGTATATATACAATCTGGTAGCCGTATTTCTTCGGGAGTCAGTCACTGCAAAATAATGCTCTGTGCTATTCAGAATATTAAAAAGGAGGAGCTTTTTTAGAATGATAAACTTAATTTATAGATTCCAGGTGAAACACGACTGTGATTGGTTGTAAATCAAAATTCATTGAAACGTGATTGGTCATTGACTCCCATTTGGGGCATGAGTTAAATAGCCAGTATAATCAAATAACGTAATGTTTAGAAATTGTGTCATTACAGGCAGAACGTACTGCAGTGAGTTACTTAATGAACCTGTATTGTAGGCACCAACACAAACTGCTCCCACCTCCGTGGCCCAACAGACCTTCTCCTATCAGCCAGTTGCTGACCTCACATCCACATGTGTTAATCATATAGGTGGACGATCATCCGGCCAATATAGGGGTGAAATACAGTCTGCAATTCTCTCCCAGCCGCTAAAAATTCCTTTTTCAACCTGACAAACTTATTAGTTTTCATAGTTACCAACGAAACTGTTGTATCGATGCACTGCACTGGTTTATTTGTATTCAAAGTTTATTCTCATTGTGCGCTTTAAAGAAGATACAGTGTAAAATTAACTTAATAGTTAATTCATGCTTGTCCACATATTTACTAACAATAGATACTTATTTGTAAAATTGGACATTGTATGTGTAAATGTATACATATATACGTTCCTCGTGGAGACTGCGGTTCACTGATAGCGGGAGTTTTTGATTAAGCTAATTTAGTTATACTTATTTCCCTACAGATTCCAGTGAGTGGCATGTGATCAGCACTCACCTCAATGAGATAACTTAGTAGGGACCTGATGTATTACTTGGACGAGAAAGGTCGGTTAAATTTTGTTCAGAGGCACTAATTTAGGCTTGACGTTTCTTTACGAGCCCCAAAATCTTCAGAATCGGGATCTATGCCTTAAAGTCCCACCCGAAAGGCATGCACCTTGGATTTTTCATCCTTAAAATCCATTGACCCTGACCTGTTTTGAACCAGCGGTTAGTGGTGGATAAGAGATTATTATTATAACATAGGCTAGTGGTCAGAGTTTCGTACTACAGTCCGATTCCCGGTCAGACTGCAGGACTTTCTCCTTAAAGACAATTATTCTTGTGGTATCACCAACCATATTATGATCGGGGCAATGTAACTCCACTTTCCACGTGTCCCAACGTAATAGGAAATGGATCACAATTCCGCCAATGTCATGGGGGAAAAACAGAAATGTCATTAAAGACAACGTGATGGTATTGGACAAAAAATATATATTAATGAACTCCAGCTACGATTTACTAAACGTGTTATTGTTACTTTGGCACCCTGTATAAATGTCTTGGGGCCGTGAAGACCATGATGAAATGAAATTCCAATCAAGAGCCAAACGGTTGGTTCGAAGTAATGAATCTCGACAGGTAGCTGCATGAGTTGGAAGTTTGCCCGTCTATCTCTGGATTAGTAACCTCCCATTTCTCGCCTCACATAACACCTGCATCTTCACGACTATGATCTGCATCCAGGAAAACTTTTTAATTTTTCCCAAGGGTGGGGCGCAAAATTAAAAAAAAATATATTGACAAATAAAATAAAAAAATATAATGATAATAAAATATATACCATATTATTAAATCTCTACTAGGCCAATCCGTGATGCAAGTACTCGTCCTTCACCTCATGGTCCTGAATTCAAGTCTCGGCCACTACATATGGGATTTGTGACGGACAAATCGGAGCTCAGGGCAGGTTTTCTCGGGGATTCTCCCATTTTCCCCTGCCAAGAACCTCATTCCATCACCATGCTTCAATTTAATTCCAGTTCATTTCACCTGCTCTTGTGATCATATGACAGGACTGGTCAGTCTGCATCCTTGCATATCACAGATCTTCAATAATAAAGGCTTCATCTTATCCGTCGACCTGGGATTAAGTCGGACACGAGTATATAGAGGTTATTATTTAACGTATACCAGTCTCCGCCTCATTCACTCAGGTGGTAGCATGTGTGATTTCTGAAGAGTAGGTCCGGGTTCGATATCCGGGATTGTAGGCCAACATTTTAAAACTAAAATTTGTTCTAGGGGCTAGGATGGACGGTGATATAAAATCTGCACCTAATACGTGGATTCAATTCATCTTGTATTCAGTTGTACGATGTATTATATATAACGGATGCTTTTGTTTGCGCTCCAAAGAACGCAAGTTCCCATCTCAGACATATAGTTTATAATTGGACACAATGCAAATTCCTACTACAACAATATTTACAATATATATATACAAACATATAGGAACTTCGGGTAATTTGGACCCCTGTTTTGAATGTGTTGTTTTTCTTATTTTAATTAAAGAATTTGAATTTTGTTTACTTACAGTAATTATCATTAGTATTGTAACTATGAAATAGCTTTGTTATTTTATTCAAATATGGAAACATCTTCATAATTTATATTCTTTTTTATATTACAACAAAGGTCCGCTATAACTTCCACATTCGGATAAAGTGAACCCCAGAGTCCACCTTAGCTTTTAGTCTATTTTTAAGTTAATTCACTCTATTAATTTATTCAGACAGGCACGGATTAATCTGAAAATATGTATGACTGAACATAATTAAAAAGTGTTTATATTTATTTAAATGTTTTGAAAAATGATTGTTGGTTATAACATTCACACGTCATTCAACTGCAGAAAGCGAAGGTCTTTGGTTTTAGTAAAATTACAAGGATATTAAATAAAATTAATTAAGTGAATGGTTTTTATAGATAGCATCCTCACCTTGATAAAATAAATGTATTCATGTAATGTAGACACAGAGGGTCCGCATTAACCGAATTCCCTTGTTATGTTTAATTTATTTATACAGCCACCATGTCACATAACCCGTCAGTATATTAAAACATCATCTACATAATATGATATATTTAGGAGATTTTTCAACATTTGTAATATTCAATAGCAGAAATTAAGAATTGATTCTTAGCTTGAAAAACTTTTAAAGTAGTAATTTTCATAAATATCACAAATAAACCCTTCTTCGCACAAAGAATAAAAGAAACAGGCCTTACGTCCGTCAAAGTTGATGAGGGGAAGAAGTTAAAATATTTTCTGTTCGAGGGTAGCACCATTTAAAGAAGATATTAACAGGGTCCAGTTAAACAGATGGGTTCACATTACCCGAACTTCCCTATATATATATATATATATTTATATACAGAGTTTTAATGTTTACACATCTTTCTGTGCCCAAAGTTTTATTATATATATATATATATAATCGATAAAGCGTCACTGCTATAAAGTAAAATAAATATTCTCTTTAATTTGCTTACTTGTTATAGTCAGCTACTAGATGGCAGTGAAGACAGTGTTCTCGCGACATCTAGTAATAATGGAGAGTATAATACATATATAGGAAAAATAAGTGTTTGAATTGGATTCGCCTGGTAGTGTAATGGATATCACGCTGAGGTACAGACTCAGAGATCCGGGTTCGAATCCCGTCCAGGCATTTATTTTTCTTATCATACCATATTAAGCTTGCATTGCTCAATGTTAAAGATTTAATTATAACATCGATAAAGCGTCACTGCTATAAAGTAAAATAAATATTCTCTTTAATTTGCTTACTTGTTATAGTCAGCTACTAGATGGCAGTGAAGACAGTGTTCTCGCGACATCTAGTAATAATGGAGAGTATAATACATATATAGGAACAATAAGTGTTTGAATTGGATTCGCCTGGTAGTGTAATGGATATCACGCTGAGGTACAGACTCAGAGATCCGGGTTCGATTCCCGTCCAGGCATTTATTTTTCTTATCATACCATATATATATATATATATATATATAAATTGCTAAAGAACGTGTGAAAATTATTTACACATCACAGTCTGAAAATAATTTAAATAGAGGAGCACTGCGTCCACGTTACATTCATCTAAGTGTGAATCTAGAATACTTTTTTTGTTACAATATAAATCAATAAAAAAGTATCAAAGATAATAATTATTGAACAGGAGCATTGCGTCTCATTCGTTCAATAGTGCACTTTACCCCCCTCCCCAATAAATTGAATTCATTAAAAATAGTGAATAGATGAAATAACAAATTGGTACTTCTATTTTTTTAGCGAGTTTCTTAAACACTCAGAAGCTTCAATCACTAATATATTTTTGCAGTGGAAATTTTCCGCAGGAACGCTTTAGAAGTGCGGAGGTGCATTTTTCTCTCGGCGAACCCTCTGAAATACATTTTTAAGCTTGAATGATTGCTTAGGAGTTAGGGGAACTATAGCTGATTTGAATTAATATTGCGTTGGTGGAAAATTCAGAACAAAAACACGAATTCTGGCAGAAACTAACGATTCAATTGTTGTGTTGTTATAGAGAGAGAAATATTTTTAAGTCATTCCAATGGCATTTGTAAGTTGAGAAGTTTAAATTGTTTTGCACCCCATTACGTTAATTTTAACTAATTTTAGGAATAGTTCAGTGAATCCCCAATTAGTTTAGGCAGGAGTAGTCACTGTTGTTAACAACTGAATAGCTTCATGGAACATGGTTGTACCTCTCATTTTTCTCCTCAAATTTGTTGTGCATAGAACAAATTTATTAATGACACGTGGGAAGATTTTCATGTAAAAATTAATTTTGAGGAAAAGAAATTAGCTTTGTTGTGAGCGGCTACTCAGTTAAAAATACCTAAACATTATATATTATAATTATAAGAAATCAATTGTAGCGATGTAAACAAAATTGATTTGGATAACGTGCAGACCAGTCTTAGTTTTATAACATTGATATTGCATCAAGATGCCGATGAGGACATGTAAGAGGCCACAAAGAACCGTCTTCGATTCAAATATAGGCTAACTGATTTGCAATAATTATAATTTATATAATAATTTTGTTACCGCCTAGAATCTGAAGCGCTAAATCATCTCCATGGCAGCCCCTGACATTTTGTAAGAAATTAAATAAATGCGTGATATTATATATTACGTGGACTCTTATTGTCCCAACTTCTCTCAAAAAACGTTAAACTGAAAATATATAAAACTGTTATTCTCCAAGTTATATTATATGGATGTGAAACATAGACACTTACTTTAAGGGAGGAAAAAAGATTACGAGTATTTTAGAATAAATTTCTTAGGATACTTTTTGGAAAGAGAGATGAACAGACAGACGAATGGAGAAGGCTTCATAACTGTTAACTATATGATCTCAATAACAAACCAGATATAATAAGAACAATTAAGTCTCGTAGACTGCGATGAGCAGGACATTTGACACAAATGGGAGATGAAAGAGGGGCCTGGAAGCTTCTTGTAGGAAAACTAGAGGGAAAACGCCCAGTTGGAAGACGAAGAATGAGGTGGGAAAATAACATCAACCATGGTTTGAGGGAAATATATTATACAGAGAATGATTGGAAAACATTAGCTCTGAATAGAGATGTATGGAGTGCGTATATCCGCGAGGCCATGAACCTACGGGTTCGATAGTGTCAGTGAGTTAGTTAGTTACTTGTGCAACCATCTTTCTCAAGTGGCACAACTTCCAATAACTTCAACAGTACTTCCTGCAAGAATGTAAGCTATATGAAACCCATTTGTTTGTGCATCATTCTTCTTCTTCTTCACTTCACGGGCTAGGCAAATTGTCTGTTCCGCCGTACTGGCCTTCCTCCGATTGAGGGTCTTTCCACTTTTCAGCGGTTGCCCTTTTACCAGCCGGCTGCTGGCCCTTCACATCCACATGTGTCAATCACAGAGGTAGATGATCAACAGTCAGTGTAGGGGTGACATGTGGTTAGCATGTCGAGTCCCCCAGCCGTTATAGCTGGTTCCTCAACCTGGAGCCGCTACTTATTGTAGCTACCCAATTGCCTCACGATGCTGGGTGGGCACCGGTCCCATACTGGCCGAAATACCATGAGAAAATTTCTTCCCCCATGGAGACTCGAACCAGCGCAAGTCCCGTAACTCTGCGCCAAGACTTCCTACCTTAACCGCTCGGCTACGGCGCGGGACACTGGCCTTCCTACATTCCTTAAATCTCTTGGCTTATAGTTAAATGCTGCTTTTGGTAATCTCGTTACAGTCATTCTTTCTACGTGTTTATATTTATCTCTATATTCTTTGATTTTATCATTCAGTGGATATTTATTTAAGTCAGTTCTTATATCTTCATTCTTTTTCCGATCCAATCTTGTGCAGCCAGTCATTACTCAAGTTTCCTTCCCATAAAGTAATACAAGAACTGCCAATGTTTTATAAAACTTCATTCTAGTATCTCTTCTTGTTTTGTTCTTTAATGTTTTATGTATAGTTCCGCATATCATTTGAAATTTCGACAGTTTCGTATTTATGTCTCTTTCAATTTTTGTAGTTATAGTAAAATTACAATCAAAATAATTAAAATGTTTTACTTGTTCCAGAGGTTTGTTGTCTATTATGATTTTTGATGTTATATGTTTATTTCTCCAAAATGCCTTTTTTTTCTTTTGATATTTTACAATTATATTTTTGGCATAACTGATTTAATTGATGTAAAGAGTATTGCAAATTATTTTAATATTCTTGGATAATAAGCACATTATCAGGATACATTAAAAACGTTTAATATTTTAAAACGGTTCATTCTTATACCTATATTAACATTTGTTTTCCAATTTTGGATGTCATTAATATATACATTAAAAAGGGTAGGTGTTAAACTACACCCTTGTCTTACACTTTTGTTAATTAAAATAGCTTCGGTCTTTGATGTGCCTATATTTATTACAATTTGAGATTTTATATACACATTTTTTATCGCATATATTTATTTTGCGGGGTAGTCATGTACCGTATTTCCATAATTTTCCATAACTTATCTGTATCAACACGATCGAGCGCCTTCTCAAAATTAATAAAAGCAACATGCGTCTTTAGATTATGTTCTCTTCTTTTTTTTCAAATATTTGTTCTAATATGAATAAATTATCTGTTTTTGATCTTCCCATTCTAAAACTACTTTGTTCTTCTTCCAATATTACTTCTGCTATTAATTAGGCTAATTCCTCTATAATTTTTATTTTCTCTTTTATTCTGTTTGTACGTCATATTATCGAATTCCGAAAGAATGAAGCTATTGAAGTTATTGTCATGAAAATATTGAAAAATTTTACACATCTTCACAATGTTATCCAGAACACAGAAAACAATGGCCGCTCTAGCGACAGCAATTTTTGTTTTATCGGAATCAAACTTTGCATATAATAATCAATTTAAGAAGTAGGGCCTAGTTTGTTAACCAACAAAATCGGATCACTGCACTGGATATAGAATTTCACCTGAAACGAAAGTTTAAAAATCGCTTTAGCAGTTGCAATTTTATAAGTTTCCTAAGTACATGCAATTTAAAAAAAAACGAGGGGGTATTCTCTAAAAGTTAGCAAAATCGGGCCATTAGAAGTGGAGGTTTACCTGAAACCTAAATTTGAAAATTTCTCTCTTTTTTCACTGTGACTCGACACTTTCACCTAAGTTGGCATCAGAAATTGAGTTTTGCCAATTTTAACAAAATAAATATATATTTCCGTAAACCAGAAAATTGGACCGTAAATTCCACTTGCTGAGGAATTCGTTTAGTTTACGTAGTTGCTGCTTGAGAGGCCACCAGTTCACTTCATACGTCGTCCTTCATTTACATGGGTTATGTACTGTGAAGTAGGAGATTCAAAATCTTGCCATCATTTTAGCACCCAAACGATGTATTTCCGGACAATTATTTTTTATCAAAAGTTTATGTAGTAAGTTCCGAATACATCCTCTAGAAATTTGTATAGGAATTGTGAATTGTTTGTTCTCATATAGATAATACCAATGTCTTATTTATTGTCTTTGGTATAGACCGATCCATTTTTATCTACTTCTACCATTAATTATCATCTATGTACGAGTATGTTACAATAATTGTTATTCTACTATTATTAGAAGATCTAGGAACAGAGAATATGTGAGAAAGGAAAAAAAGATAAAACCTAAAGAAATTGGATGGATGATGTGAGAAGAATTATGAGTGAACAGTGACTTAGAGATGAAGATATTCAGGATCGCTACAAATGGAGAAGGCGAACTTCTTGAGGGAGACGGAAAACCAATTGTATTGTGGATAAATTCCGAAAATTACATAATAATAAGGGAAATAAATAATACTTAAACCCTATAAAAACTTTAAATAATTTAAAGATAAAGGCAGGAAACTCTTTCAAGCCAGATACATTAATTTATAATAACGATACGAGGTAATAATAATAATAATAATAATAATAATAATAATAATAATAATAATAATAATATTTACACGCCGTAGCGTAGTTGGTTAAGGGAATACCCTACAAGTCGGAAGATCAAGGGTCGAGTCGCGGTGGGGTAAGTTATTTAAATCCTCTGGTCCTGGAGTCCACTCAGCTTCTATCGGAAATAAGTACCAGACGCGTCTCCAGCTGATGTCTCTTGAAGATTGTCTAGAAAGGTGGGAATTTTAACCTCTCACTACCCCAAGGGTCTCCCAAGATCTGTAGTGGAATCACTTATCATTATTAGACCATTATTATTATCATCACAATCATCATCATTTTTATTAATAGGTCTCCTACTGAGTCAAAATCTATGATTGCACATCTAGCGACAACTTGCTCCTGAAGATGACTCAGCCTATATCGGAAATGAGTACTAGACGCATGTTCTAGGACAGGAGTCACCAATTGGTGGACCGTGATCCGGATCTGGACCCTGGGGCTTTGTTTTCCGGACCGGTTAAATATCGAATTAATACAAATTTTTAAAACCGATTAAACATCGAATACAATACGTTGTACTAAATTTTATGTCATGATAGTATTATTCAATTCCCTAGTAAAGCTGCAAGCATAGCATGAAAATGCTATGATTGCAGTGAAGGACCTGCCTTCGGGCAGAATTACTATGGATGGATAGTATTATTGTTGGCTCGGTTGGTAGCACTGCTTATGGTCGGAGATTTGACTGGAGATGAACGGGATTCAGTTTGATACCTGATATCGTGAAAAACACGAAATTTGCAAAGTGAGATATTTAAATATTACTCTGACCATGTGTTAAGTTTATCATAAACATAGGTAATAATTATTATTAGAACTAATATCTGTGTACTACGTGTTGCATTATTTTAGTATATACCATGTGTTTTGTTTAATTTGTGCAATTCATAGCCATAGCATAGTTTAAATAATTTCTTATAATATTAATTACTTAATCATAGCTTCGTATGTTTAATGAACTGTGGTTCCGGACCTCGACTTATTTTACTACTTTGAAAATTGACCACCATGAATTCTAATTGGTGACCCCCTGTTCTAGGAGTACGGGTAGCCGTAACGAAGCTGTGACAATCGAGCTGACATCCCGCATCGATAGTTTAGAAGTTTGAACCCGAGACCCCTATTTACATGCATTAGTGCGCTACCAACTGCGCCACTTATGATCCGAGCACAAACATTCATTTTTCATCTTTATAGACCATATGTGTGATTCTCTATCATGAGAGGCAGCCGGATATCGGTCGCACTGCCATTTTGTGACTTCTGTAACAATGAAGCATTTAAATGAATATTTAATTTATAGGAATAACTCTTCTTTATTTTGATGTTATAATTAAATGTTGACATTTAGCAATGAAGGTCAATTATGGAATGAGAAGAAAAATAAACGCCTGAATCAGGATATGTGTGTATGTGTGGGGGAGGAAGATGTGTTTTAATTTTGTCCTAATTCTCCTCATTTTAGCTAAAACAGTACAGCGTCTGATAGTCATTTCTTATTTTGGTGAAATCTTGTTAAAATAAAATATAGGGAATCATACTTGAGTGTTAAAGCAATTAATTTGAGTCAATTGTCTCAGTAGGTTTTTATAGAAAATTCCGGAAAACTAGATGGGCGTAAAAATGATTGGATGACATGGTTACGCAATGTAAGTTGCCATAGACAAAGTGTTGGAGATGTATCCTGGGCAGTAAGAATAATCGCAGGTCTCCCCACGAGCAGTCACGATCCTACATGTCGTGCAGTGTCGTGGCGAGACATGGACAAAACCATTTGTTACACCACCGCTTTTTCTTGCTTTAGGAAGTCCACTAATGTTTCAGTAGCTTATATTTCCATTTTTATTTACTTTATTATCACTTATTAATTTCATTATCAATTTTGAACTAGTTTATGTTTTTTTTTGCTTTTCAGGTAGCGAGCTGGGTTCGATTTCCTATCGGGTCAGTGTAGGAAAAGCTATCTTTTCGTTCTCTACGTCACTCAGGGACACAACGTATATGGAGAGGACTTTTAACTTTCGAGTATATACAGTCAAGGACATGGGGGATATCCCTGGAGGAGGATTCCCTTAATGAATAGGTTACTTTTGAGACAAAATGAACATTCAATACAAGGCACTTTCTTCACCTACACATTGATACTAAAACAATGTGAATAATATATGGGTGATTAATTGATTATGATAGCTAGGTGGTGGAATATTTTGGCCTTAGACAATCTTCACTATGCCTTGTCGTACTTTTAAAATTCATATTAAAGCACTGCTGAGGTTATGTAATAAGATATTAAATATAAAATTGGTACCTGGTAGGTCAGTCGTCCTCAACTAAATTATTATACTTCATCAAGTAATTCCAATATGGAGGCTTCTCAAAAATAATATTTATTTCATCTTCTGTAGTTTACCAGTTATAATGCAGAAGATGAAACTTTTTTTGAGAGGCCTCCATATTGGAATTACTTGATGAAGTATAGGCCTAATACTTTAGTTGAGGACGACTGACTTACCAGATAAGGAAATGTCTCAAAAAAGCAGGGGGATTGAAACCGAGATTGATGCACGGGAATTTTTTATGTTCTTGGGGATAGTTAAATCTATTAAATGTAAATTGGCTATTTTCGATGCAGCCACGTTACTCATAGACCGCAGTAGTATATATATATAGTCACTAATAGTATCGTTTGTACACCTAGACTTTATAGAGAAATATTTTTAAATAGGCCTATATGTATTATTAATTCCAAATTAAAAATCTTATTTGGCTAAAAGCATAATTTTATTAGAGTTATAGTTTAAAATAGGCCTACATTAAAATATTTACAATGTTTACACTAATTTATAGTTTAGAATGTAGTGGTGAATAAAATGTAGAAATTATTATTGTTGTTTTTTCGAAATGCCCCAGGTTTGTCTTTCGGCATTCCTGGTTTCTCTCCTGGCATGGCGTACTTGTAACCCACTTCTGAGGTTGGGGCGCCTGGAAGGCGGGGTTACGTTGCCCCGATGATAAGATGATGATGATGATGATAATGGTACGCCAGGAGAGTCCCTAATCCTAAGCTTGACCTAAGATGAATATGAATAATGATGATGGCCATATGATTTCGGGAACCTTTTGGGCCTTAAAGTTTTCCTGATATTTTCTTACAGGTGAGGAAAAACCCCGATAAAAACCTCACCCAGAAAAACTGTCTCGACCGGGGATCGAACCCGGGCCCGCTGCGTGACAAGGCAGCACGCTACCCCGAGACCATAGCGGTGGACAATGTAGAAATTATTTAGAACAGCATTTTTCTGTAATGAATAACATAAAGTTTCTTCAAATTTCGTTCTGCAATATATGATCTGAGATATTAAGAAAATCCTTGTTGTTTCAAATATAGGGTAATCAAACAGTAGGTACTATTCAGTTTGTTCACTTTCACAGATATCCTGACTATAATCACTATTAATTTTTATTTTAAACCTTTCAAAGTACCACATAAATTGTTCATGTCCAGCCATGAACTAAGTAAGTATGAAGTCTACTCGAAAGTGTTCACATTTTAAACGGTCATAATACAGTCTTGGTGAGTTGTCCTTTACAACTATTCTGCTATTCTGTAAAAATGTTCAATGCTCTGATAACTTCTGTTTAATTTTTTTTTTCTACCTCGGGGTAATCGACACTTAAAGTAAGCAAATTCCTTATTTCTCAGTGCAACTTCTTGGATAATTTCACCCATGACACATATTAAGTGTATTAGAAAAAAATATTTATTTTTTATAATATCTAGTGTAATCCGTATACAACTGTTAAACATATATATATTTTTTCCTTCTTCTTGTTCTTATAATAGTAATGACAATAACAATAATAATAAATATAATGAAAATTCTAATTTGTGGCATTAGAGATATAATTAATTATCCTAGATTGTGAAATTTATATCTATTTGTTATTTAAGATTTGTTTTTTTTAAGTTTGTCAAGAATTAGACTAGTTTTTTAAGTGTATACTTTATTATGAATGAATTAATCTATTTTAATGTTATCCAGTCCTCTCTAGTTCTCATTCCAGTTCTTATTTCTTCATGAGATACGAGATTTCCTTTCTTTCTTCTTCCAGGTGGACACCAATCCAATGTTTTTTCTGGGTAACCATTCTTCTTGTATTCGTCGCACATGTCCATACCAGTTTAGTTGCTTATTTATATATATTCTAGATTTAGAATATATTTATTTAGCCTGGCGTAGTTAAGGCCATGTGATCTTCTCTTCCACTCACCAGGATAAACATATGTTACATTTAAATCTACTATTTAATATTTATTATTCATTTCTTCTCGTATTACTTGGTTTCATTTTGTTTCTTCCAATTTCCAAAATCTTGCTGCTCTCCTGAAGAAATGCATTTTCATAGACATAAGTTTTTTTTTAATTTCGATGTTTCAGCTCCATATGTGACAGTACTTCTCACTATTGAATTATAGTCTATATTTGTATCTTATTTTTCCTGGTTATATGTCTGTTCCATAGGACACCATTTATCATTGCTGTTATTGCTCTACCTTTATTTATTCTGTTCTTAATGTCATATTCTTGCCTATCTCTTTATCTAGGATGGGACTACATCTAAATATACTCTTAATTAAATATACAACAAAGCCTAATAATGAAGGTAATTAGGATCATATATGTTGTTGTTGTTTAATGTGCTGCATCTAACTTTGAGGTCTTTGAATCTTCATGTTTGACAGCGATACAGTTGTTCAGATGACTTTCGTCCATTTCTTCATCTGGGTGATTGCATAAAATGCATTTCGGTGATGGCAGAACATTGATTTTGTAAAGGTGTTTTGCCAGACATTATAAAATTCTAAAATGTGATACTTCTGTTTTCCTTGGTATGTCTGGTATATCAATATTTTTTTATTAGCCATTCCCATTTTTTGTTCTTAAACATAATTTGTAGGATTTTCATCCTGTTTATTTCCAAAATGACTCCTCGGAGGAAGATGTATTGGATGTGCATTCACTGTCTATCCATCTCTTGGCTGGTCTTCCTCTAGTTCTTCTCCTGTCCATTGGTCTATCTTCTTTAGCTCTTTTTGCAAGTCGGTTTTCTTCCATTCTTTCTATATGACCCTTCCAATATTTTAGTCTATCTATAATAAATTTGGTTATGTCTTGAATATGGCATTTGTCCCTAATTTCTGTGTTGTGTATTTTATCAAGCAATGTTTTCCCCTGAATAGTTCTTAAGATTTTCATTTCACATGAGCTTATTATTTGTTAATTTTTTTTGTATCAGCCCTAGTTTCTGCTCCATATACGATAACTGGTCAAACTATCGTTTTGTATATGGGGGTTTTGCTTTCTATTGACATATGTTTGTTGCGCCAAATTAAATCTTTCATATATCCTGATATTTGTGCTGCTTTATCAGCTTGTTTCTTTACTTCTTTTTATTAATTTGTTAGTGTTTGTTATTAATACACCTAAATAATTAAATTCTGATACTTGTTCTATAATTTTTCTTTCCACTTCTAATTTGCATTTTTTTCTATTTGATAAATAATATTTATATTTATTTGAAGAAAAATAACACATCTATGTAACATTATTGTTTGTAGAGAAATATACAGTAAAACAAATTATAAGACAAACATAAATGTCAATTTCTAGATAGTCAATAGTTCAGAACGATGTTGCATAGCCTTTTTGATTTTAACACGACTTTGCATTTATTGCTCATCGATTTAACCATAATTTTAATCCATTCCTTTAGAACTACACATTTGAATTCCTCTTTTGACTAAACCTCTTCTTATAAACACTTCTTTTGAGAATAGGGTGGCTCAGTGGGGTTTAAATCGGGAGTTTGGCTGGTGTGTGATGCTGTTTAGGCACATTTTAGATGACTCATATTCTATTGATATCAGCTCTATGCCTTTAAGTCTCGATCTTGCTAAAATAAGAGGGTTGCTCGAAATTCCCATTTTAGTGGCATATTCTTCTCTTTCAATTTTTGCTTCAGAATGACGAGATAAACCATTGGTCCATATCAACGTCAATAAATTGAATGTTCCACATTCCATATGCTGACTTGTAGCCCCAAATCATTCTAGAATCACATCCATGCTTATAGTTGGGATAGTGTTTTCATTTTTGTCGGATTTATTTGCTTTTCGTTAAATTCGATGGTTGCTACCAGAAACAAACAGTTTAATTTGAGCCCCATCAGATCAAATCACATGATTCCAAAACATTTGTTTATTGTTTTGGTGCATTTAATAAAATTGAAATCTGGCCATTCTGTTCATTATCCGGCGAATGACATTTTTGCGTGACATCCTACCATAATAATCAAATTTCCATAAGACTCACTGTACAGTTCGATTCGACATTTGTTTACCTGAGACTTCTTCTGCTATTGTACTGACTTCACGTGCTTTAAAACTTGAATTTAATGGTACGTGACGCTAAGAACTTCTCTTGATTTGCGTTTAATATTTTTTCTTTGCTCGTCTTGGCAAATTTTTTGATAGTGCCACGATACTTGAACTTATCAATCTATGCAGTTAACAGTTGAATGTGCTCAATACCGTGCCTACTTATATCACGTAAAAAAATCCTATCAAAGCTAAATTTTCAATAATATTTTTCTAATCATCTCTTAAGTTATTTCTTCTGCTCCATTTTCGATTCCCTTAAGAAAAATGTAAACAATACATGCTCACCGGTAACGAGAAAGTTTCTTCGTATAGTCGCAGTGTACATGAACATTACAAAGGATATATGTATATATATATATATATATATAGATAATCGGTTGTAAGTGGAGATATCAGCCCTGCGTGATAGCCGCCTTTACCCCAGTCTCTAGTAGGTCTACTCATTTCCATTAGAGGCTGAGTTGACTCCAGGGCCATCATGCTGTCAGAGGGCTTAGGGCAGATTAAAAATCCTGATTCACTGGGACCGAACTCCCGATTTCCATTTGTAACATATTATGTAACCAATTAAATTTCGACCCCTCCCCTCGAATATATACAAACATAATACGGACTCGGACCATCTTTGATTTGGACATCTAATTGATCTTCTTTTATGGACTGTATCGGTCGATAGCTTTTGGTCTTATTTTCTGTCATTTTTGTTGATGTGTTTGTTTCATTTTCTCTATGTTCCTAAATCATGTGCTACTGGTTCAATTTGTAATTATTTCAAAATGTCTTGAATCCTCTTATCGTCCACTTTATACATCCAGCTGTTCGGCTCATGAATCTCATCTCAGCTGCAGTCAGTCGAGCCTCATTCTGTTTCATGAAAGTCAACGATTGATGGCCATATATCAAAATGGGCCCGACCATCTTGTATATTTTAGTTTGCATTTTTTTGAACTAATGCCACTTTCAATACTGAATCTATGATTCCCATAAGTTTGATAATGTTGTTTATAATGTCGGCCGCGGTGGACTAGTGGTTATGCTCATTGCCTCTGGTCCCGAGGGTGCAAACCCGGCCGGGGTCGATGGATTTTTTAGGACGGAAAAATCCAAGGAGCAAGTCCTCCGGGAGGGACTTTAAGCCGTGGGTCCCGAGTCTGAAGATTTTCAGGCTCGTAAAAAATCCTTAAGCCTGAATGAAAAGGTCTCTAAGCAAAATTTACCAAATTTTCCCGTCCTAGTACTACCTTGGTCTCTTAGATGTCAGTATGAGGCGGAACGCTGACCACGTACCACTCAAAATGACATCTATACGAAAACAAGTGTAACTAAATTAGTATGAAAAAAAAGAGAAAAAATCGAATTTTCCCGTCCTAGTACTACCTTGATTTCCTAGATGTCAGTATGAGGCGGAACGCTGACCACGGACCACTCAAAATGACATCTATACGAAAACAAGTGTAACTAAATTAATATGGTTCAAATTCTTCCCTGTAGGGGGAGAGCGCCTAAATCTCTGTAAAGGGAAAACATGGGCTTACAATACAATGTCTTTGCCCGACATGAATGATAACGAATATCCTTAGTGAATAAAGGCATTTGATTCTTTCCAACAAAAACATCGTTTAAGCAAAATTTGCTGAAAAAGAGTACCGATATATGGAAATTCGTCTTAATTTCAAATATAACACATTACAATTGGGCACGGCTGACTAATGAGATGCGCTATCTCTTTTAATATTATGTTTTAAATAGAAATTGACGTCAAATATTTAAGGGATAAAGAAGCCTTAAAACTCAATAGTATTAATAAGTTGTTAGTAAGCTGATACTGTAGTATTATTAGGCGATAACGAGGAGTTGTTAAGGGCCAACACGCACATTCTATTGAGTAACACTATAAAATTTGGACTATCGTATTTAGGACAATTTTCATCAACTAATTAACTCACAGGCTCAATCGAACCCGTAGGTTCATGGCCGCACGGATATAAGATCACCAGACATCCTTATTCTGAGATAATGTTTCCAAACATACCCTGTATAATCTATTTACCTTATATCATGGTTTATGTTATTTTCATACCTCATTCTTGGTCTATCAATTGGCCGTTTCCTTCTAGTTTTCCTACAAGAAGCTTCCACGCACCTCTTTCATTCGTGTCACATGTCCTGCCCATCGCAGTCTACGAGACTTAACTGTTATTATATCTGGCTTCCTACAAAGCCATGTAGCTGACTGTTATGTAGTTTTCTCCATTCACCTGTCTGTTCATCTATATTTGGTCCAAAATTTTTCTTAAGAACTTTATTCTCAAATACTCGTACTTTTTTTTCTTCCCTTAAAGTAAGGGTTCATGTTTCACATCCATATAATGTAACAGGGGAGAATAAAGTTTTATATGTTTACAATTGAACGTTTTTTTTAAAGAAGTTGGGACGGCAAGAGTCGCTGTAATGCATAATAGCATGTGTTTCTAGAATTGAACCTATGTTTAATTTCTTTGTATATCTCATTCATATTTACAATTATTGTTCCCAGGTAATTGAATTCAATTATTTATTCAAGATTTCCCTCATTTCTCATTAGCTGTGCATTTCCATTACATAATAAGAATAAGAATAAGAAGAATAAGAATAAATTTTATTTTACAAATAAATGTTAAATACAGTATTGACACCCGAATGAGCTAGTGCTCGTGCTCGGGTGCAGTTCAGTTACATGAATAATACAAATAGAATATATACATTTAAAGTTGGGGCCAGTTTCATTTTTACATAAATTATGGCACATACAAATAAAAAATAATAATGTATTGGGAATAAGACTTATTCTAACAAAAGAATTAATGGAATGGAGAATGATATACATAAAATAATATAAATCATATAATGTAATGGATTATAACCAATAATACAGAAGAAAGTAATTAGTTATATATTGATTTATAATAATATAAGCAAAAATAGATGCTTTATATTTATTATTTTAAAATATTCAAATTATTAATTTTATTCACTTGATTAAATAAAAGTTAATAATTTAATTGATTTTTTAAAACTAGCTCTGTTCTGGATTGGATCTGATTAATTCATTATATAATTTGGGTCCTAGATATCTACTATGTTAAATGGATATATAATAAATTTATATGTGTGACCATATATTTAGTTTTAGGGAAAATTCCTATTATTTAACAAAATCTGGAATATAAACGTCTGTATGATGTCAACATCAATATGTGTATTTTATAAACGGTGGTCAGTACCGCTCGGTAGGTGACTTTATCTTCCTGTGACGTGAACTAAAGCAAATGGGCGTAATTTCGGAACTCTGGCGCAGTTCGTGTTAGTTTTGTGAATGTTTAAACGAGAACATTATGGAATTTTCAATGATTGGTGGTCATTGTTGACTAAAACACGAGATATGTAATAGATTTGTTGCAAGCTGTGAGGAAGTAATGGGCAGGTAAAAGACAGGGATGCTGACTCACGCCCTAATGACCGGGTTGGTATGGGGGGTGTGACCTTAAACAGGATCTCACTTCTCACCTTCCCCAATCCGACAAGTGCACCAGATAACACCATCCAATATGCCGACTTTTCACTCTTTTCTTTTTTTTTACTTTCTTGTTACTGACATGATGTTGAAAAAGGAACCGCCGCCAAAGAAAAATAAATTTTTCCGACATGTTCGAATGGACAGCTTTGCGATGCGGTTGAGTGAGGCCTTGTAAATCCGGACACATGACCTTTCCTATCTATCTGACACATTCACCTCCCTTCATAGAAATTCACTTATTGGTTAACATTAGAAATAGGCTTACGTTTAATTAGGTTCACTTTGAAATACAGAAAAATAAGCAAAGAAAACCTACTTCATAATATATGTAATAAACAACTCACGAAGCTTCGCTTTCTTCTTTATATTTTTTCCTATTTCTTCTATTGAACCTTAATAAGTCTATTATTTATTTTAAACTAAACGCTTAATGAGGTCAGATATATACATTCTGCAGAAAGCATCCGCATTATGACATTTGAAGAAGGCGGAAGAATCTAAACTGAAGAAACTTTTGAAATCCCTATTTGATATGCCGTAAAATAATTGCACAAGTAGACTAATATTTAAAACAATAAAAATTGTACCTGTTGATTCCAGTCGTCCTCAACAAATTAAACTTGTTTAAAATAATCAGCTAGGCCTTCGGAAATTAGTTTTATTTTCAAAATTGTTTTATTGGATGCTTTGAAAATGGAACTAGTTCCGAAAGGTCTGGCTGATTATGTTAACCAATTTTAATTTGTTGATGGCGACTGCCATCACAGGTACAATTTTTTATTGTTTTAAATATTTAACAACAATCTCAACGGTAGTTAATAATGCTTTTATTTTAAGTGCAAGTGCACCTGTGGAAACAGGTCAATGGCCTAACTCCATGACATAGAGGAAGAAGAAGAAGTACACTAATTCCAAAAATTGTGGTAGGCCTATTTCATGAATAAATTAAAATAATTCCAACTACATTTCACCATGATTGATAATTGTAATTTAAAATTAAATCTAAAATGTATTTCAAAACGGAAAGATGCCAATTTGAAACGATTGAAATCCCAACATATTCTGCATTGCACGTGCGTTCAGTATATAACAATGCTTACTTTATCTATTAAAATTATAATTATATACTTTAAGATTCTCCCATATAACTTTAGAAGGACATAGCCTATGGTAGATAATACATATATTTATTATTTCTATTTCCTTTATTCCAAGTGCTGGAAAGCGAACTGGATTTTTCTTACACGCTTAAAGGAAAAAACCATTAATCGACCAATGAAAACGCAGTCATACAAAGTTCTCGTACTATCTGGTTTGTTTACATTACAACTGGAACTTAGATCGGAAAGGTATGTATTGATGTATAATCATATAAATGTTAGATAAAATTGAAATAACCTGATCTTAATTATCTGAATATTAAAAGTAGATACGCAATTGATATTTGTATTGCTATTGATTAATGTTATAATTATTATGCAAACAATTAGTTTATTCTATCATTACATGGGGGTTGAAACAAAACAGAATCATCATGCGCAAATGTCCATGTACTTGACAGTTACATTGTTCTTCATAATGAAGTATTTTACGTTCGTAATTATCAATTTTGGAACATGTCCGAAATTTTCTAAGTGAAGTACAATTTTATTGATTTTTGTTAGCATGTAGGTTTATGTATAATAGAAACTGATTACCCGGATTGTGAATTATCCACTTGGATATGGGATAAGTTTTTTATTTTATTTTATTTACAACACATAATGTGCAGGTATATGTATGCATTCACACATGCATACATACATAGGCCTACATACATACATACCTGATCTTTGAAAGAATTGACGGCACACAGATAAATTTTAAGTCCCAGAACGAAGCCATTGCGCATGATCAGAGGTCAGCTACTTGGTTCACAAGTGCACAAATATTTGAGAAATTAATATGAGAGAGAGAGAGAGAGAGAGAGAGAGAGAGAGAGAGAGAGAGAGAGAGAGAGAGAGAGAGAGAGAGAGAGAGAGAGAGAGAAAGAGAGAGAGAGAGAGAGAGAGAGAGAGAGAGAGAGAGAGAGAGAGAGAGAGAGAGAGAGAATGACAGCGGGATAGAACACGCCACCCCAAACATGGGAAATAGACGTTCCCTCCATTAGACCAGAACTGTCCCTGCTAAAAACAGTCTATTGAAGCGATGCAATACTCCAGGACTTACTTGTATATTGAAATTAGATATTAACTTAACTTATTTAAATTAATCATACGCATTTTGCATCACTTGTGGAAATAAACACTTATTATGCCTTGTGTTTTGTAAATGAAGTAATGAGAAGTTACAATCGTTATACATTTCAAACGTATGCCTGTTTCCTACAATTATTTAATTTCCCTATATACACAAATTTATTTAATTAACGAAACCTGATAACGTGTAGGCATTATGAAAATTAACGACGTTTTTAAGGAAAAAATCTTCCTGCCCAGGTTCTAACCTTGGCCGGCGTCGTCGCAAGAGAGTATCTTACCGACTTCTCCACTGAAACGAACGATACGAATACTGCATGAAGAAAGACTTACGCCGTCCGATTTGAACTCAAAGAGACAGAACAACTTACTGGTGTGAATCGCTCTTCAAAACTTAACTTTCTATCATCAAGAGTTGCGCCACTAATTTTTTCAAAGGCTGTACATATTAAAAGTTGTAGTTAAAATACATGTAAAGCTGCTCGGATTCGGGCATGCTTTTAGTTTTTAATATATATATATATATATATATCCATCCATAGTAATTCTGCCCGAGGGCAAGTCTTTCACTGCAATCATAGCATTTTCATGCTATGCTTTGCAACTTTACTAGGGAATTGTAGGTGTGGTAGGTTCCCGTTGCTTTCCACACCGGTGAAGGATGATAAGGATAAGGATGATGATGATGGCCAGATGATTTCGGGGACCGTTTGGGAAGTTTTCCTGGCATTTGTCTTACAGGTGAGGAAAAACCCCCATAAAAACCTCACCCAGAAAGACTGTCCCCGAGCGGGTGTCGAACTCGAGGCCCGCTATAAATAAATATAAATTAATATATATTTTGTTTATATATATATATATATATATAAACAAAAGCCTGCGCGTACACACACACACACATGCGCACGCACACATTTTCATGTGATATCTGAATGAGTAATAGCTTGTGCTCAATTCAACTACAGCAAACATATGTGCAGAATGTTATTTGTAATTAACCTTTCCAGTAACTACATACCTACTGACATAAGCTCTCCATACATCCCATCTTAATTTTTTTCTTCCTTTATCTCGAAATTCTTTTGATTGATACTGCGAAGTTAATTTAGGGAAACGAGATTGGATCTATTCTTTGGGAATTTTGTAACCAATTCCTTTGACAATTCTGAGTTTCTTCAACTATATTTTGAACTTTTAATTTATCGCGTATATCTAGGTTTCTTTGCTTGTCCATTTTTGTAAAACCTAAGAGTGGATTTAAAAATCCCATCTGTACCACTTGCAATTTTGATTTGATTTTATAATTTAGTACCCAACTTTCGCTGTAATCTCAGATATTAACATTTTGTTTACCAACATTTATTTTTATGACTCCATTTATTGCATTGTATTTCTGTAAATTTATTTCTGTGTAATTTCATCAGATTAGACCCTATTAGGTGACAGAGGTAATTAAATTCAAAATCTTGTTCTGCAATTTCTCCATCTAATTCTATTTTTATTCTTCGTGTTTTCCACACTTACCCATAGATTTTATTTTTTCGGAAGAATAAACAAATAGAACAAGTGGTAAGATATAACTTCCTAAGTTGCAAAATATCATACACAGCGGAAACAGATATAAATAACAAACTAAATAAGTTTAATTATATAACAGGAACACTAAAAGGAACTTTGAAAAATAAAGCCAGGAAAAACTCTATAATAAAGTTATACAAGACAATGGCAGTGCCTATTATTACTTATGGATCCGAAACATGGACAGTTGAAACACAACAATCTGCCAGAATACAAGCTGCTGAAATGAAATTCCTCAGACCAATAGCAGGATATCAAAGAACAGACAAAAAACATAACACAGAAATAAGACAACTAAAAGTAGAGGAATTAAACACAACAATAGTAAAAAACAGAACAAACTAGAAATAACACTTGGCAAGGATGACTGAGAAAAGAGTGCCAAAAGCAGCATACAACTATTCACCACGAGGAAGAAGAAGTTTGGGAAGACCAAAGAAAAGATGGAAACAGCAGCAATTTGGAGCCGGAACAGGCTGTAAATAAGTCTAAACCGTCATGAAGAAGAATAAGAAGAAGAAGAAGAAGAAGAAGAAGGGAATAAATTTTCAAATCGAACTGTTTGGCTATATTATTTAAGTGATGTTCTCCGATTTGTATGTAATTGATCCTCTGAGATTGCAAATTGTACTAAATCGTCTACAAACAAAGTGTGCATATATTTATACAAATTAAACTGAAATTAAAATAAATCAATTCAATATTATTAGATAAGCAAAAAATCAGAAAAATTAATTGATCCGTGGAAAGACCAATTACAAAAGAAAGAAATTTAAATATCTTTTGAAGGAAATTCGCGTCATAGCCGAGTGGTTAAGGCAAGAGGCCTTGGCGCAGAGCTACGGGACTTCCGCTGGTTAGAGTCTACATGGGGGAAGACATTTTTCTCATGGAATTCCGGCCATTATGGGACCGGTGGCCACCCAGCATCGTGAGGAAATTGGATAGCTACAATAAATAACGACTCCAGGTTGAAAAAACCAGCTACAACGACTGGGTGACCCAAAATGCTGGTCATATGTCACCCCTATACTGTCAAGATGATCGTATATCTTTATAATTAACACAATTAGATGTGAGGCCAGCAGCCGGCTGGTAGATCAAGAGCCTAGAAGGTTTGTCGCGCTATGGAGTTTTTTTATAAGGAAACTATTGTCGGACAGTCCCTGTTATCCTATGACAATGTTTACTCAAATTGTGATTGGAAGGTAGAGATGGAAGCAAGACATAAGTAGCTTGGTGTGGAGCTGTGAATATCAATTACTGCATTGAATAGTTACATTCAAAACTAAAATTGTATAACACAAAACTATTTTTATTTATTTTTCAATTGTTTTATCAAAACGAGATCTTTTAACTGAGGTCATTTTTCCAATAATTTTCTTATTAGAAAAAATTAATCGAAATTAAAAAAAAATGCTTTTTATATAATTCGTCTATAGTTTTAATATACGATTGAAACAAGTCTCGATTATTACTTGTCGCAACGTGGAGGACCGAGATTGCTACGAGTGTAAAAAACGGCAAGTTGCACGGTGAGGGAAGCGAAGTATCCTGCACGAAATATGAGCGCTCGTTTGTTTTGGGCTTCCGTTTCTCAAAACTGCCTCCTGCGGTGTATGCCGCTACGTAAAACAGTGGCTTCATTTCTTGACAAATAATAGCCCTGTATAGGCGGTGTACAAATTCTTCATAGTTTTTATGCCTTTCTTTTTGTCGATGTCGATGCTAGATAAGAAACACAGACTCCCTGCAGAGGTCTCCACTTTAATATATTTTTAAAACGAAGTCTCTGTATAGTTTATACCTGTAAATGCTATTTCTTAGCGTACATTAGGCCTATAATTAAATTCCTAGCACTATCGAACCCATAGGTTCATGGTCGCGCGGACATAAGCTCTCCACACAACCCTATTCTGAGCTAATGTTTGCCAAACATCGACTGCATAATCTGCTTCCCTCAAATCATGGTTAATGTTATTCCCCCACCCCATTCTTCATCTACCAACTGGCAGTTTTCCCTCTGGTTTTCCTTTAAGAAGCTTTCATTTCCTATGCGTGCCACATGTCCTGCCCATAGCAGTCTATGAGACATAACTGTTCTTATTATATTCGGTTTCCTAAAAAAATCATGTAGTTTATTAAGATGCAATCTCCTCCAATAGACCTATATTTAATACCGTGTATTTTAATTTCTGTATTTATTTAAAGATAAGAGAAGGAAAGTCCCATTCATTGCAACGTAATAGGCCTATTGGATGAAATCATAAGAGAAACAAAACAAGTTAGTAGTGGTTTTAAACTGGGGAAACAAGAATATGAAAATACTGTGTTATGCGGATAATATGATGTTATTATAAAAAATGAGAATCATTTACAAAAGCCTGCTATATAATTTGAGCTAACTGCCAAACAATGTAATATGCAAATTTCAACAACAAAAAACTAAATCGCATTATTCTTCTTCTTCTTCCAGCTCTACAGCCCTTTATGAGCCCTGGCCGATGTTAGGACACTCCTCCACGCATCTCTGTCCAACGCCCTACTTCTCCATCCTCGGACCCCGAGCTCTCGGAGATCCTCCTCTATTCCATCCATCCATCTCAGCTTCGATCTTCCTCCTCTTCTTCCTCCATCTGGTCTCAGTAGTGTAAGCTTTCTCTTAGTAGGCCTATTCTCCTCCTCCATTCTCATTATATGACCCACCCATCTCAGTCTGCCTATTTTAATAATGTTTACAATATCTGGGTCTGAATACAAATTGTAGATTTCATTGTTATATCTTATCTGCCATACTGCACGATCATTTATAGGTCCCAGGATCTTACTCAGGATTTTCCTTTCAAAGAGTTTCAGTCTTTCTCCATTCTCTCTGCTAAATGTCCAGCATTCACTGCCATAAATAGCAACTGGTCTCAGTATGGTTTTATATTTTTTTTAATTTTGCATCCAGACTTTGAATGGCAGAAATGAAATTTTTGAGATCTGTTAAAGGGTGCACTAAGGAAGACAGAATCAAGAACACATAAATAAGACAGGAACTTGAAATATTTGCAATAACTGATAAAATGGATACATATAGACAAAAATGGAAGCAACACATAGACAGAATGAATGAAGATAGATATCCAAAACAAATAACAAAATACAAACCTAAAGGCACCCGAGATGTGGGCAGACCTAGAAAGAGATGGGCTGAAGTCGGAACGGGTCAACAGACCTAATCCATGAATGAAGATGATGATGATGATGACTTTGAATGTGTGATTTAAATTGGTCGTTAAGTGCATAATAGCATCTGTTGGCTTGGAGAATCCTGTTTCTTATTTCCTTATTAATAACAAATCGCATTCAATATCTAAATAACCTGTTAGATATAAGCTAGCAGTAAGTAATAAGAGTAGGCTTACAGTGCATGAATGAACTTGAACTATTTGGTGTTAATATTACCAGTAATATGAATTTAATTGCAGAAGTGAAACCACTAGTTAGACATTAATGACATATGAGGAGTATTAAGGGACATTAAAAAATATATATAATCAAAGAAGGCAAAACCCGAATATAAAAGTTGCGTCAGATCTGTTATGACAGATCCAGAAGAAAAAGAGCCGATACACAGAAAACAGAAAATGATTAGAGCAAATTAAATGAAAATATTAAATAATAACATTACATGATAAAAAAGACTAAAGAAGAAATACGGAATGCAATTAGAGAAGTTACGAGATGGATTAAATGAAGAAGAAAATAATTTAAACTGCATGTTATAGAACAGATGAAGATGGACTTCCGAAACTTGCGTTGAACTTCGCACCATCAACAGAGGGAAGATGGGAACAGAGTTTATCAAAAAGGACAGTTAAAACATAACAGGGCATCTTCCTGCATTAAGAGCAAAAGAAGATATTACTTAGTATAATTTATAAAATTGAGACAATAGAAATGAGATTTCTGATATCCGTTGCAGGTGTATCTTTAAGAGATCAAAAGAGAAGTCAAGATATCAGAGATGAATTTACAAGCAGACCTATATAATATAAACGAGGGAATATACAGAAATAAATATAAATGGTTTGAACATGTACAAATAAAACCAAATAATCGTTTAACAAACACATACTTTATTATAGACCTGAAGGCCGAAGAAATATAGGAAGACCGAAACAACGTTGGAAAGACGACCTCCTGTAGCATGCTGTGCAGCGGGGAGCGAAACGGGCCAATAGGTCCATGTCTTGAAGATGAAGATGATGATGTATAACTTATACAGTCGGCCGCGGTGGTCTAGCGGTTATGTTCCTTGCTTTTGGTTCCGAGGGTCGTGGATTTGTGGGTTGGGAAAATCCAAGGTACAAGTACTCCAGGAGGGACTTCAAGCCATGGATCCCAAGTCTGAAAAAAAAGCACAAGTCTGAATATAAGGGCCTACGTGTATAATTTAACCGATATACATCCATTGGAGGAATACCTTTGCTTCCTATTAAACGTATATTCGAGGCGATGTGCTAACCACATGTCACTCGCTGACACGTGTAGATAAATAAGCGTAGCTAAATTAGCCTGGTTAAGAAACTCCCTCTAAGAAAACACCCATGTCTTGGAGCTGTACGAACGGGGATCAACCATTATCAATTAATCATTATCATAATAATAATAATAATAATAATAATAATAATAATAATAATTTATACAGGTAAATACTATTCCTTGACCTAATTTAGGCCTATCATTAATTCAATATCTATCTATCTATCTATAATGGCGTAGCTCATTGTTGTGCCATAGCCTCTCCTTTGTAAGGAGTTATTAGACCAAGTTAATTTTAGTTACCTTATTTGCTCATAGATGTCATGGATGGCATGCGATCAACACGCCGATCGAATTGGACATTTAACCGGCAACTAAGGTATTACTAGAACGTTGATGTTGGTAAATTTTGCTTAGAGGCCTCTTTATCCAGGTGTAAGGAACTTTTACGAGCCTGGATTATTTCTATATAGTTACTTAAAATGAAATATCGGTATAGTTTATACAGGAGAACATTATTTATTAGCCTAAATTAGACCTCCATTACAATTAATTTTATATATTTATTTGTTCCCAATTATTTATTCAGTTTATAAGAATACGATTAGTTTGTACCTAACTGTCAGAAAAAAGTACCAGCTTTCCACAAGAGAGTACCAAATCTTAAGTAACAGTATCCGCTCATAAGAACAGGTACTCATCAAAGAGAGAGATACACGCTCATAAGATAAAAATACTCGTTTCTTACAAACGAGTATCCGCACTTAACAAACAAAGAGATGGCTATTCGCTCGTCAAGTGGAAAATTCTCAAAAATGAGTAAACGCTCCTAAGAAACATTTATCATTTCTTATGAAAAAGGATAGACCTACCAATTCATAATGAAGAAAACATGTTTTCAAAATATTGATTAGAAATCTCGGGAAAGAGAATATCAATTAGAAATAAGAACATATCGAAGGGAAATGTTGGGATTAATCGTTTGGAAATATAAAGCCTTCAGTTAACTGAGGATAGAGCCAGTGATGAACTTTAATAAATGTAGCATTAAACCTCGGTTTTCTGAAGAGTTGAAGACATTTTCAAGTTATAAGAAAAAAAAATCACTGTATGGACCTATATCAGTCATAAATAACTTATATAAATAGTTTTATAGCATTAATTAGACAAACTTTGCTTTATCTTATTTTCATAGGCCTAATTTTTCAGCATGGTATTATACATTTTTGTCAACTTTGAAACGTTTACCTTAAAGTTTGATATTCATCGCGTTACTGCAATATATTTTAAGTTTATGTGTGTTGGATGACGGAGAGGTGGAAAAAGTAAAACCTAGATGCCATTACGTGCCTACCTTTGTCGTAAAGGACCGATGGGCTATCAGGTCTATCATCCCTATCTGACGGACAGAGAAGGTCAGAAGTACCGCATGCCTTCGTATCATGTGTACTGTGTAGAGATTTGGAATCTTATCTACACATTTAGTGCATAATCTATCAGTTAACAATAATATACAACTACCCATCATAACCCCTAGATTGAAAATTGTATAATTAAAATTCCCACGCCACTGGGTATTGAACCCGGATTCGCTACTCACGAAGTCGGCATGCATTGTAATATATATATATATATATATATATATATATATATTATATGCGGGGCACGCCGTAGAGTAGTGGTTAAGGCACTGAGCTACAAGCCGGAGGGTCGAGGGTTCAAGTCCCGTTGGGGTCAGGATTTTTAAACTGACCCAAACCCTCTGGCGGCACTATGGCCCTGGGGTCGACTCAGCCTCTAACGGAAATGAGTACCAGGCGCTTGTTCTGGGGGTGAAGGCGGCCATCACGCAGGGCTGACAACCCGGCTGACATAAAGTGCCGATTGTCTAGAAAAAGTGGGAGCCTTAACCTGCTACTACCCCAAGGGCCTCCGGGCCTGTTGTGGGATCACTTTACTTACTATGCATACACTGCTGTAATTTCAGCGCACCTGTAAGAACACATTTAATCACAAAATTTGATATTAGTTCAGTAAAAGGAACATTTTAAATAAAGTAGTGACAACGATATTATAAATATTTTTATTGACGTCAGCAGCAAAAAAAAAAATTCTATTACATCCATTTAATATATTCACCACGATAAACTGGACCATCTATAAAACGTTGCAGTTGTAGGTTGACGCCAATAAGATGGTTTCTGAACACAGTAATGGAGCGCCCTATTGACGCGAAAACTGATGACATGTGAAACCTAATGTCTCTAGAGACATTTCTTCTGATCCGAGAGCTTAGGCAAGAAACAAATGAGGAAACATTGTATGTAGATGTAAAACACCTAACATGACTATTTCAGGCAGACCAAACCAATCGAAAATAATTAACCTAACTGAAAAATCAATACTGCAGTTGGCAGTATAATGTATTTACTCTTGTTTTTGGTTATTGCTTGATACAAATACAGAAAAGACGTACTGTGAAATAGTAACAAACGTCCATGTCACAATGCTTCTTCATTATTTTCTTGTCAAAGTGCTCGGGATAGAAGATAATGTCGTATTTGTAAAAAGAACATAACTCTTAAGATATTAAGTTTATGTTATAGAAACCTGAAATATGTAGGTCCATATGCATACTATGTGTGTTTATGTACAGTACGTATGAATATGTATGTTCATAATTGTATGGACAATTTTATGTTCTTGAAGTTGCAATTATTTTAAAATTGTTAAAATATTAATAACCCTATGTATCACCTTTACACTTCTTAACATTTTGAGTTCTTCACTTCACAAGTTCAACTTTTTAGTTCTTGGTCTCACATGCTTGAAGAGTTCACTCCATTTTTTCAGATTATTACTTTTCCTGGGACACCTGAAAATAAAATAATCGGTTTTAATATTTAATAAGAAAAATAAAATACAGCTACATATCGTACATAGGTCCAGGGTTCAAATTCAGCTTCAGGCATTAATTTTTCTTTTCATGACATATTTGGTTTCCATTGCTTAATGTCAACATTTAATTGTAACATCGAAAGTAACATGCTGCAAAGTAAAAAATATTCTTATTAAAATGCTTTGTTGTTATAGAAATTGTAAGACGGCAGTGCGGACGCTTCCCGCTGTCCCATGATTTGAGAAGGAAGATTAATATTTGTCTGGGTAGCGTGGTCGGTATAGAGAGGTCCCGGGTTGAAATTCCGGTTTAGGAATTTTTTCATGACAGGCGCGCGCGCACACACACACACACACACACACACACACACACACACACACACACACACACATATATATATATATATATATATATATATATATAAAAGGAATCCATTTTAAGAGGAAATTTGTATCATTCTGCCGCCACCGCTGTGAGCAGTACGATCGCAACGTAGTAGACAAGCTGTACACAATATTCCAGAGGTTAGTTGCTTCAGTGTGTTGTAGTGGGACTCATGTCGCTTGTTGTCGTGTGTTACATATGAAGTATACGGTTTAACAGCGAATTTATTTGGCTGAATGTTACTTATTGAGAAATAACCATAGAATGCGCGTTCGGAGATTTTCTCAAAAATATCCTGACTGTACGATTCCTACAAAATCGTGCCTTTGGAAATTTATGAAAAAGTGGCAAACAACAGGTTCAGTTTGTGACATACCGAAGAAGCGTAAAAGGCACGTTTTAATAGTAGAGAAACTTGAGGATATTCGAGTGCGATTAGAAGCAAGTCCTAGAAAGTCACTAAAACGTTTGGCGCAGGAAACTAACATAGCCTATTAGACGGGTCAACCCACAAAGCGACCAGACTGCTGAAATTTCGACTTTATAAACATAGCTTTGTGCAGGAACTTAAACAGGCAGATTTCGCCGCAAGAATAAGGTTTGTAATTAGTTTCTTGGAAGTGTGTATAATGGAATTTATAATAAGTAGGCCTACATTATTAGACAATTACAAGAGAAAATCCTAGCAAGAAATAAAGAACTACATATGACCTTTATGATTTAGAGATGGCATATGATAGTGTACCTCGACAATTGTTATGGATGGCAATGAGAAATATGAATATCTGTGATAAATGGATTAATATTGTTAGGAGGATCTATAGTAATACAAAAGCTAAAGTAAAAATACAGAATAATTTAACAGAGGAATTCACAGTGAATAAAGGCCTTAAGCAGGGATGCAGTTTGTCACCAATCCTTTTTAACATTTATTTAGACCAGGCTCTTAACTTGTGGTATAAAAAATGTTCTGAAATGGGTATTCCTATAGGAGGAAAGGTACTGCATTCATTGTTGTTTGCAGATGATCAAATAATTTTTGCAGGGGATGAAGATGATATGAAATATATGATAAATAAATTAATGGAAGAATATAAAAAATGGGGACTGAAACAGAATATATGTGTTTGGGAAAGGATGTGGATGACCTCATACTTGAAACAAGGAAAATAAAAAAATATGAATTTTTTAAATATCTTGGGTCAATAATTACAAGTTTCGGTACCTGTGAGAGAGATGTACAGGCTAAAATTGCAATGGCAAAAAATGCAACTAAGACATTACATGGAGTAATGTGGAACAAAAATATTACAAAGGAAACTAAAATGAAAATTTATAAGAGCATAATACAGAATATTTTGTCATATGAAAGCGAAACTTGGTCTTTGACGGAATTACAAAAGAATAAAATTAGAACAGTTGAATTCGATTATTTTAGAAGAAGCCTCCAAAAAACAAGACAGGATAAAATAAGAAATGAATTCCTTTGGAGAGAAATGAAGGTCACCGCATCTGTTGTTAAGAGGATCGAAAATCAAACGCTTACATGGTATGGCCATGTACAAAGAATGGAAAATGAAAGATGGCCAAAAGATATATACCAATGGTCACCCCTGGAAGAAATAAACGTGGTAGACCAAGATGGAAATGGAAAACCTACGTCAGAACAATAATGGAAGATAGGAATTTGGAAGAGGGAGATTGGAATGATAGAGATAAATGGAAACTGAAGACGGCAAACCTATAAGTGGGGGAAAGCCGAAGAAGAAGAAGAAGAAGGCCTACAGTTAAGGCTCGTAGACTGTGATTGGCAGTACATGTGGCACGAATGGAGAATGGAAGAGGTGTACGAAAGCTTCTTGTAGGAAAACCAGAGGGAAAACGACCACTTGGTAGACACCCGGGCGAAATACATTAAGCAATCTATAAAGAATAAAAAAAAACGCGTAGTACTATGAAAGCCATCGCTTGACTAAATGCCGATTCTTTCTTAAACAAATCTATCTCGCACTATTACGGCTAGAAAACGAAATCTTCTCAAACAATATCCTAAAAGAGTCTTCTTACTGTATTACAAACGTATTAACTTAATCTAAAAAACCAATATGAGATTTGGTTTGCTAAGCCTTATTCTATTTTAAGCCATATATATGTCAAGATGAAACCAATTCTCTTCGGCCATTATTGGTCACAAGCTATCATGTCCCCAAGAGGACCTCCCTCCCTAATACAAGTCATATGAACCCCCACCCTGCGTAATTGAAAAGCTACTGAGAACATAGAAGCCGGATAGCAATGATTCAGGCAAGAAAAAGGGAGGTAACCAGAATAAGAGACGTATAAATAAAAAAAGGAAGAGGAAATGTCGTAGACATGAAGGGAGGTGACTTGCTGGGCCCTGAAATCCTGGAGTAGGGGGTAATCCTAGAGACGAACTGATGAGAAGGTTCAGAATGTGGGGAACATAGTAGAGAGGGACATTTATCCAACCCCCAATCCTCACTTCAGCTACGAGCCTAGATTGAAAATGGCACATGTATACTTGGTTTTCTAACAGAAATAAAAAAGGAAATATATGGAATATTCGGAGAAACTGAGAAGAGAAGGGAATACGTTATAAAAGTCTAATAAAGAGCAAGATATATAAATAATAACGAAATAAACAACGAGGGGAGAACTTAAAATATATACATAAAAATAAATCATTAAAGAAATAAACAGCAGGTGTTTTAGAAGAGTATTATTCAGTTCATAACTCTTGATTTCGGATGATGTAAATATGGTATTAAATTCATTAAAAAGTTCTTGAGAATATAAAAAGAAACTCGTGATTTGAACATCTACAACATTGCTGTTTGTATTTTTGCTCTCTGATACCTTAGAACTAACTATACTACTCTCCGATGTAGTTGCTGGCCTATTTATTATATAAAACTTTCCTCATTACAGGATTGCCTCAAGGACAAAGTGATACAAACAATTAATTCTTGTAATTGATTAAATACATTTTGTAAATATATTTAAAAAAATCAACTTGTAGGCCTAGTTGAAGTATACATACTATAAAGTAATTTTGTAAATATGGTTTCTTAAAATTTAAATTGATCCTCTAATGGCAGCGATGGCAATTCTAGAAAGATACACCCTGTCCAAATCTAAGGAATTCCAAAATTTGGCTAAGAATCCTTACATTATGCTCTTGGTGAAAAAAAAAAAGAACAAGTGCGGACCAATATTGTATAAATTTAAACGAATCAATAAAATGATTATTCGCTGTATGACAACACATTCCTATTTGACATATGTCTCTGTTTTGTATTATTTCATTAAAAAAGTTTGTTTAAATAAATAACCTAAATTAGATAATAAGTAGGCAAACATTCCAAACTGTATAAACACTTCCTCCTTTCCTATGTGTTTAAAATTCTACTACGAATCCAGATCCAATAACTTTTAATGTGTCTGAGTGTAGATAAATAACTAATATTACTGATTAATGTGATGCGGATTTCTAAGACTAAATTATGTATACTGAGTTTTAAATAAACACATTTATAACAACATATCGAGCTCAAACATATGGAAATTTATTCATTGTATGATTTACATGATCTCGAATTCTAGGGTCATCATAAATTTAAATCCCACTTTGGAATTTGCTCATATAGGGATATTTAAAGGTAAACTCGCACCGTATTTCTTATTATCTTTTGATCTATTACATTTTTAGAAGTTTCAAATTTTAATTTAGAGTAGGCCTATAGTTCAACCCATTTTCGCGCTTCTTGACTACTGTATGTTTATTCTTTGAACCGAGTTACTTTTTTTTTTCATCTGGCTTATCGCCCTTGACCTATGCTTCACTGCTGACCGTTCTGGCGGTATTGGTATCACCGACATAGCTCTCGGGGTCTTTTAAGCTCGCAAGTCACCCCACCACGACAAGATAAAGATACCATTGGAGGGCTTGGAACCTTTCTGTAGGAAAATCAGAGGGAAATCGTCCAGTAGGTTTGCCAAGAATGAGATAGAAGAAACATATTTACCATGATTTGAGGAAGGTATATTATACAGGAATGATCCGAAACATTAGCAACGGATAGGGATGTATATAGAGCTTATATCCGCAGGGCCACGAACCTCCGGGTTCGATAGTGCTAATGAGTTAGTTAGTTAGTGGGTTACAATGGAGTATAAGTTAAAAACATTACTTGCACTTTATAGAACACACAGTCTATTTTTATAGTGAAGTGGATCGCTTTCGCCGCAGGAACTGATACACTTTACACTCAAGGAATTTAAAAGATAATGAAGATTCTATAGCACGGTTACCTTCTGAGGAGTAGTGGAAAACAGTTGGTTAAGTGTACCTTAATACTTTTAGAAGTCATTATGAAGCATTGTTGATGTTACAACATAAAATCTTAAAGTAAATAAAATATGTAGGCCCACCTGAATTCTCAGTGGTCCTCAGTAAAGTAAAATTTAATTTTAAAAATTCAGAACATGTTCCATCATCACATCTTAAAATGTACTAAATGTTTTCGATTAAACATGTTGAAGATTACTGACATCTCAGTTATTTATTGTATTATTTTAAACTTTTATACGTGTACCTAGGACCAAAGCGAAATTAATGGGCTGGTGAATGAAGAAGACTTCATAACGGTGAGATACATTATCTTTATGGCAAGCCAGGTGTGGTAAGAACGGTTAAGTCACGTAGACTGCGAAGGGTAAGACATGTGGCACGAATGGGGAATGGAAGTGGAGCATGGAAGGTTCTTGTGAAAAAACCAAAGGAAAGCGCCCGGTTGGTAGACCAAGAATGAGGTGGAAGAATAACATTAACCATGATTTGAGGGAAGTGAATTGTTATGGGGAGATTCGAAAACATTAGCTCAGAATAGGGATATATGGAGAGTTTATGTCCGAGCGGCCATGAATCTACTGTTCGATAGAGTCAATGAGTTAGTTAGTTATATAAGTGTACCTTAAATGTGTTAAAGAACTCTCAGAAGTACGTAAAGCTACAATTCTTAGAATCACATCGTGTTTATCTCTCTCAGTTACGTTGCATGGAAAGGGTAGAATGACGTAATCTATACTTGAGTACTCGCAGAACCAATAACAACTAAATAAAATAAAACCAAACTCCATAGCGGGACCGGCATAGGAAGCTCTTGGTCTACCAGCCGGCTACTGGCCTCATCCCTAAGTGTTAATTACAGATGTGCAGACTAATTTAGCCAATTCAAGGTTAACATTTGGTCAGCACTTGGTGCCTTCCTGCCGTTATAGTTCTTTTTCTCAACCTGGAGCCACTACTTATTGTAGCTACTCAAATTCTTCACGGTGCTGGATGGATATTCATCCCATACAGGCTGATATATCATGAGAAACATTTTCTCCCCATGAAGACTCGAACTAGCGCAAGTCACGTAGGCCAGTAACAAATGATCATGCCTTATGCCTATCGACAAAGGCGCGACCAATAACATATATCTGATAGTTGGGGGTATGTTGTTATTCGATTTACGAGTACTCAATTATGGATTAGGCCTAAATTTAAAGGTCGAACGACCTATTACTTAAGTTTCTGCAGTCTTTAACGTCGATATGAACTCTCAATTAAAATTACGCTGTTATCCCTAAGGGTCATGCATCTCTTTCCACGTAACTAACGAGACCCCTAAATGGTTCTAAGAATTGTGGATTTACTGATAAGTTAGTGAGAAGTACTGTCACATATGGAGCTGTAGCATGGAAATTCAACAAAAACTTAGAACAAAAAATTATGTCGACGGAAATGGATTTCTTGGGGAGAGCAGCAAGATGTTCAAAATTGGGAAAGTAAATAAGTCGAAAAAATGTATATTAAATATCCAATAGTAGATTATATAAGATATAAGCAATTAAATTGGTATAGGTATGTACGGCGAATGCAAGAATAAAGGTTGCCCAGAAGAACTTTGGAAAAGTGTCCATTTGGAAGAAGAAAGAGGAAGATCAGGAAACTCATGGATGCGAAATAAGAACTGGATTGAGAACAAAAGGACTGGAGGGCATGGAGTGGGTGGATAGGAATGAGTGGAGAAGGAAAATAAAACTTCAGGCACAGAAAAATGTGTAAACATTGAAAATCTGCGTATAAATAAATAAATTATAAGTTTTATGCCTGACAAAATCTCAGGGTGTCTATAAAAAATTAGCCTTGTTATAACAAGGAATATAAAAATTAATCAGATGTTTTAAGTCATCCATCCATTCATAGTAATTCTGCCCGAGGGCAGATCTTCCACTGCAACCATAGCATTTTCATGCTATGCTTTGCAGCTTTATTAGGGAATTATAGGTGTGGTATCTTCTCCTTGATGATGATGATGATGATGATGATAATGATAAGGATGATGATGATGGCCGGAAGATTTTCGGGGACCGTTGGGCCCTAAGCTTCTTTGACATTTGTCTTACAGGTAAGGAAAAACCCCGAAAAAACCTCATCCAGAAGCCTGTCCCGACCGGGAATCGAACCCCGGGCCCGCTGCGTGACAAGGCAGCACGCTACCTCGAGACCACAGGGATGGACTTTTAAGTCATATAAACCAATAAACTACTGAATATGTTATAAACTACAAATATAGATAGACTTGTGCTGGGGTTGTAATGTAAGTGGTAGGGTTATATTAAATCAAGTTTACATGCGATTTAGTGAATAGATTGCAAGGTTCGCACAAAAATAACATGTATTTTGAGGTTGAATATTAATTTCCTAGAATCCACTCTGAGATTAAATTTAATTTCACATTACACCGGAGATTAGCAAAGCGGCCCCCTGCCTGAAACAAAAACGCTTGATACAGGATGCCCTATCCTGATCCGCTGTCACTCAAAGCGCTGCCCTCTCTAGTTATTTCTTCTAAATAAATTTCATTATTGATCGATTGCAATGTGTTTGATGAAATTTTCTATTTGAAAAGTTACACGGCTGGAAAATTGCAAGAGTGGATATGCGGGTTCATTAAAAAGCACAATGTAGGTCCAAGTATAATATTAGGCCTGGTAAAGTTAAAAAGTTGGGCCGTACATGCAAGGTAGGTATATACTATGTTTGGTGGTGAGGGACGTAGATGGTGGCAGCAGGTATAAATCATCGCCATGTACAGTAGGTGTTTGCAATTTGTTTGCCAATAATCAACCGTACGCAATCAGAACATGGCCTGTCCTGCCAGCCGGCGATATGGAATTGAATGGAAGGGTTGGTAGTGTTGTAGAGGGGGTGGGGGAGAGGAGCGATGGAAATAGAGGGTTCAACTTGTATAGCTCGCTGTTTTCGATATCTCGAACGTGTCGGAAATTGCATGGCCAGCTTTGAATAATGCTACATAGCGCCCAAGCGCTTTGGGTTCTGCAAGTGTTCATGGAATTACATGTGTGTTAGTGCGTATGTGATGTGTCACGGCTTCTCATTTATACCCAGTTTCTCTTATACAGGATATCCTAGTCTCGATGTGAGCACTAGCTAGACAGTCAGTCAGTCATTTCGCCGTCAGTCAGAGCCCTCCCATGCATCAATACACCAGCATCCTCCTCTAGGATGTGCTATGGAAATTACATTAGCTTCCGCTGCCCGAGATTCATCGCTCTCTCGCTCTGGAGGCAAGTTTGTCCGGTGGCTAAGGCATGACTGATTGAGCACCAGAGGTCAGAATGATGGTCCATCACACAACCGGACAGCTACCCCAGACATATGACACATGGGACATAGCACGTCACAATGTCACATTGATCAAAATCAGCAGAAGAGATGGGAGGAAATTTGGATTTGCAATCATCAGCATCATCAATGTTACTCCATCATTCATCATTTCGGTTATCAATGGCCCTTACTCCATCTCCCAGCTATGAATACCTAGAGGATGGCTTTCAATATGCTTGTACACTGCATTGTTAAACGAGTTCAAAATAAACTAGTCTCTAATATTATATTCTTTATATTTTTAATATCCGAGCTGGAGGTAGACACTTATCAAGAAATAATTGCCACCATTTAACAATAGGGTCAATTTTATATTTATAACAATACAAGAAACAAGAACATATAAGAAAAGAACACTCATGTAATGAATATCATAGCCTATAGGGTGTACATAATTTAATTTCGTGATAGAGGTTATTTTGTGATATGTTTTTAAAACTAAATAAAAATTCTAATACTACTTTCATTGTCATTGATTTGGTGTGTTTAGGAAAAAAAGTATACATGCATAGTGTTTGCCCAAGAGCAGGTCTTTCACTACAAACTCAGCATTCTCCACTCTTTCCTTAACTCAGCCTTCCTTTTTTATCTGCATACAAACCATTCATTTTAACGTGTTTTCAGCTTTACTAGGGTTATATATAGGTGCGGTAGCTTCCCATTTCTTTCCACATCCCATTTTGTCTTTTGTAGAGAACAATGTTCCTTATATTTGCAGTAGAAGCGAACTTAAATAATCATTTACTATTTATTTATAAAAATAATTTTTATTCTGAGTGATATCACTAAATTACCATACACTGACTAAATTATTATTATTATTATTATTATTATTATTATTATTATTATTATTATTATTATTATTATTATTATTAAGAGATAGGTAAAGCTATATGAATAGTCATTCGTGTTCAGCGAATTATTGAATTGAGAGCGAAATAAATTTAAAATTAAGTACGGCATGAATGAAATATTTTAATTGTTAATGTCTATTTTATCAATTATTATTCTAAATATGCTGCAGTTTTGTGTAACTTGTATATTCATGTTTTAAACAGGTACAAAGAATAAAACTAAACTAAACATTTATTTAACCCCAGTGCTTACCCAAGATCTCCAGCTTTACGCACTGACGCACCAACCAATTGTGTTACTTGGGGAATCCAGGAGCAGAACACACATTTTTCTTTATTTGAAATCCACATGTATCCATCCCTATACTTCTGTTCACGTCTATTCACATTAGGACAGGGTCTCTCGTATATAAAAATAGATTAAGGTGGGATTTATTCAGTATCATATTACAAACGTAATATTGAAATTACTATACTCAGACTTGCTGTTCGCATGCAATAGTTGATACAATCAAAGAAAAAAAATCTGTCTAAACCGGGACTTCAACCCAAGAACTCCAGCTTTTCGCGCTGACGTACTAACCAATTGTGCTAATACTTAGCAATCCAGGAGCAGACATAAATATCTCTCTATTTGAATTTCACGTGTATTCCTATTAGTCAACTTTTATTCACATTATAACAGCCTCGCTTCTAGAAATAAGACATAATGATGGGATTATGAGATTAACGAAGTATATATTTATGTTATTCATTAAGTCGTATGTATGTAGTTACGTTTTAATAAAAAAAACATGCCTAGAGTTAGAGCTATTTTTAAATTACGGTTTTCAGAAAAGAATCCTATTCCAATGGTCAGACTGCGCCGATTTTTATTTATTTTCTTAATTGATTGCTATATGTCGAATTTGGTTCCGATAAAAAATAGTGCGACCGCTAGACAGACAGATAAAAAAAACACACATACACATATTTTATAAATTGTTTTGGTCATTTTCGGTATCTACTAAAAAAGGTGAGTGTATATTTGTAGGCATTTTTAAAAATATTTTGATGACATCAACCATAATAGCTATACTTCCTCGCAATTCCTTAATAAAGACATCAACATGGCTGAGATCCTTGGAGGAGGATTATGTGAAGATGAGAGTTAGTTCTAAAATATAATGTATAATTGAAATAAATTAAATAAGAATATATAACTAAATAAAGCTATATTTATGGGGGGAAATAATCAGTGCTGACAATAACATTATTTAAAGACAAAAATAAAAATAAATTTGTACATGATTTATTGTAATTAAGATGATAGCAGGTGTGGAGGCATGTAAGAGAGGACCATTTTGCTATGTAAATCCCGTAGACGGAGAGATTACTTAATAATGGGAAACACAAAGAGTGAAAATAATACTTTCACGGGAAGCTAGAAGGGACAAGGAATAGAGGCAGACCTAGATAAACTGAAAAGGGTTTATGGAAGAAGAGAGTTGAAGATCGAGCTAAATAGGCATTATTCTGAAGGAGGCTCTAGTTACAGTGAATTCTCTTTTAGGTTGCAGTGATCTATTACACCGCTACTATGGATCGAAACGAGGGCGCCGAAAAAAAAGATATATTCAATCAGTTGATAAAAAACTGACCTTGAAATAAATATTATGTAATTCCTGCACTTATCATTTAATCGCTATCTGCTATAGCTCTTGTACTCTAAACTGGGGATCCGTGATGTACTTTGGGGAAACAAGAGATGAATTGGTACTACGAACTGACTTAAAAATATCGACTCACCTATTATTACTGAAGAGTTATTTGAAATGTGAATTTCTACTTAGAAGTGATTCTAAGTTAAGCTACACTTATAACTTATTGCAAATTATCGCGTGTAGCGCACGACAGGAACCATCTCAACACAAACAACAGAGACAGCGCATTCTCTAAGGTCTATACTAGGGGTTGGAATGTAGAGGGACATGTAGCCCTTAGGCTGTAAGGCGACAAATGAGTAACAGTCCCCACTCGCCAGAAATAGTGCGGGGAGTATAATGTGTTGACTGCTTTCGACTGGGGTCGATGGATTTTTTTTAGGACGGATAATCCAAGGAGTAAGTCTTCAGTGAGGGACTGTAAGCCATGGGTCCCGAGCCTGAAGAATTGCAGGCTCGTAAAACATCCTTAAGATTGAATAATGAGGCCTCTAAGCAAATTCACTGACATCAACGTCCTAGTAATATCTTAGTTGTCTGTTAGATGTCCCATTGGGGCGATGTGTTGGCCGGATGCCATCCATAACATCTATGAGCAAATAAGGTAACTAAAAAAAATAACTTTGTTCAGTAACTCCTTGTAAAGGAGAGGCTATGGCTCGACAATGGACTATGATATTACAGAATATATATATATATATATATATATATCCATCCATTCATAGTAATTCTGTCCGAGATCACGTGCAATCATAGCATTTTCATGCTATGTTTCGCAGCTTTATTAGAGAATTATAGGTGTAGTAGCTTCCCCTTGCTTTCCACACCGGTGAAGGATGATGATGATAATGATAAGGATGATGATGATGGCCGGGGACCGTTGAGCTCTAAGCTTCCTGACATTTATCTTACAGGCGAGAAAAAACCGCGAAAAAATCTCATCCAGGAGCCTGCCCCGACCGGGAATCGAACCCGGGCTCGCTGCGTGACAAGGCAGCACGCTACCTCGAGACCACAGCGTGGACTATATATATATATATATATATATATATATGTGTGTGTGTGTGTGTGTGTATCAATGAGAATTACTTGCTGTTCCTCTTAACCTGATTGTAATAGAATCAAAACTTTTTATTGGGCACAAGAAGATGTATACCTGTTGAATAAAAGTGAAAAACACTGAATAAGAGCTGTACGGCGAAGAACATGAAGAGCGACTATAGGTACAAATAACAATAATATGTTATGCTCTAGGCGGCTCCATGGCGCAAGCGGTTATACGCTCGCCTCTCACCGCTGGGGTTCCGAGATCGAGCCTCGGTCATTCCATGTGGGGTTCGGAGTTTGGGCAGGTTCTTCTCGGGGTTCCTCCCGTTTTCTCATGCCACAACTTTCATTCCGCCATTTATCCATAATCATCTCATCCATTTTTCGTTTCATTGCGTTCATCCGCCCCTGTGACGGAGCGTCACCCTTGTAGTTCACAGACCTCTACAAATATAGGGGTTTCATCTCATCTCATCCCTGAGTTGGATATGAGTTGAGGATATTTATTTAAATTTTATGCTCTCGCTTGTGATTCAGGAATATGGTCCCTTTGCAACATTTCATAAATAGTTCCTGCTGGCATGAACCACGTGTCATGAATAAACCGTGACTTGGTCAGGAGGCAAAATGTAAATTACAGTTGTAACTGCCTACCGTTTCCACCACATCAAAATCTTTCCGACGGTAGTTAGAACCAATTACATCAAACGCTCACAAAAAACACTCTTCTCAACACGCGAAGTTACCAAAATTGATTTTTACCACCGGACAGGTAGGGAGTGACTCCATGTTAATATTCTATTACGTTTCTCACCTTTTTCACCTATTAAATATGTAATAATTTCGCTTTTAACTCTCACGAAAAGATATTGTGTCATGCATGATGGGCTACTGATCCAATAAAAACAAAATTAGAGTTCCCACTAAACTTGAGAAAGTGTCAAAGAATTCACATGAAGCGCGTTTCTCTTTTATTTTTTTGCATAGGCCCAAGCTATTAATAATGTTATTGTTTGTTAGCATGAAGCACTGGTTTTTTACAAATATAACTATGTTTTCAATACTAGTAAAATTCATATCAAGTTCCGTTGAGGTGAAGTCATATGATGAAAGTTAAAAATTAAATTTTACCTGTTGGTAGGTGCCGTCGTCCTCAACTTTGTTAATATATTGTATATAAAATTAACTGGAGTGCTTTCGGAAGTTACCTTCCATCTTCTGCAGGTTGAGTTTCCGTTACTTGTTGTTGTGTACGGTGATGTATACTCCAACTGTTTGTAGCAGCAACTGACTTGTTTTTGACGATCTCGTATAATGGGTTTGACTGGGGTGCGTTTTCATTGAGAAGTGAGGTGTTGTTTGTTTCCTTTATAATTTCAAGGTCTTCAAATATATTTATCCTCGCTGGAATGTTTTCTCGGTGGATTATCGTGAGGGTGTTTTCAATGGTGTTCATTCGATGACCTGTGTTAATGAGATGTTTAGCATAGCTTGATTTATCACCCGCCTGTATGAAATCTTTCAGGTGTTCTTTATATCTTGTATTGATTTTAATTGAATCATGAAAACACCATTAAACAAATAAATGGAACAAAGATTAAAACAGTGGAATATTTTAAGTATTTGGGATCAATAATTCAGAAAGATGGATCATCTGAATTATACTTCGAAAAAAATAATAATAGAGATAAAATAAGTTATTGGCATATTACATTCCATTTTATGGAGTAGAAATATAATCAAGAGGACTAAATTATTAATATATAACACAATTGTGAAGGGTATTTTATCATATGGTGCGCAAACATGGACATTGAAGCAAACACACAGAAATAAATTATTAATCACAGAAATTGATTTTTAGGAAGAACGGCAAGAATATCAAAATTAGACAAAATAAAAAATTATACAATAAGAGAAATAATGAATATAGAGAAGGATATTGTTCAAGAAATTGAAGAAATTCAACTAAGATGGTATGGACATATAATGAGAAGAAGGGACACAGAAACAAACAAAGAAGTATTGAAATGGATAACTGCTGGAAAAGGGAAACGTGTACGGAGTAGACCAAAGCCAAGGCGGATAAAGGGAATTCAAGACAACGTGAAGAAGAGAAATATGACAGAAGCAGACACACAAGAAATTATATATTTTGGTTGAGGATACCTGTGTAAATAACAAAAACAATTCCAAATAAAAAAAATGATTTATCAGCCGCTACTCTTTTTGCGAAAATGATAAAAACTATATCCTTGCACGGGCACGCCGCCGTGGCATAGATGGTTAAGTGAATAGGCTACAGACCGGAAGGTCGAAGGTTCGACATTCTTCTAGATGCGCCTGGAGTCGAAGCAGCCTCTAACGGAGCTGTCTACCAGACACTTGTTCTGGAGCAAAGGTGGCCGTCACGCAGGGCTGACAACCCGGCTGTCATGAAGTGCATATTGTTTAGAAAAAGTGGGAGGGTCTCCTGTGGTCTGTAGTGGGATCACTCTACTTTACTTTGCTTTTACTGGCAAAGATTTGTCATATTTTAAGAAAGTTTAAATTCGGAATTTCACAAGAAGAATTAATGCGAGTGAATTAAACAAATCATAACAAATGAAGTTAGATCAGAAGATGTGTAATGCGTGTGACGTACATAAATAACAATTACAGAATTCGATTAAAGTTGTTTATATTCGAAAATATAGACCTAAGACATGAATCGTATGTCATTTAACCAGCAGTTTTAAATTATTTTAATGTAGGCCTATGAAATAATAGCTCATTGAATCGTATAGGGAAAAAATGTATAAATGCTGGTATCCCATCGAATTCAAGACTTTTGCTTAAAAAATAGAAACTCATGGATTATGACAGACGTGAAACTGAATCTGGAAAAAGCTTTTCACACAATCATCCAGGCCATGTGAAAGAAAGCAGATTAATTCAAAGTATTTTAATTCCAGAATAAGAGAATTGGTTGAACTCAAGTCCAATAAGGTTTAATATGGCGATTTTTTCTCAAAAAAATTATAAAATCTTGTCCCGTGCATTGTGGCTGAGCTATAGAACATGCGATGGCGAGAGTCCCAATGTAGCAGTGTTCTTGTTACTCCTTTTGGAAGCATAGGGCTATTGCCAAAGCACGCCACCGGACACTGTATTTTTGGCAAACTCCTGACTTCCAATTCGAGAGTCATGTTTTATGCCTAAGGTCGTCATCTTTGTGTCCTATCGGCTTGTTTTCATTTTAGCTTGAAGAAGTTCATGTTATTAGCTCACAGCTCCCGATTCCCGTTGCCAACCAGGCAGCCGGGTCTGCCATCTCAGTTCTTGAAGCGGAATTTACACATTACCTTCACAACTCAATGGTTATGGTTTGTCCCGTCAGTACTCGGGTGATTGTTTGCAATGGAAATCTAATGGACGATGGAATCGCTACATTCCTATGCCGAAGAATCCGCATGGAGGAAGACATTTTAATATGGAATTTCGACCAGTATTGGACCGGTCCAACACATCTTCGCGAAGAATTTTGGTTGATACAATGGGTGGAGGCTCCAGGATGTGTAAACGAGCTATAACGGATGGGGAACCATACACGCTGACCACATGACACCCCTACATATTGGCTGGATGATCATGCACCTATGTAAATGACACAAGTTTATATATCTATCAATAACATATCAGGAAATCGGTCACGAAAGAGAGAGATAGAGGGAGAAAAGGAATTTATCACTTTTTTTCTCATCTGATACATGAAACTCTACCAAAATGATTTCCCAAGCTAGTCGCTAGAAATATGCTGGATGGACGAAAGGAAACATTGCAATGAGGAAGAAAGCAGCTAGTGATAAAAAGAAAGAGCTGCAACGATGATGATAATGGTATGAGAGGGCATGGGGGTGGAAAGAGAAAACGAAAAGAAGCCAATTTCTCCCCTTTCTTCTCCCTTCTCTCCTTATTTGTTACAAAGAGAAATTTCCAGAGAATTCTCTTTTGCGAGACGCTAGTATGTCTCTTTCATTCACGTAATTGAAAAACGTATTAAACTTAGATATTTCCTCTTCATCACTCCAACCACCCTACCCACTCATTCTCCTTAACAATTTTCTTCATAACTTTTAGTAGCCTTTTAAATTAATTTGAACTTGTTCAGTTGGTTCTTTTTTTTCTCTCTCTCTCTCCATTCTTGAAACGGTTTCTCGTTCAAGAATATTAAAGACGATTGCTGGCTTAATATTTTATTAAAATTAGGCGTCATTTTGTTTAAGCGAAACTTTGCCTTTCAAAACGCTGATTTTTTTAAAATAATAATAATAATAATAATAATAATAATAATAATAATAATAATAATAATAATAATAATAATAATACATTTTAGGCCTATATTGCATAAGAGAGGATAGATAATTATGAGTATTGAGAATAAATTGCTTAGGAACATTTTTTGACCAAAGAGAAGGAATAAACAAGTGAATGAAGTAAACTACATAATAATGAGCGACATGATCTATATGGGAAACCAGATGTAATGACAGTTAAGTCTTGTGATTGCTATGGGCAGGACATTTAACGTGAATAGAAACACCCATAAGAAAACTAGTTGGAAAGCGGCAGTAGGTAGGCCAAGAAAGAGTTGAGAGAATAAGGTTAAACATGATCTGAGGGATTGAATTAACAGTGAGTGAGGAAAAATTAGCTAGTTAAAAATAACTATAATAATAATAATAATAATAATAATAATAATAATAATAATAATAATAATAGGTTCTAATAACAATAGCAATAATAATAATCTCTACGAACGGAGAAACTAACAGTTTTTAAGTAACTTCTCAAGTGAATTTTTCCGATCCAAAATATCCATCTGCCTCATTAGTTATTAAGCCTACGATCATATGCCGGCAGGAAGACGCCCAACCTCAAAATAATTATTTATTAATTTAATCACAATTTTTTTTATTTTCTTGTTATGTGCACAGAATATAAATAGTGTAAGCTTCCGTATTTATACACTTTGTACATTCCGATAGTCTGCCTCGGTGGTCTAGTGGTTATGTTCCTTGCCTCTAGTCCCTCAAATCGCTAGTTCAAATCCGGCCAGGTTCGATGCATTTTTAGGATGGAAAAATCAAAGGGGCAGTCCTCTGGGAGGTAGTTTAAGCCATGAGTCCAGAGTCTAAAAATGTTCGCGCTCGTAGAAGAACCTCAAACCTAAATTATAGCTCTTGATTAAAATTTGATTAGCTTCTCCCACCCAAGTAATATCTTAGTTGCATACCAGATGTCTTATCTAGGTGATATGCAGACCACATATCTCCCGCTGATCTCCTTAATGAATACGAGTAATTAAATTAGCTTGGTCAAATCCTTCCCCTATGGATCATCCATTTCTCAATGCGGGATGTACGGATATTTAAGCAAATAGAACAAAAATGTTCAAGCAATTTGTTTTGTATAGCCTATCAGATTTTAGCAGGTGTCGTCGTCCTCAACTCTGTTGAAATGATGTATTTGAAATAGTATTTGGAGGCCTTTCGGAAGTTAACTTCCATTATCAGCGGGATGAGTATGCGCTACTAGTTGATGTATCTAAGGTGTTGTAGACCTTGATGGTCTTGGTGCGTCGCTAGTAGGAACTGACTGGTTTTAACTACCTCGTATAGTGGATTGTACATTTGGGAATTTGAAATAATGAAAGAAATCAACAACACATTATTACTGAATGAGAACACACCCCAAACGTACAATCCACTGTACGAGGTAGTTAAAAACCAGTCAGTTCCTACTAGCGACGCATTAAGACCATCAAGGTCTACAACACCTTACATGCATCAACTAGTAGCGCATACTCATCCTGCTGATGATGGAAGTTAACTTCCGAAAGGCCTCCAAATAATATTTTAAATAGGCTACATCATTTTAACAAAGTTGAGCACGACGGCACCTGCCAACAGGTATACTTTAATTTCAATTTTTATCTTATGACTCAACGGAATTTGATATGAATTTTATTAGCATTGATATCACATTTTATTTTAAATTTGAAATGGCAAATGTTTTCAAAATTGATAGCAACAAAATTATTATTTAGGTCTCATTTCACCCCAGCTACATATTAATAATTACTTACATTTGGTTATGCTCTTGGGTTTGGACACGCAGAATTAAATTGTAATTTCTATCTATTTTCCTTATCAGAAGCAAATATATGCTGTGACGTCATAAAAGAACAATAAAAATACATGATTAAGATCTAAGTTTAAAATTAGAATCTAAGATTAATTGAATAATTTATAAGCACGTTAATTATGTAGTATGGATTACATTCTAGGAATTTCATTACAACTACAAAGTGAATGATTCCTAGGAGACAATGTATTAAAGCGATACTATAGGGTTTCCAGTATAAAACCGGACACTCTGCGGCTGGCAGAGTGAAATGCGGACGAGGAGAGAGAGCGCAGCCTGACGGGTGAAACCCCGTGAGGCGTGTCCGGTTTTATATTGGAAGCCCTGTATTATAACATTTTATAGATTTATTAGGTCTAACTTTAGGAACTTGACGAGTGATTGTGAATATCAGTTCCTACTGTAAGATGATTTACATTACTCTTAACGTTTACCAAACATTGAAATATATTAAATATAGTTAAAATTCTAATCTTTAGAAACAAAGATATGCAATGGGCATTGTAAGAATACCCGGTTATTATACGAATCCTTTTTTTTTTTTTTTTTTTTGTAATTGTAGAACTGCCGAAATATTAGGATTATTATTCCAAATGTGTACACCATACAAAAATATGGTATACATGGTGGGCTGACTTACAATTTTGTTATTTGTTTGCCCATTATCTGACTTTACCCAGTAAACAATGCTTTATTCTATAGTATACTGCGACAAGTTGTATGACTGCATCCTAAGAATAGCATTATAAATTTAATTCAATCATACTATCTCCGAAATTCTACATTTTAGAATCAAATCAGTCAGATACACAATACGAAATAATTCTTCTAAAAAATATTTTAATTTTTTTAGAGCACTTTGTAAAACAACACAAAACAAGTCTAAAATGAGAGGCGACAGAACAAAATTTGTCATGCCCAGATTTGAATTACGACGTTAATGACATGAAATGTTAAAGAGCGTGGTTAAATAAAACATATACTAACTAGTAATGGCCATACGATCAAACTAAAGACGCATATTTAAAAACCAGTATCTCGCCGGAACTCGAATACGGAGCCCCGGACAGGAAGGTAAAACCTCTACCGACCACATCACGGACTGTCAACATGAAATATAAAATACTATCACGGAGCTAGTTGACTCAAGCCGTATCTTTTCAGAATAAACTTCGGGAGGTCCTGTTTTTATACTCCGGTGCGATTTACACTACTTACTTTTTTTTTTGGATTGTCTGCAATCGCCAAAGCAAATGTTGATTTGGAATTTCATTACCAGGATTAAGTTTATCATATTAACCTATTTTATCCGTCATTTAAAAAAATAGACGCGATTTGACCCTTGATATTAAAGCGTCTATAAATAAGAATGAAATAATATTATCATTCACTAGAGATAAGCACTAAGACAAAATTGAAGAATTAATTCAAGACTTTATAAATAAATTTGATAAAAATTATAAAACATGGTGACAATGAAAATCATATTATGGACCTAGTGCAATTGAAAGATGTGATAGAGCATCGTCCAGTTGTGGTCAGACAAAATTCTCGAATTTGTAGTAACAAGTAGGGACAATAAGTGCATTGTTAAGGCTTTGTTTAACAACCATTGCTAGTCAATGCACATGCATTTCTGCACTAAATGAAATTATTCCTAATATGATTTGTAAAAAATAAATTTTCATGCATAATATTTAATACATAAAATTCAACAATCAATTGATTTGGTGTTTACTTGATGAAAATCCATGATCTTCATTTGTCGAAGTTTTATTTAATAAAAAATATAAAAATTCAACTAGCGTAGGCCCTATGTTTGTGCTCGCAAAATTCAAAAAGTTATCGGTCGACTGTTATGAAAATTTCAACATTTTCAGGTACGGAGAGTGTTTCGACGCTATGTTATTCTCTATAACCATTTGGTGTATGAGTTCATCTGAAACCTCTAGTGGTCGCAAGTTTTTATGTTTCACAACGAAATTCAGTATATGCTATTAAAATAAACCGAGGTAGATATTGTCCAAAAATCAGCGAAATCCGGTCATAATAAGTGAGAGTTTACCGGGTTTACCTAAAATCCGAAATTAAAAATTGACTCTAGCAACGCCATGTTTGGTTCGTCGCAATGTATACCAAACAAATTAATAACCCGAAATTTTCTTTTAATTTTTTCGACTAAAAATAAAAACACATTATATTTATTAAGACGTAGCAACGCACGCCGGGGAATCGCTAGTTTGATATAGACCTAATAGGATATTACATTCCATTAATTTAACCTCTCATCTTATAGGTAGTTTATACGATGCCACACGCCACCCGGGCCTTACAGTGACACGACCTGCCGGGAGAAAGATTTTCAACTATTGATCACACATACTTTTTTAACACACAAGGACATGGAAGGCCTTCCTGAAAGAGGGATCAGCTCAATTTAGGGTCTCTCCGAGACAACACAACACAATATTAAGACGAAACACATCATTCACCTGTGTCTGGTTTTTCATGGGAAGAATTCATCGAGACCCACATGCATAGCTTCAATGTTATAGAAATTTCACGCAGGAAATGGGCAAAATGGGCCATAGAAGGAAACAAATGGCAATCTGAAGGCACAAGATCAGGGTTATATGCTGGTGTGGTAGAGTTCGATTTCTCTCAATTCATGATTTTTTTGTCATGGTTGTTCTTGCAGTATGGGGTCAGGTTGGATTTGAACCAGCGATTTTCAACATTTTATAAACTCGTTCCAGTTATGGAGAAAAGAGATCCGCATCAAAATATTACGTTAAATACCGATATTATTAATGAGACAACCTAATAATATGAACCTATGCACAAAACCAAAAGTTAAAAAAAAGGGAATATTTTACGATATGTACCATAAACCTCTACATTGGATGGGACATTTTCAACCCATATTCAACATCGAATAATCTGTGGTGTTACTTTTTTTTTTTGTAAGAATACCAAATCACATACTGGCGTCGTCTAGACCTGGTCCTTAACAAACTCCCACAAAAAAAAAGAGGTGATGTTAGGTCTGTTGGCCATGGAAGGCCATGTGGATCTAAGAGATTTCTTCCGATCCATATTGTATGGACCACTTCATAGGAGATCATCGTCTTGATGTGTGGGCCAGGCAGGTATCATTATATTGAACATAGGCCTATGTTATAACTCACTATTATGTAGTCTTTTCTATTCACCTATTCGTTCGTCTCATTTTAAAAGATTGCTTGAAAAAGTGTTTTTGCACTTTTTTAGAGAATTTTAATTGGACGAAGCTATTGAGGTCATTCTCATGAAAAGAGTTTTGATTTTTTTACAATGGCGACTCTTCTAAAATCAACGACAGCACTGAAATAAAACGTCCCAATTTTCTCTCTCAAATGCTACCAACTTAGCCATATGTATTCATAAGTTTTTATTTTAAGAGGGTGAAATTTGGTTTAGAATATATCATAATTGTAATTTTTAGGAATTAAAATTAGGGTTGGTACTATTTAATTCTGCAATTAAGGGCATTTTGTATATATTCACTACCTCCACTGATTTTTATGCTCTTAGTACAGTTTATAAACATCATCGGGAGTAAAAGTGACAATTTATAGTGCGGAAGGCATAAACTTAAGGCTACATGTGGTCCACAATCTGTAGTAAGAAACAAAAGAGTTGAAAAACAATTTTGTTGTTACTGTTAAAAAATTAGCTTTGAACATTTTGTTTTTGTCTCTTTCTAGCTTTTTATTACGAAAATTGCTCAGTTTACCGGTAACTTGTAATAAGGTAATCCTAGTAACAATTCTGTTGTCGTGTTTTTGTTCTTTTTTTTTTCTATTCCCCTTCCACTCGTCGGATTCCTTTTGTTTAATTTTTCGTGACATGTCAGCGTAAGCAGGACGGACATATTTTCCGCTTCGCGTAGCAAGAAATGCAAGCGAAGATAATTCTAGAGAGCCAGTACACTAGGGAGTGGAAGAAAAAATACAAGAGGTTGTTTTAGATACACTTGTGCACCTTCATGAGGACACTCAATGTATAAACAACAATCTCTTCAGACCATCCAATGTGAAACAGAGCTCGATTCTTAAAGAGAAATTAGATGACCCAAATTACCGCCTCAGATAAAAGTTTAACTACATATAAGGTAAAAACTTACCGGTAACAGACACAGAATTAGTAAATGACACTTTCGCACTAAAATGTAATAAAAAAGGTTCTGGCGGGAAGTGCACAGTTGAACTAAGTGTGATGGTATAGACCACACCCTCTAGGAGTCACCTCTTCAAAGACGCGACAGGTCTAGAAGGGCCTTGGTCTACCAGCCGGCTGCTGGTCTCATATCCACAAGTGTTAATCATCGAGATAGACATGTGATCAGCATGTCGGGTCTCCCAACCGTTATAGCTGGTTTTCTCAACCTGGAGCCGCTACTTATTGTAGCTACCCAAATACATCACGAAGCTGGATGGATACCGGTCCCATGCTGACCGAAATTTCTTGAGAAAATTTGTTCTCCCATGGAGACCCGAACGAGTGCAAGTCCCGTAGGTTTGCATCTTGCCTTATCCACGTAGGAGCCACCGTGAGCAGCTAATTGTGTACTTTTCGCGACTATTTAATGGGACTCAATGACCAATCACGTTACAATCATTTTTGATTTACAACCAATCACAGTCGTGTTTCGCCTAAAATTTACCAACTAAAGTTTATCATAATAAAGAAAGCACCTCCTTTTTAACATTCTGAATAGGTCATAGCATTATTTTGCATTAAGAAATACGGCTACCAGATTGTATATATACTGCATGAATGTCAAAACATACCGCATGCGGGAGTTAATATAAAAACATTTGTAGCAATTGATTATACCACCAAAAAAAAAGAAACCACTGTTTGCACTTTCTTAAATATATTTTTTCCCAGAAAAATATGATTGTCATATTTACATCATAGGACATCAGAAATGAATTAATATACAGTTTGATGTGTTTCATTTTTTCTCCACTAGAGTGCATTCTTATACTATTGCGTTCCTTTGGCAATAAATAATATGATCTGGTTGCAGTGACGAACAAAAGAAGCAAATGAAGCGTACCAATAGTTTCTCATTTGTTTTCAAACATCGCCGTTTACATTAAATATATAAATATTTTAAAATAACGATATTTAAATAATGCTTTGTGAGTAAACAGCTTAATTTTATTCGTTAAATAGTCCTAACAAATGCCACGAGTGATTTCCAAATTATCGATAAATTCACGACTCACGAAGTGAGATAAACTTACTTATTAGGCTACATTTTAATGTGGAAATATTGATTACTAATGCGTGTATATTACAGGTATGTTTACCTTAAGTTCGTTCACTTATTATTCCAATCAATTTATATGGGTCTATAGTGTATAGTGGAGAGTAGTACATATTTGTGGTATAGAAAAGTATGGTCGTTGTCTCGGACACAGCGAGCTACATTTTGATTTCCGGTCGGGACAGTTTTTAGTATTCTCGGACGCAGTGAGACATAGTTACATCCCCTATCGATACAGTGTCTTGAGAAATGTTTTCTTTTTCGATGCTTTTCTTCACCCTAAAACAATTGTCAGGGAAATTTAGGAGCATGTGGCCATCTTATTCATCACCTTGTTAGGAATATATGATTAAATGGTAGGTGCCTATGTCTTGTCTTAAATGTTCTTATTGTTTTAGAATCATCCCCGACATTTAGCAGATCACTCATCCGGGAACACCCTGAATGTCCTGGTGTGATATTATTATGGTGAGGTTATTACCTTTATTATATCATATATATATATATATATATATATTAATCTCTAATCATATTGGAATAATATGCAGCCAATTTGAACGTAAAATAACATGCTAATAACTAAATATTAACAATTCAAGACAGAATTGAGTGCAAAAGTGATCTATCTCTACACTGTAGAGTGAAAAAATGATCTAATACATATTTAACTGATAATGCTATAGTAAGAAATAGAAAATACACATTGGTTACTGATTCATTTAGAAAAAAATCTACATTCTTTGTGTCTTTTTTATTTTCACTCAATTACTCTAAGATTCTGATTAGTATTCACGGAACTGTGGTGGAGTTAATTTGCACATGTGCAATGATTACTTTTCTGCACTGCTATTAATGACTTGACTGATTCCGCCATTTTGTTACATATAGATCACTATTCGCTTGAAAGCCGACTTTTAAAAATAAATAAAACAGGTCTGGAAGAGAGTATGGATATTTTTACATGCACCATGCCGTGATACTCTCCGGATAAATCACTAATCCACTGAAAACTCAACTTTCGAATTTTTGTGGGTTAGATCTCTTTTCGGGGCAACTATCTATTTAATAATAAACTAAACATTTATTTTGTAATCAGGTCTATCAACTAATAAATTGTAGACGGATGTTGGACTACTGTTAATTGTTCCTTTCTTCCATAATTATTCAAATTTCTTATAAAAACTTCATGGCGCGAAAGTCCTTGCCTACCAATCGGCTGCTGACCTCACTCCACATGTGTTAATCACTGAGATTAATTTTCTTATCTTGAAGCCGCTACCAGGCTATTAACTACGTAAGGCTATATAAAACGCTGTTCCAACAGATATGCGCATATGCTGCACATGGATGGGCGAGACGACTAAAGGCATGCCACAAAAAGAAGCTCCTGGCAGCACAAAGACATGTGCTAATACGTGTCACCAAAGCCTATAACACTGTATCGAGAGCATGCCTTCCTGTCATAGTTGGAGTATTCCCAATAGACTTGTACATAGAGAGGAGGATTCAACGACATCGTCTCCGAAGAGGGCTTCCCATACACATCGAGGAAACGATCATTACTCCGGACCTATACGCCGAACCAGATGAAAGGGACGCCGTCCGCAGAATTATCGACTATCACCTCCTCGACAAGTGACAACTGGAATGGGAACAGGAGCCCCATGGACGCCACATTCCAGTTCTTCCCAAGAGTCCAGAAAAGAATGGAGACTACATGGATAACTCCCAGCCCCTTCACCACACAGATCCTCTCAGGTCATGGACTCTTCCGCTCCAAACTGCACGAAAGAGGACGTGCCGACTCACCTCTCTGTGATTGTTTCAACCCCGGAGAGGACGACGTAGTCCACGTGCTCTATCAATGTACCAAGTACAATGTCTTCAGGCAGGAGCTGGAGGAAGCAGCCATGATCGGTGAGACACAATGGCCGCCCGCCTTAGAATTCTGGACCGGGAAGGAAGCCTTCAAATCCCTCACCAAGTACACAAGAAGAGTCTTGGGATTAAGACGAGACGAAGACCAGCGGAGACAAGAGAGGCGTTAAAATCTTCATCAGTCTACTACTACTACTACTTCTACTACTACTACACACACACACACACACACACACACACACACACACATATACACAAACAAGCACTAAACACACAGTCACATACACACATTAACACACATACACAAACAAACAAAACACACTTTATTTTAATTTTATGTAACAACTACACACTTCAAATACCCGAATTGTATATTTATTATGTATTTCAATAAAGATAAAATATAAATAGGGACATAGAGCAGACCCGGGGATAAGGGCATTATGCCCGAGGTAACCCGGGGGATGGTGGTGGGGCTCTAAATAAAAAAAATAAAAAATACTTATTGTAACTAGCCAAATTCCACACGGTTCTAAGCGGGCACCTGGCTTATAACTATTGGACGAATTTCCATGAGAAAAATGTCTTCTCCATGGGACTCGAACAGCACAAATCCCGTAGCTCAGCACAAAGTAATTCTTCCTTAAATCGCTCGGCAAATTTCACATACTTGAATAAAAATTAGTTAAGTGTTGCATTAATAGTAAAAATGTGAAACTCATCCTTCATTTGAAAATAAGGAACTATTATTTTTTGTCTATATTTATGGCATTCTCTCCTGACATTGGATATCAGATTCGAATCCTGGTGGTTCCGGAGGGGTGTTGATGGTGAGCAACAGAGGATTTTTTTTTCGGGGAATTCTCCTGTTTCCCGAATTTCATCCCATCAATACTCTCCACTCGTCTTCTCTCCCCCATCATGCAATTTTATCTCCATCCATTAACTTCCTATCATATTTCACCTCAGCTATGTAAAGGTAAAAAAAAAGCCTGGTTTAACAGACCACAGGTGTTTAAAATATTGGAGTTACACTCATGTACTTCCACATGACTCCGAGCCTGAGTGTCAACTTAGGGGAGAATAGGCCCAAAAGAAGGGTTGTAGCTCCTCCTCGAGGTTTTGTGCTCAGTCCAAATAAATGACGCTATGAGCCATGTGTGTGTATGCTTGATGTGTTGTTGAATCAGGAACACCGTAACATACTACGGGGTGAAACATAAATATAGCTATACGTTTGATCGCGTTGTGTGATGAAAATATTACCATTACAGGAAATATGAAATTGCCGTTGGAAAAGCAATTATTCAAATTACAACAATGGAATAAAACAAAACAGTCTAGAACTTACGTCATTAGTCAAAATGGCGTTGAATATGCAACAGCAAATTGCAATTGCTGCATGGGCAATAACGTATGCTAATGATCGTGAGGCCGCGAGACGGGCAAGGCGTGAGTTTAACGTAGCATTGCAGCCGTTGACTGTGGGGAAGTGGAGAAAACGACTGCTGGAAACGGGAAGGATGCAGAAAATCAAACCTCTTGGAAGGCCTCGCATTAGCACGGATGCAGAAACAACGAAGAGAAGAGAATTGTGGAGGCGTTCGACGCTAGCCCACAAAAATCAACTCGCCAAAGCTGCACGTGAGCTTCGTATCAGTCAATCGAGTGTGTGTCGTGTTTTGAAGCGTGAGAAGTACCACCCCTTCAAACCGATTCGTGTCCACAAACTTAATGAAGGTGACCCAGACAGGCGGATGGAATTTTGTGTGTGAATTTGTTGTAAGGGAATCAGCAAACGACGAACATTGGTACAGAAAATTGCACTTTTCTGATGAAGCTGTTTTGCATGTGAACGGACGTGTTAATCGACACAATTGTCACTATTATGGTAAAGAGAACCCTAATGTTATTGAAGAGACACGTTTAAGATGCGGCAAAGTCACTGTTTGGGCTATGATCGGATGGGAAGGACTCTTAGGAATGCGAATTTTGGATGAGACTGTTAATGGTGATCGGTATAGTGATATTCTTAAACAAATTGTCCTGCCGATAATGTAAAGTGCTGAACATGAACAATGTTTATTCCAGCAGGATGGTGCGCCTCCTCACTATGCAATTGCGGTGAGGGAAATTTTGGATGATCATTTGCAAAACAGTTGGGTGGGAAGAAGAGGCCCCATTGAATGGCCAGCCCGTTACCCTGACCTCACAGCATGTGACTATTGGTTTGGGGTTATTTGAAGGAGAAGGTTTATGCCCGGAAACCTCAAGACGTCGACATGCTGAAATTAGTGATTGAGGAAGAAATTAGAGCTATTCTAAACATGTATCATAACGTAATGAATGACTTCCCAAAGCGTTGCCAATTATGCTTGGATGTAAACGGCGAACAGTTTGAAGCAATAAAGTGACTTGCTTAGTGTTGTTGTAAGTGATTTGTTTTGTTTTGTTCTAATGTTGTAATTTGAAGGATTCCCTTTCCAATGGTAACATATTTCCTTTAATAATAATATTTTCGTCACAAAATGCGATCAAACTTATAGCCATATTTCTGAATCATACTGTATATATCACCGTAGTGTAGATTTAATCTCATTAATTCCACAAAGTAAAGATGAGTAATTACAATACACATAAAAATAATGTTACCAGAATAGGTGTCGCGCCGTAGCCGAGTGGTAACGCAGGATGCCTTGCCGCAGAACTACGGGACTTGCACTGGTTGGACTCTCCATGGGAAAGAATTTTTCTCATGGAATTTCGGCCATTATGGGTCCGGTGTCCACCTAGCAATGGGAGGCATATTTGGGTAGCTAAAATAAGTAGCGGCTCCAGATAAAAAAGAAACGCTATAACGGCTCAGGGACCGATATGATGACCACATGTCACCTCAGTACTAGCTGGATGATCGTCTACCTCTGTGACCAACACATGTGGATGTGAGGCCAGCAGCCGACTGGTAGACCAAGGGTCTTCTGGGCCTGACGTGCCATGGCGTTTTACCAGGTTTAGGGTTTTAAAACCCGAACGCATTTCTACGAAACTAATCTACTCACCTAACTTTGGCGAAATTGTAATCCATTTCTGAGGTAGGGGCGCCTGAAAGGCGGAGTTATGTTACCCCGATGATATGTTCAGTGATGAATGGTAACGAAGAAAAAAATAGGAGAGTTCTTATACCTAAACTTAATCCATGGATCACAACTGGAACAATTCCCTTTAAGGAAAAAAATTCTCTGGTCACAGAAGGAATCTAACCCGGGATATCACATACTGTAGTCAGAAGCTCGGATCACAACACTAAGAAGCTGGTCATAACGAAACTATCGAAAATACGTGTTGTGTTTTCTATTACATTTTTATATGAATGTTCAAATTCTGAAAGTAGATACATTACAATTATTTATGTAGTTTCATTTGAGACACGGTAGTAATGAAACATTAATGAAAATACAATTTCAAATTATATGTAAGAACATTTAAAATGTTGACATTCCTTGAACATTGTACGTCGCTCGTGATTGGTTGACGGACTTTATTGATCAATCCGCATGGCTTGTTTCCGGTGACACACCAATGAGCTGAAACAAGTAAACCTCCCCGCATGCCCGTGCCAACTAGTGCAACCACCCACTAACCATCTTCATACCAAACCGCGACAAGCTCTTTAACTAAATCATGTACATGTGATTCCTGAAAATATGAATGGAACCTTTCATTACTGGTTATTAAGTCATTCCTCATCAAAGTTTATTAAGAAAATGAAGGCACAAAAATGGATTAATATTTAAATCAGCATGTAGGCTAAACTTTACAACCTGTGACGCGACTTTTTTAATTCCTTCATAAACTCCTCTCAAATTTTATTCTTAGGTTTTCATTTTTCAAATTATTTCTCACCATTTACAATGATTTATACGTTTTTTCTACCGATAATTTCAATATATTTTTCTATGATATTTGACTACATACGTAGCATGAAGACATGGCAGCCATATTGATTTTAACGAATAATCTTTACCCTGTCCGCTCTTAAAGTGATCCTCGTCAAAACAAAACCATGTGACCTGCTCTCTTTCCATTGGTTATGTACACCGACTTACATTGTAGAAGCAGTATCCTTCCGCCATTCGCGCCACAATTACTGTCACTTTTGACAGGGAGATGACACAGCAACTCGATGCTTTCAGCCATTTTGTTTCATGAGAATGGACTGAAGCATGACTCAAATGCATCACCCATATGTAATAAACTTTTTTAAAATTGTAATTATTGATTAGGTATATTTTAGAATATTTTGTATGTTTTGAATATTATTATTTTCATTCACGAAGAATAACAAGTATATTCGGAGGATATTAATTTAATGAAGGGAACTACTTTTTCGCGCATTTATTGCTTCTACAACGTACGTCGGTGTCCTTAACCAATGAAAAGCGAGCAGGTCACATGGTTTTGTTTTGACGAGGTTCACTTTAAGAGCGGACAGGGTACATACGACAACAAAGACCTGTTCCAGTGCAGCCAAGATAGAGTATATTCTAATTAACTGTACACATATACTTCAGAATTTCAGAACTGACTATTTATTTTTGGGCGTTGCATTCTTTCACAGGTTAGAGTGCTTAAATTGCGTTAGATTAACTTTTAGGTTCGTTAAATACCGTCCATATGTTGGCTGCATCCCGTGATTTCATAGTGTGAACTGTTTCGCGTTTGTTGGTGCATGCGTATGGTGTATGATTGTAACTTACAAATTTTTCGCATCACATGTTGTAAAGTATTTTCCATCATGTAGCCTATATAATCATCTCTATAAATAATCATTAAAGAAGAAATAAAACATATAAATCCCATAAATATTAATGATATTGAACCATATGAAGAAAAATTACAATACTATTTCATTTATACTTGGACCATGTCATAAATGAATGGCAAGAACAAATTAGTATAAATAGTGTATTGACAACTCTGCTTTTTGCAGACGATCAAGTAATAATGACTGCATCAGAAAATGCTTTACAACAATTCCTTTATACTTTAAATATCTCTCTGAAATACAATTTAAGAATATCTAAATCTAAAACAAAAATATTAGCTCTGGAAGGAAAATGTGCAATAAGAATAAAAATAGTGATAAACAATGTAATTATAGACCAAGTTCAGAATTTTAATTATTTGGGATGTCATTAAGGTAATGACAGAAATATAGATAAACGCACTAAATATCTATGTGGCACAATTAAACGTAATTTACTGAATAAAACTAGAAAATAAACTATTTTACAATTTTACAAAATATTGGCAGTTCCATCTCTTATCTATGGAAGTAAAATCCTGGACATTAACAAAGGCAGATAGTAAACAAATAGAGGCTGCAGAAATGAAGGCGTTGAGAGCAATAGCAGGATATCAAAGGACCGATAAAATGAAACACGAAGATATAAGAACAGAACTTAATATATTTAATCTCTGTGAAAGAATAAAATACTATCAAAATGCTTACCTTCAGCACGTATTACGAATGAATGAACAGCGCATATCAAGAAGAATGAATAATTATAAACCAAAAGGGAGAAGATTGTTGGGAAGACCATTGAAGAGATGGAAGGCCCAATTCGACCTATAATGAGATCGGAACAGACCATCGGGTTTAATCCTTGTTGTTGATGATGATTTGATTTAATAGTCACAACCTTCCACTCAAATTGCTCTTCTTGAGAAAGTTGTAGCCATCGTTTAGGGTAAGTCAATACCAAGGGATTAGGTCGAAACTAATTACATACCGTACTTGTTTCTACAAGAAAAACATTCACTACCGGTATTCTATGCCAGGAGTATACTTGTGAATGTTCCAATGGAGAACAAGGACTGCTAGTACTATGTCAGTCAGCATGATATTACACTTTCCGCTATCAGATTGTGTTTTATATATTCATTCACCCATTATTAAGTAGTCGATCGCGGTGGTCTATCGATTATATTCCTTGACTCCAGTCCCGAGGATCGCGGGTTCAAACACGACAGGAGTCAGTAGATTTTTGAGAATGACAAAATCCAATGGACAAATCCTCCGGAAGGGACTTTAAGTCATGGGTCCCGAATCTGAAGATTCTCGGCTCGTAAAAGAATCCATTAGCAAAATTTAACCTATCTTCACCATCTATTCTAAGTAATACCTTAGTTTCTTACTATATGTCCCATTGATTCGATAAAATGACCCTCACTGATATCTGTATGGAAATAAGGTATCAAAATTAAGCTAAGTCAGAAATTCATAATTAAATATGGGAAATAACATTATGAGGTTCTTAATTCGTAAATTAATGAGTCATTTTTTACATCTCACCTCATATTTTATGTTTCTTTAAACACGGGAAATAGTTTTCAAGAGAACCATCTCTCTCATTTTCAACCGACATTATGACTCAGTCGGTTGAAAATGAGAGGGATGGTTCTCTTGAAAACTGTTTCCCGTGTTTAAAGAAACATGAGGTAAGATGTAAAACATGACTCATTAATTTACGAATAAGTCACAAATATCCCGCTAGGGGAGTTCTAATACCTCTAGAGTAGAGACATATGGAGAACATGCACACATACATACATTATTAACTCCTGGTACTACATGATATTCTATACTAGTTTTACTTCTTTAGGTGAGAAAATGGACAAGATAGTATGCACGGGATTAGTTTACAAATTATTGGATAATCTGGCACCCCATAAGGATAAGTTGGCTATTCCACACTTTGATAATGACTAATACATGTTTTTATTGAAAATATGGTGATTTTAGGTTAAAATTACGTCAAATTTTCATTCAATTTTAAAACATTTCTCGCATTTTTTAAATAAAAGCAATATTTTATCCTCAGGTAATTATTCACATACTAACTAACTAACCAATTAACTGGCACTATCTAACCCGTAGATGCATGGCCGCGTGGACATAAAATCCTTCCCTGTATAATCTACTTCCCTCAAATCATGGTTAATGTTATTTTCCAACTTCATTCTTGGTCTACCAACTGGGCGTTTTCCCTCTGGTTCTCTTACAAGAAGCTTCCATCCACTCTCATTCCCCATTCGTACCACGTGTCCTACCCAACGCAGTCTACGAGACTTACATTTTTTTTATTTATATCTGGCTTCCTATAAAGACCATGTAGTTCAATTGAGTAGTCTTCTCCATTCACCTGTCTGTTCATCTCTCCTTGGTCCAAACATTTTAATAAGAACTTTATTCTCAAATACTCATAATCTCCTTTCCTCCCTTAAAGTAAGACTCCATGTATCGTATCCATAATGTAACTGGTAGAATAACAGTTTTATATATTTTCAGTTTAACGTTTTCTGAAAGGAGTTGGGACGACAAGAGTCCCTGTAATGCATAATAGCATGCATTTCCAGAATTAAGCTCATGTTTAATTTTTATATGCATCTCATTCCTAATTGTAATTACTGTTCCTGGGTATTTGAAATCAGCTACTTCTTCAAAATTTTCTTCATTTGTCATTAGCTGATCGTAATGTATTTCAACGTGTGACCATATATTTAGTTTTATTGATATTAATTATTCACATAATACAATATTAATTTGTCAATTTTTAGGTTTTATTATTTCATGGGGTATACTCCTGGCATAGAATCTCCAAAACATCTAACAAAAAACGTAAAATGTTCCCTCTTGTCCCAAACATCAGTATCCAACATGTATTATTAAGCTTTGCCCTTAAATTGTCGATATAGGTATATGCTATGAGATTCATTTGATTAATTCATTTATCTTTAATAAAACAATAGAAAAAGCAATTGAGTAGAAATTACTTATATTTGTGCTGAATTCTCCTAGTTATATTATATGGATGCGAAACACAAACTCTTACTTTAAGGAAGAGAAAATATTGAGAGTATTTGAAGTTATTAAGACATATTTTGGACCAAAGAGAGATGAAGAGACAGGTGAATGGAGAAGACTAAATAACACTGAGCTATATGATCTTTATAGGAAACCTGATATAATAAGAACAGTTAAGTCTCATAGACTGCTATGATTAGGACATACGGATGGAATGGGGAATGAAAGAGGAGCATGGACGTTTCTTGTAGGAAAACCATAAGGAGAACCATAAGGAAAACGCCCAGTTTGTACACCAAGAATGAGTTGAGAGAATAACATTAATTATGATTTGAGGGAAGTAGATTATACAGGATGATTGAAAAATATTATCTCAGTATAGGGATTAATGGAGAGCTTATTTTTCAGCTAGACCTCAAACTTACGAGTTCGATAGTGCCAGTGAGTTAGTTTTGTTACTACACAATGCACTTACTTACAGTTACAATTACAGAATAATTACAAGATTTCGTTTTCGCTGCGAAACGACGGAATGAATGAAATAACTGGTACAAAAAATTAGAGTTTCGACAATTTAGGGGTTAAATTTATGAGGTATGGGATGATATTCTCGTTTGTTTATTTTCTTTGTCCACATTTTCGAATTATCTTTCATATGACAAATTAGATAGCAAGATCTATTAATATATCAGGACCCACTTTGTTTTATAGTAGCTAATCGTTTTTTATTAAACCCGATTATGAAGTCAATGCTATAGTTACCCAAGTTTCAAAATATTAAAACATTAGAGGTATCGATGTCGAGTGCTAGTGGTAATTTTTCTTGCCTCTAGTCCCGAGGATCGCGGGTTCAAAACTGTCCAGGATGGATTGAATTTTTAGGATGTAAATATCCAAGAGAAAGTCCTCCGGAAGGTACTTTATACCATGGGTCCTTAGCTTGAAGTTCTTCGGTCTCGTAAATAATCTCAAGTGCGAATTAGTACCTCTGATCGAAATTTAATCGTCTATCCGCAACCAAGTAATAGACTTACTTAGTTACTTGCTAGATGCATCTTTGGGGAGATATGTTGATCACATGCCACTCACTTGCATCTGTAGGGAGATAAGCTTAACTAAATTAACTTAGTCAACAAACTCCCGCTAGGAGAACATATATGTCTTCATTAGGGACGTATAGGTATTTAGATACCTGTATCAAAGTTCTATACTCATAAGTCCAATATAATTAGTTTAATGTATTGTTTTCCACATTGAAATTTCAGAATCAAATTTATTAACGAAAAGTTTCGTAATTAGACTTTTGAGAAGACAACTTATTGTATTAATGTGAGTATTCTAAGCTTTTGTAATTATAAAAAAATGCTGCATTAGGTTTGCATTAATTGCTCTTATAGTATACCGGTATGACTAGAAAATTAGACAAGAGTCTTCCACTCACTCTCCAGAAACAATCGTCTGCACAAATTGTAAAAGTGGTAAAAATAAATAAATTGAAACAAGTATTAATTTAATGAAAATAAACATTTTTCATTTAGGCTACTTTCATAAACCCTTACATGAGCGTGTTTTAATGTTCCCGTTATTATTTAAGCAACAGAGTAAAGTAATTCTTACTTCAAAATCAAAACAAATTGCGGGTAAAGTAGGCATCCCTTTATCCTACTGACACTCACATGATTTATTGCAACAGAGTACAGCCAGGGTTAAGCGATGACCAAAATACAGTCCAACACCTGTCGTTCAGGTCGCATGGCAATTCACCTTCTTTCTTTAATAGCTATTTGAAATCCGGTTACGAAAACTGAAATTATGGTTTAGGGATTGTATCACGCTAACTACGTAACACTCTATATTATATATTAGTAAAAGCACTACTTCAAGCAGTTTTGATTCTCCGAAGCTTTTGTGCAACTAATTTATTTTTATTTGTGTTACTATAAGCTACTATATTTTATTCAACAAGTAAGAATACTGGTTTGGAGATAAAATGAATGAACCAATTTCTGTTTTCTTTGTAATATGCCACACTACTTTTTATGAATATCGTCCTGGTTTCAGTAGCATTGAATTGTCTAATTTTGTAGTGTCGTTATTCTTGTCGTATCTGCTTTCCCTCCTTATTTTTCTTGCTATTGTGCTCAACTTTCCGTCTGTTACTTCTCCGGCAAATGACTGGTTATTCTTCAGCATCAATAGAACTGGATGTTCATCGTTTGAGGAAGTGTGAAAAGAAATCGACAAACCTAAGTGACAGAACTGTTCGATAAGAGGTTTCCGATTGAAATTGCAGGAGCAGGGGAGGACTGACACTTCGAGTTGACAATTCTAAATGAGACGCCGACCTAGGTTGAGTGGACTAGGTCTTAAAACAAAAGCCCAAACGTCTACAACAGACACAAATCACATGAGAAAGACCTGTTTGTGTGTCATTTCCACACGAAATAAACTAAAGCAAATAAAACAGTAATTATTTTATTAAGGATTTTTTCATAATACAGTTGGGTTGTTAAAATAATCTAGACTTTTTCTTCGTACTTTCTATCTTTTATTCATATCATCTCAAGCAAACTCAATAGATTACATATCTTGGAACTTCCTCCATTCGTCATCTTTCCTCGATTAGTTTTCCGACTCTGGAATTCGCTGCTCTCTTGTATAATGGACTGCCAGATAAAAAAAAAATTAAAAGTAAGTTTATTAGACGCTTGCTCAATTTAAACAATCTAATAGGCCTAATAATAAAATTCTTAGCTTATTTATTCCTTTATGTTTTATTTTACTTATAAAGTCTAAATTACGATTTTTTAATATTATACAGCTCATTCAATATTATTAAACTTAACTATATATATATATATATATATATATATATATATATATATATATACAATTTATTACTGGTGAATTTGAAGAGAAGACATTAAGGAATTGACTTATTTAGGTTAAAAAATAATTTAAAAATAATAATATTAATAATAAAATTTAATGAGAATGAGTATAAAATTAATAAACTAGAATATATATACATTGGAAAGTAAACAAATGAGAATAAAAACTGTGTACATTTATGTCTGAGGAAAATTACAGCAACGTACAAAGTACTGAGAATTGAAATAAATTAAATATTTATTATCATTATTATTATTATTATTATTATTATTATTATTATTATTATTATTATTATTATTATTATTACTACTACTAATAATCTTATGATATTGTAATTAGATCTTCTGACTATAGTTCTTGAGGTCCTGGTTTCGATCCCGTCAGACCACGGAAATTTTTTTCTTATTATTAAAGGAAATTATTCCTATGATGTCACACGGTCTGGAATTTAGGTTAAGTTTAAGTTTAATGGGTCTCCTTGTGCATTATTATAATTTATAATGCGGAGTAACTTCGCCTTCAAGGTGCTCAAAATCAGAAGTGGGTTACAATTCGGACGATGTCAAGAAAGAATATCAGAAATGTCATATGACTACCTGTCTCGCATAAACAAAAATACTATTACTGCATTATCATTAGGCCTATAATTATTATCATTATCCACTTTATAAGTATTCCGTATAAGAGAATAACTTCTCTACCCATTCCATCGCAACTCTAACATTGCATCAATTTTCATTCTCTCTATACGGATATTTCATATGGAGTTGTATATTTATCCGTATAAACGAAAATGTTAATACTTTGTTTTTATAACTCCTATGATTATCATCCAATAGCATAACCTCATATTCGAATGTATAAAATGGCGTAAGAGCCCAATGTTCGGCCTTAGCCTCCATTGTTAGGAGTTAGTAGACCAAATTAATGTAGTTGCCCTTATTTTCCTAAATATGTCATGAGTGGTATGTGGTCAACATACCGACTCTATGAGACATCTGGTAGGCAATCAATGTATTACTAGGATGAAGAAGGTCGGCCAATTTGACTTAGGGAACTCTTTATTCAGGCGTAAGGTTCTTTCACGAACCATAAAAATCTTCAGACTCGGGACTCACGCCTTAAAGTCCCTGCCGGAGGACCTGCTCCTTGGACTTATCCATCCTAAAGGCGAATATTACTATCAAAATTGCAATAGACTTCTGAAAATGTCCTAAGGTTTTTATGGTCTGACATTTTTAAGAGTAATGTGATGTTCACTTCCATTATCATACTGGTCTATTCACAAGGTAGTGCCTTCTTTCCCGAATAATACAGAAGACATTTTTAGAATGAGAAAATATTTTCGGTCCCGTTTCACGGGACATATATGGTATGAAAAAAAAATCTCAATAAAATTTCCAGATGGAAAAGCTCACTCTTTATCATCGCGATTGTGCTTCTTAATAGAAGTATAAAAAAATTAATCCACAATAGTGAATTTCTTTGTGGGTTGCTGTAAATAACAACAGAATATATGAAGTCCATTATCTGATTGTAGGCCTATGTATGTAAGGCCTATACACTCCACACGTCCCTATATAGTAGGTGTTCACCTAGTGGAGAGTTTCTTGATCAAGCTTAATTTAGTAATGCTTATTTCACTATAGATTTCAGGGTGATCTTGTGGTCAGTACATCGCCTCAAATAGAAATATAGTAGGCAACATAGACATTAGATAAAAATTAAAATGTATACCTGTTGGCAGGTACCGTCGTCCTCAACTTTGTTAAAATGGTATATTGGAAATATTATTAACTGGAGGCCTTTCGGAAGTTAACTTCCATCATCAGCAGGATGAGTATGAGTTACTACTATTTAAGACGCTGTAGACGTTGCAGGTCCTGATGCATCAAGATAATATTTAATAATATATATCCAGTTATAATACTATTTTACATACATCATTTTAACGAAGTTGAGGACAACGGCACCTACCAACAGGGTCATTTTAATTTTTATCTCATGACTATTCACCTCAACGGAATTTGATATGATTTTTATTAGTATTAACAAAGACATTACTTGGATGGTGAAAATCGGTTAAATTTTGTTCAGAGGCCCTAATTTAGGCTCGAGGTTCTTTTACGAACCCTATTTTGTTATAAGAAGACAACTCAATACAGAGCAACTTCTTAAATAATTTATAACATATTTCATCACATCACGTGACTTACTTCTTTATTCCCATTGGTTTTGAAAGTTTAAACATTCTTACATATTAACAGTTTTAATTGAGAAAACCCAATAGAATATTGAAGATATTGCAAATAAAATGTTCGTTAAAAATTTGAATTTATTTAACAACTTATTCAAATAGGTTCTGCTAAAAGTTAAAGTATATTTGACAATAGAGAAGAGAAAAAATAAAAACATTAGATAATAAAGATAGGCTAACACTTTTATCAATATTTCTGAACTTCTACTCCATAATACCTTGATAATTTTCTCGATAATACATCTTAATTATAGCTATTTTTATATACAAAATCGTTCAGATTTTCTCTAAGAATATTAACTTAAATAAATATTATTTATTAAATATAATTTCCAACAAAATGTTTTTAGGGCCTAAATCTCCTGCTTCAGACTGTGCTATTTTATAGCCTCAACCGGGCAGAAACATTAAACACAAACACATGTATGCTCATATCCTTTCTGTGCTCAATACACCATCATGCGAAGTGCACAAACTGAATAGAGACCACAACAAAAAATTCAGTTTCCTTATGCAAAATCCGAAACAAAGAGAAAGTAGCATCGAATTAACTTAACACGGCAAAAATCGTGTTTGTTGAAAATTCATCAGGATTTTGATGAAAATATACAAATAAATAAACCGGTACTTGATATTAGCCTACATTCACCCGCCCATATTTGTCTTTTTTTAATCGCATCAGAGTGCGATAAAATTCTTAAGGGCTTAATCACCATGGCCCTGGGTTCGACTCAGCCTCTAACGGAAATGAGTATCAGACGCTTGTTCTGGGGGTAAAGGCGGCCGTCACGCAGGGCTGACAACCCGGCTAACATAAAGTGCCGATTGTCTAGAAAAAGTGGGAGCCTTAACCTCCTACTACCCCAAGGGCCTCCTGAGGCCTGTTGTGGGATCACTTTACTTTACCTTTTTAATCACCGCCAGCTAGGTTTGTAACATCGGTTATACTTAAGGAAACTGTCAACCATTCCAAGCCGAAACCTATCTTGATATTGCCTCCAGAGAAGCGCTGTGATGTACCAAGGCCGTGCCCAAAAAATGATCTGCCGTTTTTAAATGTAAGGTACTGAAATCGAAGACAGAATCCAACAATGGCGACCCACTTAACGAAGCAGATGGACTTCCTGCATGAGCAAAGCGTGTAGTGTTATAGGACACGGCGTGAGGTCAGGTTGTCGATGTGCAGCGGGACGCGGCGTGTGAGGATGTAGTTGTATTATTTCCCTGTAGTTTAAATTATAGCTTTGGCGCTGGATTTTAGTGCCTTGCAGTTAAAAACGGCAGATAAATTTTTGTACACGTATTTGGTACATCACAACGCTTCTTCGAGAGAAATTTCAATTAAGTTTCGGTATGCAATGGTTGACAGTTTCTTTTTACACAAAATTTGCTGGTGAAACAAAAAACAATTGTAGCATAAAATTTTGGCATATTGTTAACGAACAATATTTTAGCACACGTTTTTTAACATCTGTAGATGAAATAAACCCATATCAGAATGAATATGTATATATATATAGTCCACCGCTGTGGTCTCGAGGTAGGGTGCTGCCTTGTCACGCAGCGGGCCCGGGTTCGATCCTCGGTCGGAGTTTTTCTGGGTGAGGTTTTTATCGGGGTTTTTCCTCACCTATAAGACAAATGTCAGAAAAACTTTAAGGCCCAAACGGTTCCCGAAATCATATGGCCATCATCATCATCATCATCATCAACACCCTTATCATTATCATCATCATCCTTCACAGGTGTGGAAAGCAACGGGAAGCTACCACACCTACACAATTCCCTAGTAAAGCTGCAAGCATAGCATGAAAATGCTATGATTGCAGTGAAGGACCTGCCTTCGGGCAGAATTGCTATGGATGGATATATATATAGCTATATATATATATATATATAGCTATATAGGCCTTTTACTGTTAATTTTTATCCACCTCTGGGTTCAAGTTCGCGTCTCGTTCACACTGTGAGTGTTCGTGATGGGCGAATATAGCCAGCATAGGTTTTTCTTGGTGTTTCTTCTCCCCGTTTTCATCTCCCAAAAAGTCATTGGATCACATCCATACTTATGTTGCCCGTTTCGATTAATTTAATTTCATCGCCTTTATGATGGTGCGACAGACCTGGTCAGCCGGTATCTTCGTAGCATATATCACATCCAAATTAACTGATATCTTAAGTTCCACACAATGAAAATACTATCTGCATAACAATCACATTCAACATTTTGTGTATTGGGCCTACTTATGAATATTCAACTAGGAAGCTTTTCTTACTTTATTTTATTTTATTTCTAGTTGATGTTTTGTTAGTGTTAGCAAATATTAGACCAAATCCGAACTGTTCTTTGTTTTTTCCATATTTTAATATTTTAAAAATAAATTTAATAAGTATTTATTTTTTTATGATTTTATTATTCGCTGTTTGAGTAGAAGAGAATGTCTTATTGCGTCAACTCTGCCAGCTTATATAAAGCATTATTATTATTATTATTTATTATTATCATTATTATTATTATTATATCATAGATATTCAATAATAGGGACTTCATCTCATCCTTGACCTAGCAATACGCTGGAAACGTGTAGAGGGTTTACTTTTCTTTGTACTAATTTTTAACTATATTTTCATGTTAAATTCAAACCAAATTCATTTTTATAATGTCTAAGATTCATATAAGGATTGTTAAATTATCAATTTATATATTAGTAACTTTGTAATTACAGTATTTAAATGGAAGAAACATTTTACACAACTAAATAATTAATTTGATGATTTTTATTTGCTTCTCTGACCATGCGCAGAATGGATAAGATTACCCATAATAAAACCTCCCCCTCCCCTCGGATTCACCAATCAAGAAACGAGGGTTTCCCGTTTGTTTGATCATGTAGGCTTACCAAGTACAAACATGTTAAAAATCATTGACACACCGTTAGATCCGAGCATTTCATAGAAGAATCTATAAACATTTTTTTTTATTTTCAACCTAGTAGAGGGCGACGGCAGCTACCAGGTACTTATTTTTAATATTTTACTTTATGATAACCTCGGCGGAACTTTATTATGGATTTTATCACTACGCAAATATCAGCTTACACCCACTTATCTGTAACTTTGTCAAACGAATTCATTCTTTAACAGGCCTAAACCGCGCCATAGTCGAGTGGTTAAGGCAAGAAGCCTTGGCGCAGAGCTACGGGACTTGCGGTGGTTCGCTGGGAGAGGAAATTTTCTCATGGAATTTCGGTCAGTATGAGACCGGTGCCCACCCAGCATCATGAGACATTTGGGTAGCTACAATAAGTAGCGACTCCAGGTAGAGGATACCAGCTATAACGGCTGGGGGACTCAACATGCTGACCACATGTCACCACTACACTGGCTAGATGATCGTATACCTCTGTGATTAACACATGTTGATGTGAGGCCAGCAGCCGGATGGTAGGCAAGGACCGTCTAGGCTAGTCGCGCTAGGAGTTTTTTAATTGTATATATATATATAGTAATTCTGCCCGAGGGCAGATCTTTCACTGCAATCATAGCATTTTCATGCTATGCTTTGCAGCTTTACTAGGGAATTGTAAGGTGTGCTAGCTTCCCGTTGCTTTCCACAATGGTGAAAGATGATGATAATGATAAGGATGATGATGATGATGGCCATATGATTTCGGGGACCGTTTGGGCCTTAAAGTTTTCCTGACATTTATCTTACAGGTGAGGAAAAACCCCGATAAAAACCTCACCTAGAAAAACATTCCCGGCCGGGGATCGAAACCGGGCCCGCTGCATGACAGGGCAGCACGTTACCTCGAGAACACAGCGGTGGACATTATATATATATATATAGAGAGAGAGAGAGAGAGAGAGAGAGAGAGAGAGAGAGAGAGAGAGAAAGAGAGAAAGAGAGAAAGAGAGAGAGAGAGAGAGAGAGAGAGAGAGAGAGAGAGAGAGAGAGAGAGAGAGAGTCTGTAAATCTGCACCAAGGAATGATGCCAGTACTGATGTCTACATATGCATACTTATTCTTTACATAAATGGGCACTGACGCTTCTAGTTCATGTGTCGCGATAAAGTGTATGAAATTTAGAGGAATAAAATTCCTCAGCATGCATTCCTTTAGAAGGGAAGTAAAGTCATTATTCCAGTTCCGTAAATTTTCTTTCCATAAATAGGAGGTATCTAAGCAAAATTTGTTACCTATTTCAATCCCAGATCTGAACTACAATATTGTTATCCTGAGATGTTAAAAGGCGGCATTATATAAAATACTTACTATGTGCAAACAACTTAAACGAGCAGGATACATAAGTATATACGTACACCTACGTACATACATAGATGAGTACATAAAATTCATATATACATTTAGGTCTGTTCAAGAATGAATGAATCAATTCGTTTAGCAAAGTTACTGACTAACTAACTTACTGGCTCTATCGAATACGTAGGTTCATGGCCGCGTGGATATAAGCTCTCCATACATCCCTATCCTGAGCTGTTTTCCAATCATCCTCTGTATAATCTATTTGCCTCAAATCATGGATAATGTTATTCCCCCACCTCATTCTTTGTCTACCAACTGGGCGTTTACTCTGGTTTTCCTACAAGAAGCTTCCATGCACGTCTTTCATTCCCCATTCGTGCCACATGTCCTGCCCATCGCAGTCTACGAGACTTAACTGTTCTTATTATTTATCTGGCTTCCCATAGGCTACATACCGTGTTGCTCACTATTATGTAGTTTTCTCCATTCCCTGTCTGTTCATATATTTTGGGCCAAAAATTTTCCTAGGAACTTTATTCTCAAATACTCGTAATATTCCTTCTTCCCCTAAAGTAAGAGTCCATATTTCGCATCCATAGAATACAACCAGGAGAATAACTAACTAACTCACTGGCACTATCAAACCCGAAGGTTTGTGCGGGCGCGGGGTGAGGGAGATTAGTTCAACATCTCTAATAAACCACGCTTCTACTACCATTTCTGCGGGGTACAACCACGCAAACTGCCGCCATTTATCCGGGATCGGGTTTTGTTGCTGCTGCCTCTATTAACGTGGATCTGCTTTCCTGCAAGGTTATCAATCACAAAGTTGCTTGCCTTGGGCCCATAGAAGGCGGCAATCGATTCATCTTTCTCTCCCAGATATATTGACATAAATAAATAATGATTCTCAAATACATAGAGTGAGTGAAAATGATAATAATTGTAATTCAAGAAAGCTAAACCGCAAAATAGCAAGGGAGCTGGAAATAATTTCCTACGTGAGTGAATTTCCGTATAGGATTGAAAACAACTACGTGCACATCAATGAAGTAGCAGATAAATTGTATAAAAGATGACCTTTAATAGAAACAAGTTGTCTGAAGTAAAAACAAATTAACAAAGACATTTCGATCATTCAATTAAACAAAAATATAAACAAATAAATAACGATATTCTTACAATAGAAAAAACCACACCATACCTCACGCCACACTCATGCTAGCGTCCGAACCAGGGGCCACTTCTTCCCTGGTCTGCCGGACCAACTAAACCACGCCGCTTCTCGGCTTCAGACGAGCTTGTCCATTAGAGCTTCAATCGCATCGCGGACTGGATGCTGATTCAAACTTTGAATCTGCTCAAAAAACTGAACGATGAATGCTTGAATGATTGAATGATAACGTTCTGCCAGTGCACTACGTATATGAAGGTTCCGAGGTAGAGGGGAGATGCGCCGTAGACATTGCGCAGCGGGAAGGGTAAAGAGTAGAGAGAGGGGGTAAATACAAGGAGAAAGGGATATTGGCATAGTTCATAAATATTCCAGTCTAGGGAGGAGAACGACGTTACAATAATGAGCCGAAAAACACACTTTCGGTTCAGGTTCATGGCTGCGTGGACATAAGCCCTATCCTGCGCTAATTTATTCCAATCATTCCTTGTATAATAAATTTCCCTGAAATCATAGTAATGTTATTGTCCCACCTCCTGGTATCCCACCGTTGGTAGCAACTGGACGTTTTCCTTTCGGTTTTCCTACAAGAAGCTTCCATGCACGTCTTTCCAGTTTTATATATTTTCATTTTAACGTTTTTGAAAGGAATTGGAACGAGAAGAATCCCTGTAATGCATGTAGCATACATTTCCACAATTGAGCCTATGTGTAATTTAATAAAGTTACAGAAAAGTTAAAATAATAAACACCTTATGTTTCTTACCGAATTTTTATTTTGTTATGTACCTACAGATTGAGAAAAATCAGGTATGACGAGTGGGGACCCGTCATGCTGAACATATGTTACTCCTACACTTACAGGATGATCGTTCACTCGTGATAAACATATGTGGACTGAGGGCAGAATCAGGCTCGTAGGCTAAGGGCCATGTAAGCCTATCGCGCTATGGGGTATGTAAATTATATACCTTACAAATCACATAATCCATAGTCCCTACATTAATATTAAAGAAAACGCAATTTCAAAAAATTATCTTTCATACATACAACACATGGGAACATTCGATCAAGAAACAACATGAATGCATGTTGAATATTCTAAAGTCTTTAACCTGCTTGTTAACGTAAATTTATCACAAGCTCTTAAAACCATCTTCAATTAACATATTACAAACCAATGTATTCTCCAAATGTAAGTAGGAAATAACAGCCACAAATTCCCTATTCTATTCCCATACTACAAAGTCATAATGATCCTTAATACCAGAGAAACAACGTCACAAATTCTCTCAGGAACAAGCTATGACTTCCAGAGTAGTTGGGATCATATTTACCTTCATTAGCCCTTTAACAGTTTCATTGTCTATTCAAATAAACATGTACCTCGCATATGTTGAAGTGGATGCACAAGTACGTACTTCTACAGTTGGACAGTAAACTCTATTTGTTAAACTGCTTTAGTTAATTATGGTGAAACTGAGCAGGAAATTGGAACCGGAGGAAGGGGAGGAAAGAGAGATGATGGTTTTCTTACTCTTCTCGTGATTTCCATGTTTGTTTGCTCTGGTCAGTACGGAATTTCTATGCAACAACAACATACCTATTAAAACAACGGTCTGCTTTCACTTCTCCAACTTAACTCTCAGCTTTTCTATGTAGGTAATGTATACTATTATGTACTTAACTAATGTTGTCCATTTCATTCTCTTAATACTGCACACTTTGTATTCAGTGTTACAGATCACTTAGGATGGGAAAACACCCCGTGGTTCGTGAGACGTTGTCAGTACACTGTAGTCATCGGTCGTGGACGGTTCATGTTCCTTGTCTCTAGTCTCGAAGGCCGCGGATTTAAACCCAACCGGGGACAATGCATTTTTTAGTATGGAAAAATCCAAGGGATAAGTACTCTGGAAAAAATTAAGTCGTAGGTCCCAAACCTTAGAGTTTCGGGCTCGTAAAGTAACTTCAAACCTAAATTAGAACCTTTGAGCAAAATTTAATCAGTATTTCCCATCCAAGTAATATTTTTTTTTCCTACAAGGAAAATAAAAAGAAATCACAATCACTGTAGCGTGCTTGGTTGAGGTACCCATCTCCTACTCCGGCGAACAGAGTTCGATTCCCGGCACAACAGGAGATATGAAATCTCCATGTTGGGTCTGGTGTAACCTATACTATTAAAAAGAAGACAATAAAAAATATACCTAAATGAAGAGGCGAAAATAATCAAAGAAAAATAATTAAATAGGAATTATAAGATAAAAACATTCGTGAAAGGTTTAATATAGAACCGACTTCGTCGGTTTAGCTTTTGTGTCTAATTCAGTGATTGCGGGACTGAACTCGGCCAAGGCCATTAGAATTTTTGGCAAAAGAAAAATTCGGCATCCTTGGGAGCATAAGTTGACGTTGTGGTCTTGTATGTAAAGATGTGCATCATGTTAAAGAACATTGGGAAAGCAAAGAATGGCCTATATCATAATCTCAAAATTAAATGGTATAAGTTATCTTCTCGCCACAATTTTAACACTACGTCATAACACAATATTATGCTAACAACATATTTTCACAAGACCTATTTGTATTCTACTTCTTGCAGAGTAGCTACTGCCCGCTCCTGGTATTTCCTCCGTCAAGATATCAGAAGCTGCCTTAGGGTACACTTCACACTTTTTAGTAATGGATTTAGTATGGAAAAATCCAAGAGACAAGTCCTCCGAGAAAGATTAAAGCCGGTATTTAAGATCCAAGCTTTCCTCGAAGAGTGGCTCTCAGCCCGTCTCTCCGAGGTTAATTATGTGGGCCATGCAGAACCTACTCTAACTGACTCACTCTATTCAACATCATGTGCTAACAAGATATTTATTAAAAAAACGTTTCCGGGAACAATTGAAAGATGAGATACTCAGCTTACTGAAGACGGAGATGGCATAGCCTAGAGAGCTTGGTACTAGAATACCGGCCTACATCGTAGGTCCTAAGTCCGAAGATTTTGGGGCTCGTAAATAACTTAAAGCCTAAAAATGTAATCAGGCCTATTTGTAGTCCTTTTTAATTGTGTTCTCTCAAAAATAAAATATATTCTACAGTATGTCTTTAATAGGGGCACGCCGTAGCGTAGTGGTTAAGGCACCGCGCTACAAGCCGGAAGGTCAATGTTCAAGTCCCGGTGGGGTCAGGATTTTTAAACCGACCAAAACCTTCTGGTGGCAATATGGCTCTGGGGTCGACTCAGCCTCTAATGGAAACGAGTACCAGACGCTTGTTCTGGGGTAAAGGAGGCCGTCACGCAGGGCTGACAACCCGGCTGACATCAAGTGCCGATTGTCTAGAAAAAGTAGGAGCCTTAACCTCCTACTACCCCAAGGACCTCCCGAGGCCTGTAGTGGGATTACTTTACTTTACTGTATGTCTTTAATAACTTCATTTCGTTTAGGGGCCTACTTCTTTTTCCTATTTTTTTCCCTTTCTGTCTTTCATTAGTAAAATTCAGAATAAATCAACACATTTTATAAAGCAATTAGCCTATTTTGTGAGTCTGCTATGTAATCACTTTTATTTTAATTAAATATGTAATTCAGTTGAACGATTATTGTTTTACAGATTATTACATATTATGTTATCTGTTCCCAATTTCCATTCCCTTCTCTTTAAGCAGTTCTTGTCGTCCAATCCCCTCCTTTCATAGCTTCCTAGATATGTAGACTATCAATCTTCCAAATGTTCTAAAATTTCTCTAATCTGGTTGAGAGGTAGGCAAGGCTTTCAGGTCTATCAGTAATATCATCACCATCGCCGTTATCATCAATATCGTCACTTCTATTACGAATGTATTCATCTATGCTTAAATGCATTAATTATAATTAAAATTATAATAATATTGCTTATTTCTCCATAGCATGGCAGGCCTAGAAGGGCTTTGATCTACCATCCTGATGCTGGCCTCACTTTCACATGTGTTAATCACGGAGATGAATGATTATCCAGGCAGTATAGGAGTAAAGTATGGTCAGCTTGTCGGGTTGTACAGCCATTATAAATTAGCTTTCATAACCTGGAACCGATACTTATTGTAGCTCTCCAAATTCTCACGATATTGGGGTGCATACTGGCTGAAATTCCACGAGAAAATTTATTTCCTCATGGAGACTTGAACCAGCACCAAATCTTACAGATCTTCACCGAGACATCATGCCGCAATCCGCTCGATACAATATTTTTTACGCTCTTTAAATTCCCTTTATTAAACCGAAAGTTTGTTTATTGCAATGATCTAGTGGTTACATTTTTGGTTCACATGCAGCGGGCTCGCGTTCGATCACCGGTATTAACGTACGGTTGTCTCGAAGTTGCCCCGAAACTGATTAGATCGCTCATCAGAGGAAATCTTCAATGTGCTTGTGTTGTCAAAATAATATCTTTGTGGATCAGAGTTAAAAGTCCCCTTCCTACTGATCTTTTCCCTCTAAATTCCAGAGATATGTAAAAGTATGATATAGCTATACAAAAAGAAAAGTAATACTAAGGAATAGAGGGAGAAAAAGAGAGATGGAGAGAGAGAGAGAGAGAGATAGAGAGAGAGAGAGAGAGAGAGAGAGAGAGAGTGATAGAGACAGAGAGTAAATACCCAATACGCCCCACATGGGGACACGGGTGCTCCCTAACGGGAGTTTATTAACCAAGCAATTTATTTATGCTTATATACCAACAGATTGTCATGTAGTTAGCACATCGCCTCAATGAGACATCTAATATGCAAATAAGGTATTACTTGGATGGGTGAAGGTCGGTTAAATTTAGCTCAGAGGCATTATTATTCAAGCTTGCGATTTTTTACGAGCTTGAAACTGTTCAAACTCGAGACCATGGCTGAAATTCACTCCCGTAAAACGTGTCCCTTGATTTGTCCATCCTAAAAATCAATCGACCCGGGTGGATTTGAACCCGCTACCTTCGGGAGTAGGGGCAAGCAACATAACCACTAGACCGCCGAGGCCGATTGAGATAGGGAGTAAATTTTCATTTCTGTTATCGGTGACAAAATGTTCATACGGGTAATATGTACCTACATGACATGTCCATGTATTGCGAGATCTGAGAACAGTAAATGTAAGTTTAGTCTGTGGTAATTATTAATTTTCTTATTAAGTTTCAAAAAGGAAGACTGGTGCAGGGTTAACTGATGAGAAAGTGTTTAGCTTGATGATAGAGATCCTGAACACCAGCTGTGGATGGTTAATTATAAAGAACGGAATGATTGTCGACAGCCGAACTACTCTGGGTTGATGGACGATCGAATGATGACGTGGACGGGACCGACCCTGGCACCGCGACCAATCGGGAAATTGAAGCGAATGTTGGGCAACAAGACCAAGACGAATACGTGCCCAGTTCATCTCATTCCACACTGCCAAAAATCCTCCAACATATTACATTTAGCTCACATTAATACGTGTCGTGACTTCGGTTACATTAAGATGGATTGGGTGTTAAGAGGAGAAAATAACTCATTTTAAAAAATCTCTGATTCTAATTAGCCTAACTGACGTTATTATAATTTTCAGGCTTGTAAAATAACCTCAATCTTAAATTAAAGCATCTGAACAAAATTTAATCGGCCTTTCCCATCCAAGTAATATGTCAGTTGCCTACTAGTTGTCTCTTTGAGACGATGATCTAACCATATTTCACATAGGCCTACTGACATCTATAGGGAAATAAGTGTATAGTTTATAAAATTTAAAATGGATACATGGTTTGAATTTCATTCATAAGGCTTTATATTTAATATAGGTAGAATATGAATTACTATATATATCTAAATTGCATTCTTAATTTTTGGAATTAAGGGCTAACTAAATCAGCCTTAGTTAAGTATCTCCCTTTGAGGAGTACCCTTGCCCCATGTGGGGATGTACGGGTATAGCCTAGATAGATTAGAATTTTTGTGTGAATTAACTACACATTTAGTTATATATATACATAGTAATTCTGCCTTAGGGCAGTCTTTCACTGTATTCATAGCATTTACGTGCTATGCTTTGCAGCTTTACTAGTGAATTACAGGTGTGGTAGCTTACCGTTCCTTTCCACACCGGTAAAAAATGATGATGATAATTATAAGATGATGATTAGGGACCATTAGGCCCTAAGCATCCTGACATTTATTTTACAGGTGAGGAAAAATTCCGAAAAACCTCACCCAGTAGCCTGTTCCGACCGGGAATATATAATATATAATATATATTAAACTTCGTTCCCTCTTACGCATCGCGCCCGGGTTCGATCTCCGGTCGGTATACGTTTCCTCGATCCCGTTCGGAATACGTTTTCTGGGTGAGCTTTTTTTTTTTTTTCGCGTATGTGACAAATACAAATGTCAGGGAACATCAACGCCCCGATAGTCCCCGGACATCATTTCGCCATCAGTATCACCCTACAATCTCCGATTTATTTAGAATTAATATAATCTGAGAAAATAGCGTGTCTTGTCTTAATTTTTTTTTTCGCCGGTGACCGCATTGAATTCCTTATGTTCTTGTGTGGCAAAAAAAAACAAAGTATGTATGGTCAAGAGTTCGAATATCCTCTCCCGACAGTACGTACTCCGTAAGGGCGGGAAGGGATGGGAGACACATGGAGAGAGAGAGAGACATGGGAGAGAGAGAGAGAGAGAGAGAGAGAGAGAGAGAGAGAGAGAGAGAGAGAGAGATATTAAACTAAAGTGAAGAAATAGACATTATCAAACCCTTGAATTTGAATTGATTTATAAATATAAACTCCACTGTGCATCAACTATACCTAGACTTCAAAAAACCGTACGATTCAATTAAGAGGGAGAAGTTATATAGTATCCTGCTGGAGTTTGGAATTCCTAAAAATGTTTGTTAGACATATACGAATGTGTCTAATTGGCACAATGAATAGGGTGCGTGGAGGCAACCAGTTTTCGGACACTTTTGAAATCCAAAATGGGTTGAAGCAAGGAGATGCACTATCTCCTCTACTATTTAATTTTGTACTAGAGCATGCCATCAAATGGAAGGCCTACAACTCAATGGTATTAATAAGCTGTTAGTTTATGCTGATGATGTAGTACTATTGGCCGATAGCGATTAGATACTAAAGAACAACACGCTCACATTACTGAGTAACACTAAGAAATTGTGACTGGAAGTAAATATCAATAAAACTAAATATATGGTCACATGTAGAAATTCATTATATAATGGAAATGGACAGCTAATGACAAATGAGGGAGATTTTGAGGAAGTGGCTTGTTTTCAAATACCTAGGAACAATAATCACAAATAGGAATGAGATGCACAAAGAAATTAAACATAGGCTCAATTCTGGAAATGCGTGCTATTATGCATTGCAGAGACTCTTGATATCCCAACTCCTTTCAAAAAACGTTAAACTGAAAATATATGAAATATTATTCTACCAGTTATATTATATGGGTGCGAAACATGGACTCTTACTTTAAGGGAGGAAAGGAGATTACAAGTATTTGAGAATAAAGTACTTACTTACTTATTTACTTACTTACTTACTCACTGGCACTATCGAACCCGTAGATTCATGGCCGCCCGGACATAAGCTCTCCATACATCCCTATCCTGAGCCAATGCTTTCCAATCATTCCCTGTATAATCTACTTCCCTCAAATCATAGTTAATGTTGTTCTCCCACCTCATTCTTGGTCTACCAACTGGGCGTTTTCCTTCTGGCTTTCCTACAAGAAGTTTCCTTGGTCTACCAACTGGGCGTTTTCCTTCTGGCTTTCCTGCAAGAAGTTTCCATGCACGTCTTTCTTTCCCCATACGCACAACATGTCCTGCCCATCGCAGTCTATGAGACTTAACTGTTCTTATTATATCTGGCTTCCTATAAAGACCATGTAGTTCATTGTTATGCAGTCTTCTCCATTCACCTGCCTGTTCATCTCTCTTCGGTCCAAAAATTTTCCTAAGAACTTTATTCTCAAATACTCGTAATCTCCTTTCCTCCCTTAAAGTAAGAGTCTATGTTTCGCACCCATATAATATAACTGGTAGAATCATAGTTTTATATATTTTCAGTTTAACGTTTTTTGAAAGGAGTTGGGACATCAAAAGTCTCTGCAATGCATAATAGCACGCATTTCCAGAATTGAGCCTATGTTTAATTGCTTTGTGCATCTCATTCCTATTTGTGATTATTGTTCCTAGGTATTTGAATTCAGCCACTTCCTCAAAATTTCCCTCATTTGTCATTAGCTGTCCATTTCCATTATATACTGAATTTCTACGTGTGACCATATATTTAGTTTTACTGATATTTACTTCCAGTCCTAATTTCTTAGTGTTACTCAATAGTGTGTGCGTGTTGGCCTTCAGTATCTCCTCGCTATCGGCCAGTAGTACTACATCATCAGCATAAACTAACAGCTTATTAATACCATTGAGTTGTAAGCCTTCCTCATTCTCTAAAGATTTAATGGCATGCTCTAGTACAAAATTAAATAGTAGAGGAGATAGTGCATATCCTTGCTTCAACCCATTCTGGATTTCAAAAGTGTCTGAAAACTGTTTGCCTGCACGCACCCTACTCTTTGAGCCATTTAGACACATTCGTATAAGTCTAACTAACTTTTTAGGAATTCCGAACTCCAGCAGGATACTATATAACTTCTCCCTCTTAATTGAATAATATGCTTTTTTGAAGTCTACATATAGTTGATGTACAGTACCATTATATTCCCATTTCTTTTCTAAAATCTGTCTTATACTAAAAATCTGATCTGTTGTAGACCTGTTTCTTCTAAATGCACATTGATGATCTCCTAGAATGTCATCAATATAGGGAGTAAGTCTGCTTACTAATATATTTGTAAGAATTTTGTACGAAGTTGAAAGTAATGAGATGCCCCTGTAGTTGTTGCAATCAGTTTTATCTCCTTTCTTATATTGAGAATAAAGTACTTAGGAAAATTTTTGGTAGGCCAAGAATGAGGTGGGAGAATAACATTAACTATGATTTGAGGGAAGTAGATTATACAGGGAATGATTGGAAAGCATTAGCTCAGGATAGGGATGTATGGAGAGCTTTTGCCCGGGCGGCCATGAACCTGGGTTCGATAGTGTCAGTGAGTAAGTAAGTAAGTAAGTAAGTAAGTAAGTAAGTAAGTAAGTAAGTAAGTAAGTAAGTAAGTAAGTAAGTAAGTATGGCTCTACAGGCTTAGAAAGCTCTTTGCCTACTACCCGGCCCCAGGCCTCACATCCACGCGTTAATCATAAAGGTGGACAATCATACAGGCATTATACGGTGACATGTAGTCAGCATGTCAAGTCCTCCACCATCATAGCTGGTTTCCTTAATCTGGAGCCGCTACTTATTGTAGTTAACCAAATTCGTCACGATGCTGGGTCGCCGAAATTCCAAGAGAATTTTTTTTCTCTCATGGGGACTCAAACCAGCGCAAGTCCCGTAGCTCTGCACCAAGGCATCCTGCATTAAAACAATCTGCTATGGCGCTGGATTGATTTATAAATAATTCCTGATCAATGCTGATATACAACTTTCGAGATGGAACTATGACATTTTCAGGGCACTTTACTCACTACAGAGATCGTCTGACTCAAGCTGTCCATTTTATTGTTAATTAACCAAATAGGCGTCGAGATACTCACTCAGCATCCAATGTTTTCGCAGGTGGAAACACGGGTTGGTAAACTGATCATGTGAATGTAACGAATTCTCGTCGTTGTCTTATTTGTTTATGTTAAACAGATGTTGTCGATCTTACATTTACGCTTATTGTTTCAACACAAGCTCATTGCGCATAAGAATTCCAATTATGAACCGCATTACCATAGTTGTGTTACGCGAGATGTCTTCAGCATTGTAAGAACGGCCTGTGCCATACTCCCTGTACAATGAGCTCCTGTAATAGATTCAGTTAAATAGTCCATCAACGACCGCATAGTTTATATGAAAAATTAAATAAATTTCTATGTTAAAATTAATTTACTTGGGTTGTAACTTTAATAGTGGCATATATTTATTTATTATTAGTACACTAGTGGCAGGCCTGTGAAACTTCTACAGTCCTTCAATGTAGTACCCAACATTGTCTACAACTCGTTGCCAACGATGTGGAAGTCATAGAATCCCTGTAGTAGCTCCTGTTTCTGTTGATGTTTCTGACGGACTGCCTTAATGCCAGCAAAATCTCAGAAACAGTCGGGAATCGAATGTCACAAAGTGGTTCTTTCATCTTAGGAATCACATCATAATCACAGGAGCTCAAGTCTGGTGAATGTGGTGGATGGAAAAGCAATATCCACCCCCAGCGACGATACAGATCAGCTACAGGATGTGCCGTGTGAGCCAGAGCAATATCCTGCAAAATGATTGGAGGGTTCTGCAAAAAAATTGGCGCTTCCTTCGCAACGCTGGTTTCAAGTTTTTCTTCAAATAGGACGGAAATACTGCGCATTAACTTTCTGTCCTTGCGTGATGGTAAGCGTTAGAATGACGCCATCGCAGTCGTAAGCAAGAATAATCATCACATTACCATTTTTAGGTGTACGACGCACCACTGTTTTGCATGGTGACCCGTGATGACGCCACTCATTGGATTGACGCTTAAGTAGAGGCTCGCATGACTGGGCCCAGGCTTCATCAAGCGCAATAATGCGGCGTAAGAAGGCGTCACCATCACGACCATAAAGCTGCAGGTGAGTCGTGTCGTAGCCATTGCTGCGCCTCAGTAAAATCCAGGGAACCCACTGAGATGCAAATTCTTGCATCCTCAGGCGTTTCTTTAGAATACGAAAAACAGTCATATGCGACAGTCCTTCTCCAGGGCTATCTCGTACCGTTTGTCTAGTACTGTGGAAAGAGTTTCCACGTCATCTTCACTAACACTGAGACGACGCCCCTCTAACCCACCTCGCCACAGTCCTGTATGGTAATGCCGACTCCCCACAAGACCTTCATGACATTGTCGTGCTGTACGGTCAAGGGCACATTGAATTTTCAGTGAAGATCGCTGTTCTTGTTTTGTAAACATGGCGAAATACAACATCTTGTAGCGGCATCTCAGAGGAGACTAACTTCCTCTCTCCAAAGCGCATGCACATAGAAACGTACGGACGAGTCTATTTACTGTAAGGTAGATCAGACATATATTAACATGTGACAGGAAGTTATAACAATTAACTCCGTCTGGCTTCGCTTCTACAGCAGTGTTCTCAGTATTTTCGTTACAGCCTACGTATATTCATTCAAGATATTACAGGTGAAACAATAAAACTGCTAGCGCAGATTTTTATATGTGATGACTAATTGTAATTAAAATTTCACATTCTGATGACTTGGTGCAGATCTACGGGGTTTGCGCTGGTTCCAGTCCCCGTAAGGGAAGATTTTTTTCTCATGGAATTTCGCCCATTATGGGACCGATGCCAACCCAGCATCATGAGGAATTTGGATAGCTACAACAAATAGCGGCTTCAGATTGAGATAACCAGCTTTATGGCTGGAGACATCATATGCAGACTAGATACAACTCGTATACTGACTTGGATGATCGTCCACTCTATTGTTAATATATGGAGATGTTAGGCCAGCAGCCGTCTGGTCTTCCAAGGTCTCTTTACACCTGTCGCACCATTAAGTTTAGATTTATTGTACAAAATTAGAAACTTACATGTCAATATATGTAACGGCTAAACTTCAGTATAAACTGAATTGTTTGGGATATCTAAACAAATATGTATATGTTTTTAAATATTACTATATTGTCAATTAAACTCAGTTGGAATTTTTTTAGAATAGCCTAAACACGACGGAGATTCACAGTAAATTTTCAAATATGCTTTATTTGCTTCACCGAACTTAATTTATTCTTCACAAACAAATTGCTGGCAATAATGATTCTTGTTTGAGTATTTAATTATCACACAATTCTTTTCACTAGCTATATTCGGAAAAAAAAATGTTCACACTTAATAGATATACTATAAAGGTCTGTTGCCATTCCTCAACATTCCATATAAACACTTAACAACTGATAATTGCGTAAATGTTTGCCTCATTAAACATCATTTTAAAACATTAATTTAAATTATTGCAAATAATTTTGCCTAATTGAAAAATTAAATAAGTTTCTTATACAAGAATTCTCCTAAACCAAAAAAATTCGATATACAGGTCCTAATAGATAGATAACCAGACAGACAGCTAGATAAATACATACACATTTATACAGGTAGATAGATAGACAAATGGGTAGGAAGATAGTGAAGTAGGTAGATAGATACAAATATCGGATGGAAAGAAATAGATACAAGCATAGAATCATATAGGTGCACACACAATGCATATAGATGTAAACATACCCAATGAAGATCTTCTTCTTCTTCTGCTTCATGAAATTAGTCCTTTTGACCTGTTTTCACATCAAGTGGGATTTAATGAATCCTCCCATCTAGTAAATGGGCGTCCAATGAAGATGAATTACAATATTCCACTCATCATCTTAATATAATAGCCCAACGATTTAATATGGAAATATCAACAACAAAATCTAAAGTTATGGTCTTTCAAGGGAAATTCCCAGTAAGAAGTAAAATTTGTATTCAGAATTCAATATTAGAGCAAGTAAATTCATTTAAATACTTAGGATATAATCTAACTTATAATGAGGAATGTGATATATCCTTTAAAATACAAAACTAAAATAAAGCCTTAAGAATTATCAACCAAGTTTTTAAACCATCAAAAGTGCAGAGATACACAAGAATGAAAATCTATAAAGTTCTCGCTAGACCCATAATCTGTTATGGCAGTGAAGCTTGGACCATCATAACTCAGGATGACCGTCATATTACAGCCACGGAGATGGAATTTCTGCGACGAACTGCAGGTTATAGCCTTCTAGACCACCAAAGAAATTCAACAATAGCCAGAGAGTTAAACATCGTACCTATATCTGAATACCTCTAAGAATATAGAAACAATTGGCTAGCCCATATTCACCGCATGGATCGTTACAGAATACCAAAACAAATTCTTCACTACATTTCTCGAGGCAGAAGATCTGTGGGTCGACCTTTTCGGAGATGGCGGGAGACCGTAACGGGCCACTAGGCCTAATACTTGAAAGGCAGATGATGATGATGATACAATCATACATAGCCCTATATACATAGAGAGCAGACACTAGGGAGTTTATATTAACTAATTTCTCACAATATTTCCGTTATGTCTATCTTCTAATATATATTAGAATATTCTATAATATTCCACAGGACCAGCCTCATGGGCTAGTGGTCAGCGTTTCTGACTACAGTGCATGAGGTCCCCGGTTTGATTCCCGGTCATACCATAGGAATTTTTCCTTAAATGGAATTATTCCTGTGGTTGTCCATGGTATGGAATTGGTTAAGTTTAGGTTAAGAACTCTCCTGGGGCTTCATCATCATTTATCACTCATCATATCATTGGGGTAACGTAATTCCGCCTGCCAGGTTCCCCCAACATAAGAAATGGATTACAATTCCGCCAATGCCAAAGGAGAAAGCCAGAAATGTCTTAAAAGACAACCTGGTGGCATTAGTCGCATCATAGTCATCATGTTCTCTCCATTACAGAACGATGCATTATTTTAGGAACCCTTTCTCAGACAAATGCGTTAGCCCTAAGAGAAGGTAACTCCAAAATCATTCCTAGCTCTCCAAGTTTAGAGGGTCGATGCACTATACCAGCTTCCTATTCGTCATAAGGAAAACGAAATAAAAAAAATTCCTTACTTGTAAATAATACTTTTAATTCAACAAATACTCTAAGAAAAATTTAACATCTTAACATGTTCATCTAATTAAATATTAGGTTTTAAGTCGCATTTCAGTCTCTGAAATGAATACATTACGAGCCTAAAATGTATTACTTTTTAAAAAATATAATTCTAGTGATAAATTAATATTAAGCGTTAGGACAAAACTCTTCGTATTTATAAATTGTTATTGTAAGCTACGTTTAACTCTTCGCCCTCATTAGTCTGTGTTTCCTCCTGCATTAATGTCGAAATTGTTAAATTAATTATTTATCAATAAAAATATAAATTATATCAATTAGGCCTACTAATTGTAGGGTTGATCAAAAGTTTGTATCAACATATTTTCATATTTTATCTGACGTTGTGATATGAATCCGAGGTTAGCAGGTTCGATCCTGTCAATGTAGATCGATTTTTTTTACTGGATTCCATAGTACGAATGACTTATAAGGTCCTTGGCCTATCAAATGGGGGCTGCCATCACATCCACATGCTCCTTTCACCGAAGTGGAAGATCATCCAGCCAATATAGGGGTAACATGTGGTTAGCATGTCGAGTCCCTCCAGATGTTTCAACTGATTTCGATAACACGAAAAAAAAAATTGTCAACAGTACGTGATGTTCCCAAGCAGTAGCCCAACATTGCTTAACTCCGTTCAGCGAACGAGAATCGGTGTTTTTTCACCATGGTATAGCAGTTGGCACATGGGATTTTTTAACTGTGGAAATTTCATGATTCCATTTATTCAGAGGAGAAGTTAAAAGCCATCATAACGGATAAATGTCAGTAAAAATACTAGATATGGGTTCATTCGGAAGGGAACTAAAGCCGTGGGATCTCGTATCATAGATTTGCAACACGTAAAATTACCTCAAGTCTGAAATGAGAAACCTCTGTGCTAAAAATCTTCGACCCTTAAACCCAGAATTTACTAGCGACGTTAAAAGCCTATGATGTAAATACGCATGTAAAATAAATAACAACAACGGATATAGGGCCTACGGCAGCTTAATGAATCCTATGAGAAACCTTTTTAAAAAATGTTATAACAACTATTTCCTTTACAAAATCTCCATTGCAGGGGCTCCCCATGGCATCGAAATAGCATGATTAAGGGCGGAATTCATGAAACCATCTTTACGCAATAAGCGACTCTTTCTCTCTCTCTATGACGTAGAGAGGGGGAAAGAGTCGCTCTTTGCATAAAGATGGTTTCATGAATTCCGCCCTGAGTGTTAGTATACTTCGCGCACTGTTACTGGCGGTGGGGACCGTTACTTATTTGCCGTCTTATAGCCTAAGGGCTACCTATCATTCTGCATCCCAACCCCTAGTATAGACCTGAAGGAAACGCTGTCTCTGTTGTTTGTATCAGTGTTGAGATAGTTCCTGTCGTATTCTACACGTGATAATTTTTCTGCCAGTTGGTAAATTTAGTTTAACTTAGTATAACTTATAAGTATAAATTGACATTTGAAATGCCTCTTCACTAATAACACATGATTCTATATTTTAAAATCAGTTAGTAGTACTAATTCGCATCTTATTTCCGCAATACAATAATGACATCACGACCCACCAGTTTAGAGAGCGCGAGCTATAAAATCACAATAATAATCAACCTGTCAGACGATCTATTTATGCGAATCAGCAATACGTTTGTGATTAGCGATGAATTAATCATGTTTTGTAACCGTTTCTGCTTTTAGAGCAGGGTTATATGATTATTCAATTAGTAGAGTAATTATTAATTATTAAATCACTGGCTATATCGAGCCCTTATGTTAACAGACGCCCGAATATGAAATTTTCAAAATTCCTAACTTGAGCTGATTTTCTAATCATTCCTTGAAGGCTATAATTTACCTTCGTCAAATGAGGGAAACTATATTTCTAACACCTCATCATTGGCCTGCCTACTGGGCGTTTCCCCTCATTCATTCCCCATTCGTCCCACATTCCCTGCCCATCGCAGTCTATGTTTCTTCTTATTGCATCTTCTTTCTTCCTATGGCTCTTACAACGCAAGTCAAGCCTTGATCCCTCGTTATTTTGTGGTTTCTTTTCGAGCTCATTTAGTTATGCTTATTTGTGAGTGACCTGTGATCAGCATGTCGCCTCAAGGTAACTAATGTATTACCTCGAAGGATGAATGTCGGTTAAATTTTGCACAGTGGCTTCTTTTTCAGGCTAAAGTCCTTTTACGAACTTGAAAATCTTCAGATTCGGGATCCACGGCTTAATGTTCCTCCCGGATGACTTGACCCTTGGACTTTTCCATCCTAAACTTGCATCGATCCGACTGGTTGGAATCCGCGATTTTTACTACATCTGATTTTGCATAAAGATCGTGCAGCTTATTATTGTGTAGTTTTCTCCATTCACCTGTCTGTTCGTCTCTCTATGGTCTAAACATTTTCTAATATTTGTAGTATTTTCTCTAATACACGTATTTTCTCCTCTCTTAAATTAAGATACTAAGTTTCATATAATATTTCCTAGGCCTTTTAAGGCCAGGTGGAAAAATAAACGTTCAATATATTTTTAGTTTAACATTTTTTCAGAGGGTTTGCTAAGGCAAGAGTCCCTGTACTGCATTATAGGATGCGTTTTCATAATTGAATTTATGTTTAATTTCTTTCTGCAAGTAGACCTATGGAATTTTGTTTAAACAATATTTAGTAAGTATTTAAATATCTCACTGCATCAGACCATACATCTGTTATACTAAAGACTGTTTTTATCAAAATATAAACCGAAAAAAGTAAATAAAGTGGATAAATTAACCCATTTTGTTAACGCGACGAGTAAAAAAAAAGTTAATAACCAGAAATTTTGCCTCGAGGTTTAGAATTTGTGCCACGACTTCCGCGTTTCTTGGCTAAGCACTTTAATTTTTGTATTTTGTGTAATAGCCTAGTGCCAGTACTTGTGGAAGAGCTTTGAAGCTTGTTAGAGGCAGTGACGAGGCAGTTCCTGGCATTGCTCTCCATCTAGCGGAGACCAGGAGCACGTCAGTCATCAGTCAAACTGCTGCATCCTGTTGTCAGACCAACGCAAATAACAACTTTCAAAGCAGTGACACAGTCCTGCTGGTGACAATACTATGCAGGTGTCATAGCTATCTTATATCAGTTTGCCATGTCCATCGCAGAAATTACCACTAGACGATGATTTTAAAGATTAAAACGTTATATGTTTTATATGGCCTGATTTTTTAAAATGTCTCTTGTTTGCTTTGGTTAAGAAAACTCGGGGTTCTATGCCACCTACTTAAATTCAAATAAAAATGGAAAAACACAATGTATTGTTGCAGTATACAACCTGAGAGAAATATACACCTGGATTTAAAAAAAAATGTAAAAGTTGGTTTAAAGTGAGAAGCTTGAGCTCAAAGTAATCTAAAATCAGCATATTTGCAATGTAAAATGTGTTTTAGTCATTGCTCAGACAGTGTAGCCAACTTATCGCAAAAATCAGCTAACGAAAAATTGGACGCAGGAAATTACTACAGACCTTACGGGCTGCACCAGTGTCCTCCTACGTCATTGGGGTAGATGTCAAACTCATAATAACGGTATTTGTTTGTTTAGGGAGGGTGGAGGGGCAAGGTTTGCAGTACTTTCTCAAAATCTATGTACTATACATTTAAATGACTGTACATTTTTATGACATGCAAACGAGTTTTATAGTAAATATGAGAAAATTCAAATAAAACAAGGCATTTAAGTATTTAAGTAGATGAAAAACTCACAATTAATCAGGTAAAGGAGCTACTCCTGGATCGCCATATTCGTTGCTGCTTTCATCAATGTTAGAACAACTGTCGTCAGATTCTTCAAGATTGATGACAATATTATCGTGTACCATATCCAGGAGGCCATCAGTTTCTCACATATGTTTTCAACATCTTGTATTTGTCGAACATAATTAGTCCACTGTTGTTGTGTTACTTCACTAACGCTCGATTCCAGCAATTCCAGAACTTTATTTATATTAAGTGTTTTCATGTGACACTTTCCTCTTAATTTGACTCCACACCTCTTCAATTGGATTTAATTCACAGTGATAAGGTGGGAGCCGCAATACTTCATGTCCATGTTGTCGAGCCATTTCGTCGACAATGTATTCAGGTTTGTATCGAACCCGAACTGATTCCAATATCTCCACAAGCTCCATCTTATGCATTTCATCATCCATAGGGATACCTTTGGAGATTAGCCATGATTTGATTACTACCTTCCTGTTACCCTTTGTAGGTAATTTTTCCTCATTCCTGGAATGAATAGAAGCATTGTCTAGTACAATCACACTGTTCGCTGGTATATTGGGAAACAGTTTTTCTGAAAAATGTTTTTCATACAATGACCCAGTCATTTTATTATGGTAGTCACCATCTTTCTTTCCATGATAAATCAGCCTAGATTCAGGAATAAAATCATTTTCATTGCCTGCGTGGACTAATATTATATGTCCACCTTTCCCTGAGGGCATTTTATTTCCTGTTGTCAGATTTTCCTTCCGGGCTTGCGATGCAGAGGTAATTGTTGTGTCCATCCAAGATTTAGAGGTGATGCAGCCTGCATTTATCCAGGTCTCATCGGTATAAATGATGCTTCTATTGTTTGCTCTGTGATGTCTTATAGCCCTTAAGTACCGATGTCTCAAAGTAATAATGCCATCTCTATCAATTAGCATAGAGTTCTTCTTTCTTTTCGTGAACTGGAAGCTTAAATCCAGTAGAATCCTTCTTAATGTTGGAATAGATGTACTAGGCATATCAGAGTCTTCACCAAGGACTGATTTAACATTTTTCAACGTCGGTAGAGTGTTTCGTTTATAAAACATATGAATACGATGCCTTATTGCAGCCTGAGTAAGAGAATCGTATTTTTCCTGTCTTGTCTTCTGTATTCCAGGACTCTTCTTTTTTACGGGTGTTGAAACTTTCCCCTTCACTTTAAGTTCTTTCCTTATTGTCAACACTAGCTTATAAGTGGCTGCTGCGGTATGCTTTTCAGCTTCAGTCACCCTGAATGCAAATATAAGTTCAAAATCATCTTTCTTTCATCGGAAGTCAAAATTATTTTCCGGTTACTCAATTTTTTTTAGCATTCCGGGGACTTTTCCATTGTTTCAGCCAACAATAAACTATAACGAAGGTTGAAATATTGTTACAGATTTATTACTGTTGTAGAATAAAATAAAACTATCTATTAAACAAATTTAAAAAAAATTAAAGCAGAAGACACAAGAGAGTGTACAGGTCCGCACGAGCTCAGTGACAAGTGGTAACTGTTTTTATCTTTAAAAGGGGTGGCTTGGACGACTACAACTTACAACTCTGTACCTGCTGTGTTGCATAATTCAGTTATAGGCCTATATAAGGATTTCACTCAAGAAAATACTGTTAAAATGGCAACCTAGTTCCCTATTCCAAACACATAGTAACTTCCTAGGTTGAATCTGAATGTAACTCGCCCGTTTTCTAATCCTAACTTGCTTAAACTAACACTAACTTGCTCATCTAGCATTATTGCTCACCTAGCATTATTGCCCATTTCCTCACCCTAACTTGCCTACTAATGTAGGTGGATTCTTGGGATAGAATTCCTTTAAATATGAGCAAATATGTTGGCAATTGGTTCTAGCGGGAACATGTATTATCACATTGGCCAATAGAATGCTAAGAGTCACATGTTGTTCGATCATTAGTGGCACGGTGGCATAGAAGAGCCGAAGATTCTTATAATATAGGCTATATCCTCTATATCCTCTATCTCTCTCTCTCTCTTTGCTCGACAGGTCTACAAAATGCTTGGCATACCAGCCGCCTACAGGTCTCACATCAACATGTGCCAATTGTGGATGATCATAAAGCCAGAATAGAGGTGACGTATGATCAACAAGTCATGTGGTTTACCGAACCTGAAACCGCTACTTGCTCTAGCTATTCAAACTTCTCACGATATTGGGTGGTAATCGATCGCATATTGGTCGAAATCCCATGGGATAATTTCTTCTTCTCCCATTGGACTGAAAAGGGGCTTGGGATAAACCAGGGAGAAACACCCAGTTGATAAACTGAGAATGAGGGGGAAAAAATAACATTAACTATGATTTGAGGGAGGTACATTATACGGGGGATGATTGGAAAACATTAGTTCAAGGGAAGTGTGGAGAGCTTATGTCTGTGCGACATGAATCTACAGTTTCGATAGTGACAGTTAGTTATGGGAACACTAACCAGAGCATGTCTAGTATTTCTGCGCCAGGGCATAAAGCATTTGATCGATCGGCTAAGAAGCGGCATCTTCCAACATCTAAATCATTCAAATTCTGACTTGAAGAGGTGAAAACCGGCCGTGAGGGTCCATGGGACTTTGACGAGGACGCAAGGATCCACAATTCTTAGAAAAAGTCGAGAATAAAATAGGGTGGTTAGTACTATGTCCTTCCCAACTTTACTCCCTGTAACGTTCCGGGGCCACACGTTATAGAAGCCAGAGACAGTCTCAATATCAGTATCAGGGCGAATGAGTAAATAAGAATATTTAATGTTGAGCTGCCCGGGATCGAATCGGGCCGTCCTTCCCATAGACACCTGGACGTATAGAGGCAGATAACGTGAACATGTTAATGAAAAGTGACCACTTGGCTGGCATTGAATTAATGGCATTTTATAATCCTTGATGTGTATTTCCGATAATAGAAATCTCATTTTTGGCCTAACTGATGGGTGCCGTTCCAGTTTCTGAACTCAGACACTATTGTTAGCGACTTTACTGTAAGATATAATGAATATCTATCATCATCATCATCAACTCTTCAAGGTTTATATTGTAGTTATATGAACTTTTTCTAACGTTCCTTGGTCATCCCAATTCCGTTTTCCTGTAACTATGTAGTTATAAGCTTGTCTTGGAATACGGAATGTTGGCATCATCAATACATGGGAATTCAATCTACCTAGGTATTTCTATAATCCAAAAATTTTTCATAGAGGGGTAAGATGTTGAGGTCGTTGCGGATATCTTAGTTTTTTCTTTATCTTCTTCAATTCCTGGTTAAGGTATTGATTGCCTGTTTAGTCTTCACTAATAGATCTAAGACCATCTCTTCCGTGAAAGTCCAATATCTCTTCTTCTTCTCAGAAAATAACACTGAGCAACAAAAAAGAAACTTTTTTTTTTGTCTCGGAAAGAAAAATATGTGATTCTGATAGTATTTGTTCTCCTGAATTAAAATATGATATCGGTTTTTCTCCATCACGCAAGGTTTCCGGGAGACTGGAATTTATAATTTCAAACACTTTAATATTTTCTACATTCGTAACTACACAATATTCGAACATTCGGATTCACTTAGAAAGTAAGATATGACAGTTTTCTGCTATATTTCGCCTGTGCAGCATCCCTCTTGATGGTCCAACAATAATCGGCCAGTATATTATGATTCCATTTGCCTTGATATCGCTTTTCCATAGCTGAAATCTCCTTAGTTAGCTCATTTGGGTTTTATTTTACAATGGACAAATGGACGAAAAAAACGTTTATTAAAAAATAATTATTTAAATCCATTAATTTAAATTGAAATAAAAAAAACTGTGGGTGATGGAGAAATTCCGAATGCTTATTTCAAAACACGACAAAGAAACTGCATTAAGTACAACTATTGGTACTCATGAGACACAAATCATGTTGACTAGTGTAATGTAAGATTTTCTTTGATAATCTACTCTCTTCCATTTTTTCTACATTCTCTTTCCATTGTTTCTTGTTATTAGATATATTTTTTTTTATGGAGTAGATCTACAGTTCTTCAGGAATATCCTAGTTTCTTATCTGGACCAGTCTAGTACTCCTTTTACTCTAGGCCTACTTAAAAATCTCATCTCAACTGCTTGGGTTTTACTTTATTGTTCGGTAATAATCCAAGATTCGGACGGACCTAATCTTCGTTTCTTATTTTATCTAATTTAGAACATCCCTTAATAGATTTAAAAAACTGTATTTCTAATGACTGAATTTTATTCCAATCTCTCTTTCACAGTGTCCAAGTTTTACTACCATTTAACAGTGTTGGAACTGCCACAACCTTGTAAAGTTGTATACTTATATTCGTATATTCTGGTGTTCTTTTTTATGTTTTAACTATAATTCTGTATAATTATAAACCAAAAGGGAGAAGAATGTTGGGAAGACCATTGAAGAGATGGAAGGACCAATTCGACCTATAATGAGATCGGAACAGGCCATTGGCCTTAATCCTTGTTTTTGGATGATGATGATGATGACTATAATTCTTGTGATTTTATGAAAATGTGCTGGCTTATTAGTTATATCTTTAACTTTGTCATATGTAACGTGACAGCCTAAGTAATCGCTAGAATTTTTTTCTAAACATGTTTTGTCATCTAATGTAATTTTCGAGCATATTGGGTAATTGCACTTAAAAGTAATGATATTAATTTTAGGCACTGAGATCTTAAAACTATAATTATCACTCAATTTCTGAAGTTCAAACATACTTTTTTGTAGGTAATCTTCCTTCTCTTGTATAATGAGCATATCATCAGCGAAAACCAAAGTCTTAATTCTTAAAGTATTGCTAAATTTAATAGCTGGATGAATTTTCTCATTCAATTTTCTTAATATATATCGTCCATATAAAGCTTGAAAAGTAATGGGTCCAAGAAACAAAATGATTTAGGAAATGGAAGAATGTCTAAAAAATTATATACGAGGGTCAATCATGGAGTAAGACAAGGTTAACGATTTTTATTATTTTTCTCGCTTTACTTCACTTTACAAACATTTTACTCAATATTACAATTAGTATAGATCTAATTTGTATTATTAATAATAGATAAATTGTTTATTTAACAATTAATGCATGATCAATTACAGACCAACGAGGGCGAAGGATTAATTGAATGTTCTACCTTAAAAACAGTTTATAACTGCAATGAGTTTTGCCCTAACGTTTACTATTTATTAATTATTATGTAAATAGAATTATAGGGAAGTAGATTATACAGGGAATGATTGGAAAACATTAGCTTAGGATAGGGCTGTGTGGAGAACTTATGTCCGCGCGGTCATAAACCTACGGGTACGATAGTACCAGTGAGTTAGTTATCATTAGAATTGTTGTATTTTATATAAAGACATGCATTTTAAGATATCTAAACAATACATATATTTTTTAAGTTAAATATATTCCTAATTAACTTTTTTTTAAATACAGTCAGATAATTCGAATCGGAGACAAAGTTTTTTGAATGCGAGTTCCTCACAACTAACTCTTGTTAAAAACAAAATATGTGCAATTTATCAGAAAGGTTGTTGGCAGAAATTAATTGAAAATCAAATTAATTTATTACTTAAGTGCATTTATTTCTCGAAATTGAGGTTACCATATGTTGAATTATCATTTGTAGCCCTTAGATACACAAGTTAACCATTTTAATATTAATTAGAAACTGTACGTTCTTCTGTATGAGTGGAATACAAAATCTATTCTCGCTAAAAAAATAAATCAACCACTTACATACGAGGTCGTTTACTTAAAATGGATGTGAAAGTTAGTAGGTAATAATCAATAATTGTCTAAATTATTTCTTCATGTGTTACAAATATGTCTTACCCTTAGGAGAAATAAGATATTTTAACTTAGGATAATTTAATAACTGTAATTTTATTTAATTTTAGTAAATTAAAGCAATCTTTGTTTGTTACAGTAAGTTCATGCCATTTAGACTGAACCATTTCGATATTATGAAATATTGTTTTTTAAATTGACAAAACTCTGATGGAAAAATGTTGAATTAAATTAAAAAGAGCCTGTTTTAAACATTTAACTAGAAGACTAGAGTAGCCCTTCGCCGTGGCTTGATCGGTAGAGTCTCTTCCTCCACTAAACTACCCAGGTTCGATTCCCGGTAGTATAGAGAATTTTAAATCTCTATCTGGGGATATATGTATATGCATGTGTGTGTGTGTGTGTGTGTGTGTGTATCCTGTACTTGTGTTTGTAGGAAAAATGTAAAAAAAAAGGGAAAGCAAGAATAAAGTATAAAAAGACCCTAAAATTAAAACGTTTATTTGCACATATCAATGTAAGTGACTCCCAATGCTCATTCTATACCACAATATCTGACGTCACGCGTTCATTTAGAATTTTTTTTTTAAATTACGACTTTACTGAGATAAAACAGTAGGCCAAAAAAGAGGAGTGTGCTGGTAATAGATCATTAAAGAGTGACAGTTTTTATAAACATATAGATTAAAATAGTTGCCAGATTTTTCATTAGGTCTCTTTGACAACTGAAGGAAAGGGATCATTAAAAAACTCTTTGTAGTATTTCTCTCTGCGACCACAGGTCAACGGTACTCGCCTCTGGTTTCATAGATCGTGGGTTCAAATCCGGCAGAGGTCGATCGATTTTTTAAAGGCGTAAAATCGTGATAATGGCTTTTATCGAAAGGGAAGTAGAGACTTGCACAGATCCTCGAACCTGAAAAGAGGAAACCTCTGTGAAAAATCTGTCGGTACTTTCACGCCAGCATTGAATTATGATGTTATTGACCTGAAATGTATTAAACAATAGTTCATCTGTGCAAACACATGCTCTTATGTATTACAAATATTCTTGCCATCCCAACTTCTTTCAATTCTTTTTTTAATTAAAAATATTGTCGGCTTTAAATTCTGCTACTTTAAAAAATATTCATTGCTCTTTTCTTGTCTTTCTCACAATGTTTATTTAAACTTTATTTTATACTTTATCTTTACCTTGGTCCTTGGCCTTTTCACAGTGGCAATCCTAATAAAGCAGAGTTGATTGAATTTATAATAATAGTTGAATTTGCAGAGAGATGTCGCGCAGACCTAGTTCACCCAATATGAGAAGATCTCTACTTTATTTTTGATATGAGCTTGTTTTGTGTGGTTATATTCCAGGCACTTGAAATGTCTTCGTCTTTTATGTTTGTGCTGCAATGGAGGTGGAAGGGAGTATAGTACTGTAATCTTAGTTCTTTTATAAAAGTAGCGTAAGGCAACTTTTGTCCTTTTCCTGTTACTTGGGGGCAACAACGATCTCTACAACATTCTACGGAAATTTAAATGGTGTATGTTTACAAAGCCGTTGACTCAGGAAACGCAATTCCTGTGGGGAATCAAATCGAACATTCCCAATTATAATTTAGTTTGTAACTCTAACACTGTGATGGATTGGGAAATGAAGTCCCACTGAGTCGTAAATTACTGCGCTTATCGTATCAAACATCATCCTTTATATTTAAGAAAGTGCATGGAAACTACAGTATTGCTGTTCTGACACGGTGGTAACGATAAAGCAGATGGGAATAGTAGGTGTATAAATTGAAGGAGTAGAAAAAACAAATATTTAGGAGCTCAGTGATAACAAGGAAGTTGCCCCGCGCCGTAGCCGAGTGGATAAGACAAGAAGCCTTGGCGCAGAGCTACGGGACTTGAGGTGGTTCGAGTCTCTATAGGGGAAGAAATTTTCTCATGGAATTTCGGCCAGTATGGGTCCGGAGCCCAACAGTTAAGTCTCGTAGACTGCGATGGGCAGGACATGTTGCGCGTATGAGGAATGAAAGACGTGCATGGAAGCTTCTTGTAGGAAAGCCAGAGGGAAAACGCATAGTCGGTAGACCAAGAATGAGATGGGAGAATAACATTAATTATGATTTAAGGGAGGTGGATTATACAGGGAATGATTGGAAAGCATTAGCTCAGGATAGGGGTGTATGGAGAGCTTTATGTGTGCGCGGCCATGAACCTACGGGTTCGATAGTGCCAGTGAGTAAGTAAGTATGGGACCGGTGCCCGGTGATCACCGAAAGAGTGATCAGCACAATTTCAGGACCTCCTCCAAGACAACACAGCATTAAGAAGAAACACGTCATTCACATACACATTCATACTAAATACGGCGAATATGGTAATGATGGCAAGATGATGTTCGGGGACCGTTTAGTCCTTAAAGTTTCCTGACATTTATCTTATAGGCGAGGAAACTTGTGCCGACTGGAGTTGGATCCCGCGCCCGCTGTGTATCGAGGACCACACCAGTGGACTTTATATTATATCAAATGCCGAATATCGTACAAATGATAGAAGTTGTGAGAGGATATAGAGAACATCTCTTATTAAATATAGAAGCGACAGTTAATATAGTATAAACACGAAATTAAGATGGACAACATAAGAAGGCCAAGTATCTTAGTATAGTGATCAGGTAGAAAGAGATGGGAACACCCTAAACAACGAAATGAAATGGATTGAAAGAGAACTGGTTGGATAGATGGGTGCGGAATTTTCCCTTAAAATATTTGAATATTACGTTTTAAAAAAGAGCTGAGATGTTTGCAGCCGAAGCAAAGTTGAGATTAGAATTTCGAAACAACTTAAACATTTAATGTAATGTCGTTTTGTAACAACTCGAGTCTTTAGCGTCCGAAATTGATACTTGGACATCAAAGGGCGAAAAAAAATTGTTCAGAGCTCTCTTCTTTCAGACTTAATGTTCTTTTACTCGTATTAGTCGTAAATTTACGACTTCCCGGTTTCACTTCCCTTCCGAAGGAAACCATACTCAAGATTTTTCTCTCTTTAAGAACCAGCCGGTTAGAACCCGCGATCTAAGTACAACAGACGAGGATGGAAATCATTAGTCTACAAAACCGTCTTTTTAATAAATAACTTTTTAACAATCGATACAAAACGACCTCTCAAAAAGTATGCTAGCATTAACTATTTCGTATTTAATGTTGAGATTATTTGGTACGCTGCATTTCAAGATAAAATACAAACGAAAGTACGCCCAACATATTAAAATATATGCGAACATAAACTCACAGTGTATTGAGTAATTTGCTGTATCACTCGTAAAAAAAAGACAAAAGGAAAAGGTTGTTTGAATCAATATATATTAAAAGCATTACCCAGGAGCCGAATTTTATTATCTTTTATTTAAAAAAACTCTTGTTTGAACTTTTACTTTTATTTTCATAAAATAAGAAACTTTTATTAAAAAACTTTTAGAATAAAAGTTTTTTTTAACAGTTATTTTTCATGCTTTAAAAATAATTTGTGGTAACTGTTATTTAAAACACAAATTGTAAAAAGTTTTATAAAATTATCCTAATTAGAATAATTATAGCAATTTATTTAAACATTTTTACAACTTTTTTTTAAAATTTATAATTCAAGGCAACTAAATATTTTTAAAGCACATCATATTTATAAAGTTTATATTACAAATCTTTAAGCAATACAAGGCAATTTTAATAATACGTATTTTTTTCTCATCAACCATTCAAGTCTCTAAATTTATTTACTGTTTTAATACGTTTTAATTTATAAATATTCAATAATTTACTGAAAATTTACGTTTAATAAAGTTTGAGTATTGCACATACTTATAAAAAACCTAAAAATAAAGTCTTACAGGAAAACTATTATTAAAAAACTTTTAAAGTTTTTGTTACATTTATTTTTCAACATAATAAAAAAAAGTTTATACTTGATAGTTAAACTGTTACTTATTGCTAAATGTGAATGTCTGTTTCGGTCTGGTGTTATCAGTATTATCAACTTTTTTTAGCAATTCCCTGTATACTTACCCTCCTTCAAATAACGGTTGACCCTCTCATCTCATTCTTTTCCTCTCGTCTGGATATTTTTCCTCTAAATTCCTATAAGAAATTTGTGTCAATTTCCATTCCCCGTTCGTGCTATGTGTCCTGCCTTCATAATCTGCGATACTTTTATTACATCTGGTTTTCCATAAACATCATGTAGCTCACACATGAAGTTTTATCCATTGACCTATCTCTCTTTGGTCCAAACATTTCCTTAAGCATTTTAATCTCAAATACTCCTAATACTTTCTCTTCTCTAAAAGTAAGAGATCATGATCCACATACATATAATTAAAATAGTCGCAGTTAAATGTATTTTTAATTTAACATTTTTAGGGGAAGTTGAAATGACAAGAGTCTTTGTAAAGCTTTAACAGCATTTCGAAAATTGAGCCTATGCTTCTGAAATAATGTTAACAATAATAATTTTTCGAACACGTGTGATTTCTCAACGGGAGCACAGATTTAAATTTAAGCTACATACTGTTTGTTAATCTTTAATTTATTTTAGATTATTTTGAGGTGAACGCATATTATTGTATTCTATTATGTATTTATCAATAATTTTATTGAAACTTCTAAACAAATAATTTGCACTGTAAAAATCTCTTCCAAGGCCGTAAACAACTACTAAAATTGCAAGCTGATATGTTTATTCTCTGAAATTACTCAATAACCTTTATAAACATACTATTATTTATTTTGAAGCGCCATATTAATAAAGCAAAATCGGTTTTCTAAAGGATTCGACACTTGAACAAAAACAAGCTATTTTTTACCAATAAAAACGTAAAATAACACCAATACAGGCCCTATAATACTCTTGGACTAGCAAGGGTTAAGGCTCCCATTATTTTAGACAATCGTAACTATATGTCAGCCAGGTTATCAGCCCTACGTGACGCAGAACGTACTGAGTCGACTCCAGGGTTATGGTGACGCCAAAAGTTTTTGTTTGACTAGTTTAAAAATCTTGAACGCATCGAGAATCGAACACGCGACCCATTGCGCATTGCCTTAATCTTGTATCCTATGGCGTGTCCCATGTTTAAGAACAAACTAATTAACTCAATCACTAATTAACCAACTAATTAACTGACAGGAACTTAATAACCGGCAGATTCATGGCCGTGCGGGCATAAGCTCTCCATCCCTATCTTGATCTAGATTTTTTCAATTATTTCCTGTAGGATACACAATCCACAACTTCAAATCATGATTGTGTTATGCTCCCACCGAATTCTTGCCCTACCTACTGAAACCTCACCTCTACTTTTCCTCTACTTTCATCAAGTTTTCATTCCTCTCTTTCATTCCGCATGTCATCGAAATGACTTTATCCGGTTTTCCATAAACAAAATATAGCTCACTATTATGTAATTTTCTCCATTTATTTTCGCCTCTCTTTAACCGTACAATTTCTGTTCTGAAATACTAGTAATATTTTCTTCTTTCTTAACGTGAGAGATCATCTTTCGCATCTATATTTATCGGTATTTCTGTCTATACCCGATTTCCCAAGTAGAGCAAGGGAACTCCTGTGCTGTAGTTTCTTAACGAAACTAATTTATTTACGCTTATACCCCTACATTTGTCAGTGAGTGATAAGTGATTGGCTCGTCGTTTCAAATGACAACCAGTAGTAGCTAATGATTGGGAAAGCCATATTAATTTTTTCTAAGATGCTCTGATTTAGACTTGAGATTTAATATGAGCCCGAAAATTTTTCAGATTCAGTACCCATGGCTTAAAATCGCTCCCTGAACATTTGTCCCTTGGATTTTTACACCATAAAAATCTATCGACTTCGGCCTGCTTTGAACCCGCGACCCTCGGGACCAGAGGCAAGGAATTTAACCCCTAGAGCATTAATAACTAAGTTAATAAAAATGTTTATTCTTATTACAATGTATCTCGATAAAAGTAAAGTTATGAAGAACACGGTTTCCTTTACTTACGTCAGTGTGGAAAAATCACTGTTCCTCTATGTGAATACTTTTTTTTTTTTTTTTGCCTTGAAGGTTGTATTAATTTTAAACAGTAGGCAGGTCACATGGGGTTCTGTGCTCATGACACTGAGCAAACATATCCCGTCCTGACGACAAAACTTGTGACGAAGGAGACAGGGAATGAGTAAAGTTTGTTTTCCATTTCCTCCTACTCTTCACCTTCGCTTTGGCTCCCCCGCAAAGGAAATTCTGTTCCCCAGCTTCCCGACAACTGTTCATTGTTGGAAAAGCGGGAGGAGAAGGAATGAGAACAACTTAAAAATTCATAACTTCATTTCGCCCAGTGTAGCCCCTGGAGTCTCAGCGACGTCATGCCTGTTTGAACAAATCGAGGTAGTGTGGTTACGTTACATAAGGACGTAGTATTCTGCATCATCATGTGCACTCAGGCAAAACAAATAGGGATTTCCCATTAAGAGTGTTCCATATCTTCTGCTCTCCCGAGACTAGGAAATAACCTAGGTATCTGAACTACGTTCAAGTTTGTACAATAAGAATATGCTACAAATTCAAAAATCTATAAGTGTACCAGCATAGCACATAAATACAATGTTATGCATAATAATAATAATAATAATAATAATAATAATAATAATAATAATAATAATAATAATAATAATAATAATAATAACAATCGGGAATTAAATATTAGCAGCAACAAAACCAAATCTCACGACAGGGCTAGAAAATCAAGAGAAATTACAATATGAAAACGTGGAAATTAAGAAAGTTGAAAAATTCAAATACTCGTATTCGGATCAATTTTATAAACAGATGGGAAAAGTTATAGTGAAATTGAGAAAATAATTGGTGAAGGAGGAAAATTGTACGAGAAAATTTCTTCTCTCGTGGTAACTCGAAGAAACTCAAGTCCCGTAACTCTAGACCAAATCTTCCTAATGATTTTTTCTCCAGAGATTTCCCAATAAAAAAAATTTACAGCATATCTGCTGTCATCCAATAGTGTTACATAACCTGCCCATCTCATTCTTCTAAACTTAATATACCTGAAACATTAAGGCAACGACATAGTAGTAACAACAGTAGTGGGTATGTACTAGTAATTGTAGTCTCCGTCTGGCTGTACCTGTACAATTTAGTTATGTTTATTTCCCTACATATGTCAGCGAGTGACACCTAGCAGACAATTAAGCTTTACTTGAATGGGTAAGGTCGATTAAATTTTGCTCATATGCCTAATTTTGGCTTGACGTTCTTTTGCAAGTTCGAAAATGTTCATTCGAAACTCATGGCTTAAAGTCCCTCTTGACGGACTTGTCTCTCGGAAAAATCCATCGACCTAGGCCGCGATTAAGCACGCGACCCTCGGCAGAAATTAAAAATAACTCTTAAACTATCAGGCTAAATTACTACTAGTAGAATGATCTCCATTAGCCTTCTAGTCTCCAAATAAAGCTGTGCGATAACCATGGTACTTTTTGGTCTTTTGTAGATTACTGTAATTTTGAATGTATTCACCATTGATACAGAGTTCGGCTTCATGCACAAAGTGGATGAAAAACAAAAAAGGCAATGACGACCAGTAGATAGGGCTATGCTCTCGGGAAGTTTTTTATCTGAAGTTCCAAAGTTTGTCTGCTCTGTTGAATATACGTAGACCTACGTGATTTTTTAATACTGATTTTGAATTTCTGCTACATTATTCGACGCATAGAATGTATCGAGAGTTTGTTTCGGATTGTTGATTTATCGTAGTTCCTTTCTTTGGGTAATTTATATGGCCTCTCATTTCCAAGTACAACACAATCAGATGATATCCACAGGAAGACTGGATCTTTGTTGAAGTTCTGGATTCTTTTAATACAATTTTGAATTTCTGGAATATTTTTGTTCTGTTTATAGAGGAGATGGCTTGGATGACAGATTTAGAATCACCCAGTGTAACTGCTTCAATTGAAACTGTTGGACTTTATTACCAGTTGATTGACAGCCAAGTTGATTGCTTCGATTTCTCCATCGAAATTACTTTGATGCTCTCCTATAGATTTGTAAAAACTAGATAATGAGCTGTAGACACGTACCTCTATATCATGTTTTCCCTCATGTGGGACAATTATGTAAATTATGGAAGTTCTCGTTGTGAAACTTTCTCCATTTTTATCCCTTATGAAACCGAATATTCATCCTAGATTATTTTTTAATATTTTTAGCTTTCCCCCCCCCATAATATTTCTTATTCCTAACACCACAGACGTATCTTATTATTTAACTAACTCACTGGCACTATCGAACCCGTAGGTTCATTGTTACGCGCACATAAGCTCTCCATACATCCCTACATTGAGCTAATGGTTTCCAATCATCCCATGTATAATCTACTTCCCTAAAGTCATTTAATTGTCCTACCTCATTTTTGGTCTACCAACTGGGCGTTTCCCTCTGAATTGGCTACACGTGTAGTTTATAATGGAAAAATTATTAGCTAGATATAGGTAAACATATACATATAACTTCTTTTCATGAAAAAGTTACGTCTTGCTGCAGGAAATGCTGACCATAATATTCTTATGCAAATTTCGCAAAATGACAATGAAAAGTCAGATCATTTAGAACATTATTCAGAGTCTCAAGAATACCCATCGTCCAGATGGCGTAGAGAAACTCGAGTTTCACTTCAGGTATATTACTTACGGGATTTACGAGTCAAAGTGTGCAATTTAGTCAAGGACATATATAATTTTTAGAAGAGATCAAAATCGGTAGAGGATTTTAAAAAAATCACCAAAGAAACATAAAATACATAGTTAAAAAAAAGAGATTGACTTTTATATGTAGGAGAATTAATAGAATATTATTTCTTTGCTGTTTAGACAAAATTCATATTAGATTTTAATTAAACTCAAATGTCACATAACTCAATGCTTAAGGTATAGTAAAAATTTTGAACCAAAATCATATAACTCCATTATGAAAATGAAACCAGAGTTTAGTAATTAGAATAATGCAAATTTAGAAATTCCATTACAGAAAATATATCAGACAAGCAGTAAATAAATACTCGTAATTATCAATTCGTCTATTGATATGTAAAAAGGTAAACACTAATTCATCTATAAAAGACGCAGTGTAAGTTAATCATTATTGTAACTGCAAAAACAAGTAAACAAGTTTGTTACTACATATCGCACTGACCTTGTTTCAAATTGCTTTATTTTTCTTTTCTACTTTAAGTTTTTAGGCCCATAAACCTACCACAAAAATACGTGTGTTAATAAATATACTATGTATTTTCTTATTAATTTCGTAATACTGTTGTATACACATTTGTTGTATCTGGACTGGGTCCGATCAGGAGCTTATGCTCATTTGGGTATCCCTTGGAAATGTAGCCTCTATTTATGCATGCACGTATGTATAGAAAAAAAAATGGCATTTTTAGGAAAGTCGCCCATAAGGTCGAAAATAATAATAGAAAATAAACCTGTTTCACTAGCGTTAAGTTCTATTTATCTAGGTTGTGAAATGGGTTCTGGATATGGAACAAGAAATTATATAGGCCTAGACAATAAATTATCAAAATTTCAAATGATATGTGGCACCATTCATTGAATATAAAACAAGGAAGGATAAAGGGTACAAGGTTGAGTTATACAAAACAATGGCAGTACCGGTACATTTATACGGTAGTGAGTCCTGGGTAACAAATAAAAGGAGTTCGATTGGAATACAAAGTGCAGAAATTACACAAATTTGGACCACATAAGAAATGAAAAAATAAGAAGTGAATTAGAAATACATTCATTAAATTATAAAATTCAACAACACAGCGTCGCACATACAGAAAAATGCACGATGTAGCTGGACAAAATTATATTTTGAACCTACTACGAAATGTGAAAAGGTAGTGAAACATATACTATATGAATCAAAGTTTTAAACTGTATGCATGTTTTGATTATGCTGTCAATAGTATCCTCGCTACAGCCATCTAAAGTTATCGCTCAGAATGCCATGTGCGCAGAGTCCTTGAAAGATTAAATTTACCCCTGGTTATTTCCTCGCATTATTCTTCTTACTTCGTCGTGTGAGTGACTTTTTCGCATGGATTCTGTAGTAGAGAGTATGCTCTTTCATAATATACTAATTATTTTAGTAGTATTAATTGTTTATTAATTTATGACGCATTTTATAAAGTATTGCAATTATATAAAATTACAATAAAATAATAAGATTTGACAAGGGTTACAAAAAGGTCTATCCTGGTCCATCTTTTCTTTCTATGTTAGGATGTTTTCTACACTGATTTAGATTATTATACAAAAAAATTAAATATCACTATTAATCACTTTCTTAAATAGAGTTATTTCTTTACAGGTAGTCGTGTTTGCACTCATACTAGTAATTCGGTGGACAGTGCAAAAAATAAAAAAAAACATGAATAATTTTTACTACTTTAAGGCAATCAATTTTTAAATGATCCACTACTAAGTATTATCAAGAGATTTCTATTATATTTTAGAGAAATTTAGAATAAATAAGTGCCATTCTGAGATAGAAAAATGTTTGAAACGTAAGGTGAGTGCGTTTACATCAATCCTAATTTCGAAGTAGAGGGCAAGTAGGCAGATAAATGAAAAATTTACAAAGAAAAACTATCAGTGGTTACACACAGATATAAACCTACACATATTAATTGACAGAATTAAGGAAAAACCAGGAAGACCAAGAAAACTTTTAGTGAAAGTACGGAGACAACGAAGACAAGGACTGTATCCACTGTCATACATATCTCCAGACAAAATTACTTATGCTACTCAGAAGTTCTAAGAAAGGATGGAAAAAGGACATCTGCTGAAATAGTGAAGCTCTCCACAAATATATCACCACGAAGATTAAAAAAGATGAAGAGGGCAATGGAGCCGTGCTCTATCCAGACTTTGAATCCCTATACTTCAGAAGAAGCTATGGCACTTATTGTTAATTTATCCGATTGAGGATCTTTCCACTTTTCAGCGGTTGCCCTTTTACCTGCCGGCTGCTGGCCCTTCACATCCACATGTTTCAATCACAGAGGTAGATGATCAATAGCCAGTGTAGGGGTGACATGTGGTTAGCATGTAGAGTCCCCCAGCCGTTATAGCTGGTTCCTCAACCTGGAGCCGCTACTTATTGTGGCTACCTAATTGCCTCACGATGCTGGGTGGGCACCGGTCCCATACTGGCCGAAATACCATGAGAAAATTTCTTCCCCCATGGAGACTCGAACCAGCGCAAGTCCCGTAGCTCTGCGCCAAGGCTGCCTACCTTAACCGCTCGGCTACGGCGCGGGACATTGTTGATTTATAATTTGGAAAATATGATTATACTCATATTCAGGCAGCAGCAATGGTATGAGATGCCAACATATACCCACCATATAATATAATTTCACAAGTAAAACAACAGTGTTATCCTGATAACAGAGAGCGGAGCTGAGGTTCCTCTAAAATATCTTTTAGATCATACAGTGCTTGTACAAGATGAGGTATTAGAAAGTATTCTAGGTGACTTAAGTGACAGAAATATTATTTCTAAATAGGTAACAGTTCTAGTTTCGTGAAAATATGTCCAATAGGAGAGCAAATATAAATTTTGTAAAATTTCACCCTCCTGTAAGGAGTGATTTTTTAATCAAATAAAAGTAATGACTGTTTCTATACATGCAAAAAATGCATTGGTTAACAAATGTATGAAGTTTCGTAAAAGTATGTGTAATAGGAGAGCAATTGTAAATTTTATAAAATATCACCCTTCTGTAAGGGTGGTTTATTCGTACAAAAGTACTGAATACGCAGAAAATGCAATGATTAACAAATTTGTGAAGTTACGTGAAATTATGTCTAATAGGAGAGAAATTGTATATTTTATAAAATTTCACTCTTCTATAAGAGTTTTTTTTTCAAACAAAAGTAATGTGAGTTTCTATACGTATATAAAATGCAATGGTTAACAACTGTGTGAAGTTTCGTGAAAATATGTTTAATAGGAGCGATGTCATTAATTTTGTCCAGCTAGATAATGCATTTTTCCGTATGTGCGTCGGTTGGGAAAGCATGTTCAGAGAATGGAAGAAACAAGATTGTCCAAGATAGCAAATCATTATAAACCAAAGGGATTAAGGGATGTAGGAAGACATGGAAGGAATCATTGTGAATTCGGAACAGGCGAATCCCCTAAACCTTAAAGTGAAGAAGATAATGATGATTTCAAAATGAAGTATTATAATTATTTTTAAACATCAATAATTTATAAGTACACAATATTTTTACTACAGTAATTTCAATGCATTGTTTCCACATTAACATTTATTTAAATTTTCTTGAATTATGCTACCTAAGTCACTTAATTGGGTGTTTCGTATGATAGTTGTGGACTTGAAGTGACGGATTTCAGCTACAGTTAATTTTTTTTACACTTTTTTCTAACTTATAAAGGAATGCCGTAACTTTAACTTTTATAAAACATAGAGCTCCTATCGGTTGTATCTCTGGCGATCAATTATGCTTTCCCGGCAGGAGCTTAGGCACTGATAGAACTTCATATACCGGAGACATCAACGGTGACGAGTCAGGCAAAAAAAATCTGGTCCTCCTGGTGAGGGTTGGGCGTGAGGTTAACAACATGGATTCGGGGGAAAAATACATTTTGAGAAGCCTGAAGTTGAGCTTCAAATAGAACAGACTAGCATGATTTTTGGTAGGCCTATTTCGAATAAGAATGGAAGAGGGAAAAGTGGCAACAACATTCTATAACTCAAGACTAGTAGGAGTAGGCAAAGTAAGATTAAAAGATGACATACAGATGAATTCAAGAGACCTGTTGGTGTGAGGGGTTGGAGGAGAAGTAACACAGTGAGAATAGTGGAGGCATCTTCGAGGGAGGACAAGGCCCAGAAGGGGCATTAGCGCCATATTGAAGAATAGAACGAAAAAGGAGAACAATTAGGTACGCATCGTTGTAACGTGTGCAAAATTTCTATAAGTCCTATATGAAACAAAGTTACATATAATTGTCTTTTAAAGCTGAAGGTTTTTCTACCAATGTAATTTCTAGATTAAGTTATTGTTATTATTATTATTATTATTATTATTATTATTATTATTATTATTATTATTATTATTATTTATTTTCTGTTCCTATATTTAAAATGTTTGTTCTTTAATTGTGGATGTGTGTGGTCGAATTTGTTTTACTAACATCTGTAAGGTAGACTACTAAGAATTTGGAAACACCCACTTTTTAAATGATTATAGTAAGCCTAATTGGAATGTTAGTCTAAACGAGAAAAAATATTTAATCAAATTAAATACATTATAAATAAGTGTAAGAAAAATGCTGTTACTGTAAATAATACATAAGGACTTTATTAGACTAAAAGTAAGATACATACAATGTTATTTACAAATATGGGTCGCACGGGCAGCAAGCCGTACGTGCTGTTGACAGCCCGTTACAGTAATTTGATGTTTGGTAATAATATACTTAAAACAAAAAAAGAAAACACAATAATATTACAATTAGATAACAATACAATTACATTATACATTAACTTAGTTATGTACAATTATTAAGAATTAATGGTATTGCAATTTGTTAACATATTTATTTATTCAAGTTCTTAATTTCCGCGTTTTGTCCAGAAATCAACCCAAGTTTATCCAATTTTCTGGGTTTGCCAATAACTCGTAGCATGCTAATCTTTCACGATTTGAGTTACTGTAAATATATCAATATGGTTCAAATGCCTTGTTTATATCTATCTAAATATATGTTTTTTTTTCAAATTGTTGTTTAGTCCACATGTCTGGTTTATTATTTTTCACAAATATTTTCGCTGCACTTCATTGTTTATATCTAAAACACATTTTAAACGATAATAATAATAATAATAATAATAATAATAATAATAATAATAATAATAATAATAATAATAGTAATAATAATAATAATAATAATAATAATAATAATAATAATAATAATAATAATAATAATAATAATAATAATAATAAAGCTGCTATTGTAAATATGTCCATATTGTTTCAAACGTCTTTTTAATATTTTGGGTTCTGAATCTTACGTAAATTATATACTCATTAAATTATATTATTTAAACACATAGAAGAATACAAATATTTAGGAGTAAAAATTATAGAAGATGGCAAGCAGAAAAAGGAAATAAGATCAAAGATAAACTCGGGAAAATATGTAATATCTGCCTTGAATGAAATATTATTGCATAAACATATCTAAAGAGAAACTAAAGTTAACATTTTTAAAACAATAGTTAGAAGTATTATGACTTATGGTTCAGAGGTTTGGACTATAAATTATCAGATGAAAAGAAAATTAATGGTAGCAGAAATGGACTATTGGAGAAGATCTGCTAGGATATTAAGGAGAAAGGAAATTAGAAATGATGTTATAAAAGAGAACATGAATGTACAAAACTCAAATTTAGAATTTAACCAAGAAAAACAACTTAAATGGTACTGACATATTAAGCGACTGGAGGATGAAAGATTACCAAAAATGATAATGTAATGGACTAACTAACTAACTCACTGACACTATCGAACCCGTAGGTCATGGCCGCGCGGACATAAGCTCTCCATATATCCCTATCCTGAGCCAATGTTTTCCAATCATCCCCTGTATAATCTACTTCCCTCAAATCATAGTTAATGTTATTCTCCCACCTCATTCTTGGTCTACCAACTGGACGTTTTCCCTCTGGTTTTCCTACAAGAATCTTCCATGCACGTCTTTCATTCCCCATTCATGCCACATGTCCTGCCCATCGCAGTCTACGAGACATGTAATGGACACCATAAGAAACGAGAAGGAAAGGACGACCAAATCTCACGTGGATCCAAGGGATTAGACAAACTTTGAAGGACTGGAAAGTAGAGGAAGAAATGCGTTATAATAGAGACGAATGGAGGAAAATTATAAAGCGAAATTGAAGACAAATCATGGTGACGGAAAAATGTACCAACCTTGTTAAAACCGGAAATATATATATTATATTATATTATATTATATTATATTATATTATATTATATTATATTATATTATATTATATTATATTATATTATATTATATTATATTATATTATATTATATTATATTATATTATATTATATTATATTATATTATATTATATTATATTATATTATTATGTGGTCTCGAAGTAGCGTGCTGCCTTGTCTCGCAGCGGGCCCAGGTTCGATCCCCGGTCGGGACAAGCTTCCTGGGTGAGGGTTTTTTTCGGGGTTTTTCCTCCACCTGTAAGATAAATGTCAGGAAGCTTAGGGCGCAACGGTTTCCGAAAATCATCCGGCCATCATGATCATCCTTATCATTATCATCACCGTCCTTCACCGGAGTGGAAAGAAAAGGGGAAGCTATCACACCTATAATTCCTTAGTAAAGCTGCAAAGCATAGCATGAAATTGTTATGATTGCAGTGAAAGACCTGCACTCGGGCAAAATTACTATGGATAGATATTATATTACTTGTTAAATTATATTAACTTCTAGCTGTAAAATATTTAACTTATGGAGCGAACAATTAACTTTTAGGTAATCGCATCTACTTTTAATATATTTATCATAACTGGATCCTAAAAAGTGTGTTTCTGAGTAACAGCAGCCCTACTGCTTCAATGTTTAAACTTTCTTGTTCATACTTAAAATTAAATAAAACTACTCATTAAACACGATTACTACCAAAATAAAACACTAACAAGGAAAAAGGAAATGTCAACACACAAATATAAAATATGATAATGAACATATTACGTGAAAGCCTCTAAAGCAATAAACGTAGGCCTACATGAAATGAGGAAGCTATTTGTAACTTTTAAATATATAATTGAAGTCATGCTTTTCCTAATATGGTTTAAGCCAAGTTAGGATGCAAGAAATGAAAAAGAGAAGGAAATGCGTCGCTTTTTAATGAGGTACCTGTGCATGTGGGTCTTCCCGTGTTGGAATGTGCCTCATCATCCACTCCGCAACACCACGTATTCTCGTCACACTCCATCTGCAACAAATAGGTATGGAATACTCTAATAACTTCTGGATTCCATTCAAATGTATTTCAATCTTTTTCTTCAATATTGGAGGACAATTATGACAAGAAAAAATATTTTAAAGTAGTAGGCCTATAAGGTTGGTCTCTGGGTGACATATTTCGGGGCTTTTCTTCACCTCTAAGTAAAATTTCAGGAAACTTTAAGACTCAAACGGTCCCCGAACATCGCCTGATCATCATAATAATAATTAACATATTCGTCATGTTCTTTACCGCTGTGGTCTGGAGGTAGCGTGCTGCCTTGTCATGTAGTGGGCCCGGGTTCGATCCGCGGTCGGGATAAGATAACTGGGTGAGGTTTTTTTGGAGGGGGGAGGGTTCTCCTCATTTGTAAGAAAAATGTCAGAAAACTTGAAGGCCCAAACGGTCCCCGAACATCATCTAGCCATCATTATCATATTCATATCAATAGATTAAATTTAAGATTAAGACTTCTCACGGCGCATTGTAACGATTACACATCATTTCATAGGGGAGCGTAACTCAGCCTTCCAGGCGGTCCAACCTCAGAACTGGGTTACAATACGCCAATTCCAGGAGAGAATACCATAAATGTCGAAATGACAAACTAGTGGCATTGAATAATATATATTCGCCTTGCCACGCAGCGGACCCGGGTTCGATCCCCGGTCGGGGCAGTTTTTCTGGGTGAGGTTTTTATCGGGGGTTTCCCTCACCTGTAAGACAAAATGTTAGGAAACCTTTAAGGCCCAAACGGTCCCCGAAATCATATGGTCGTCATCATCATCATCACCCTTATCATTATCATCATCATCATCCTTCACCGGTGTGGAAAGCAACCGGAAGCTACCACACCTACAATTCCCTAGTAAAGCTGCAAGCATAGCATGAAAATGCTATGATTGCAGTGAAGGACCTGCTTTCGGGCAGAATTACTATGGATGGATGGATATTCGTCATGTTGAATATGAATATCTGTATGAATTGTGTGTTTCGTCTTAATGTTGAGGTGTCTCGGAGGAGGCCCTAACATTGAGCTGGTCACTCATTTTGGGAGGTCCTCAATTTTTTTTGTGGTAAAAAGAAAAAGTATATATGTGATCAGTAGTTAAAATGTTTCTCCCGACTGATCGTGTCACTGTAAGAGTGGGTAGCGTGTGGCATGTAAATATATATAGGCCTACCTATAAGAGGAGAGGTTAAACTATATTAATGGAATGGGAAAAAATAATGGAATAATGTTGGCCTAATGCGATGCTACACTTTTAAATCAGAGTGTAATTCCTAATTAACGTTTTAATTAAGACGCTGTTTAACATTCTAGATCATTGGTGTAGCAACTAAAAGCTGGGGATGGAAGCTTAAGAAATGTTGCACAGAAAACTTTTATCCCAGGCTAATAGTCAGTTAATATGATATTAATCTATGCATGAAATGAGATCCGCAGCTGAAGATGAAATATTCAGGATTTTCGCTATTTAACAATGCTTATCGACACGGTCAGGAAAGGAAATACATAAAGTTGGATGGCTACAGTAGTATTAACGGATCTTTGGTCTTCTGACAGATACACCCCGCTCTAGAAAATGCTGCCGCTCATACATGGAAAGTTGGTAAGGGGAACAACAGCTCACCAGGATTTGTAATTCAGACGTGGTAACATCTTGTCATGAATAGTAAAACTAAGTAAAAGCATTAACAATTGCAACAAATACACCCACCAATTAACTAAGTAATAATAATAATGATGTGACGCACTGTATAGTAGCGTTTGAATCGCGCGGGTGACGGCGGGAGAAGGATCTCACATTTTTTTTTACTGGATGGAAAGACCAGCGCAGAAATTCCTGTACGCGTCTGGACCTCCATGGTACAAGGTTCTCTACAGTCTACACATATACCCTCCTTCTCCAGAGGCTTCGATTCCCGAAGCTTCCGATCTAAACTGTTGTCAGAGTCGGAAGATATTATTATTATTATTATATTATATATATATATATACTATACTTACTTACTTACTCACTGGCACTATCGAACCCGTAGGTTCATGGCCGCACGGACATAAGCTCTCCATACATCCCTATCCTGAGCTAATGCTTTCCAATCATTCCCTGTATAATCTACTTCCCTCAAATCATAGTTAATGTTATTCTCCCACCTCATTCTTGGTCTACCAACTGGGCGTTTTCCCTCTGGCTTTCCTACAAGAAGCTTCCATGCAAGTCTTTCATTCCCCATACGTGCAACATGTCCTGCCCATCGCAGTCTACGAGACTTAACTGTTCTTATTATATCTGGCTTCCTATAAAGACCATGTAGTTCATTGTTATGTAGTCTTCTCCATTCACCTGTCTGTTCATCTCTCTTTGGTCCAAAAATTTTCCTAAGTACTTTATTCTCAAATACTTGTAATCTCCTTTCCTCCCTTAAAGTAAGAGTCCATGTTTCGCACCCATATAATATAACTGGTAGAATAATAGTTTTATATATTTTCAGTTTAACGTTTTTTGAAAGGAGTTGGGACATCAAGAGTCTCTGCAATGCATAATAGCATGCATTTCCAGAATTGAGCCTATGTTTAATTTCTTTGTGCATCTCATTCCTATTTGTGATTATTGTTCCTAGGTATTTGAATTCAGCCACTTCCTCAAAATTTCCCTCATTTGTCATTAGCTGTCCATTTCCATTATATAATGGATTTCTACGTGTGACCATATATTTAGTTTTACTGATATTTACTTCCAGTCCTAATTTCTTAGTGTTACTCAATAGTGTGTGCGTGTTGTCCTTTAGTATCTCCTCGCTATCGGCCAACAGTACTACATCATCAGCATAAACTAACAGCTTATTAATACCATTGAGTTGTAAGCCTTCCTCATTCTCTAAAGATTTAATGGCATGCTCTAGTACAAAATTAAATAGTAGAGGAGATAGTGCATCTCCTTGCTTCAACCCATTCTGGATTTCAAAAGTGTCTGAAAACTGTTTGCCTACACGCACCCTACTCTTTGAGCCATTTAGACACATTCGTATAAGTCTAACTAACTTTTTAGGAATTCCGAACTCCAGCAGGATACTATATAACTTCTCCCTCTTAATTGAATCATATGCTTTTTTGAAGTCTACATATAGTTGATGTACAGTACCATTATATTCCCATTTCTTTTCTAAAATCTGTCTTATACTAAAAATCTGATCTGTTGTAGACCTGTTTCTTCTAAATGCACATTGATGATCTCCTAGAATGTCATCAATATAGGGAGTAAGTCTGCTTACTAATATATTTGTTAGAATTTTGTACGAAGTTGAAAGTAATGAGATGCCCCTGTAGTTGTTGCAATCAGTTTTATCTCCTTTCTTATAAATTGGTACGATAATTGATTCCTTCCATTCATCTGGAAGAGCTTCTTTTTCCCAAATCATACTAAGCAACCAGCGTATCTTGTCCATCAATTTTTCTCCCCCTGATTTTATCAGTTCTGCTGGGATCTCATCTGAACCTGATGCTTTATACATCTTCAATTTTTCAATCGCCATTTCAACCTCTAATGCACTTGGCTCTGCGACTAGCATTTCTGCTGTCTGTAACTTATCCTCCTCAATGTCCTGTTCTGTATGTACATTTAATAGCTGATTAAAGTAACTTTTCCATCTATTTAATATACTCCTGGAATCTGCAATCATATCCCCATTTTCATTCCGAATTATGTTTGTTCTAGCCTGAAACCCTTTCTTCTCTATACTAATTCCCTGATATAATTCTCTAATGTTCCTATTTTTTGCATTCATTTCAAGATCATTAATCTTCTCTCTCAAATATTCCCTCTTTTTACTCTTTAGTAGCTTGGTGGTTTCCCGTCTAATACTACCCAATTGCTCTAAATTTACCTCATTTGGCTCGTGTAACCATTTCATTTTTGCTAGCTTTCTTTTCTTTACAATGTCGGCACATTCCTCATCAAACCATTTCTTGTTTTGCCTCTTTTTTAAACAACCAATGCTTTCTGATGCTGACAATTTAATAGTATCTCTTATAGCCTCCCATTCTTTATTTATATCAGTTTCTTCTTCGTTTGCCACATTGTCATCTGAAGATTCCAGTACTTCAAATCTATTAGCAATTTTGATTTGGTATTCTTGCCGCATTTCATCATTTTTCAAGTTTTTTAATTCAAATTTTACAGAATCATCTTTAGCGTTTGTTCCTCTCATAAGCGATAGCCGTTGTCTGATTTTCACTCTGACCAGATGATGATCCGAATTGCAGTCTGTCCCTCTAACTGATCTAACATCAATGATGCTACTGTGCCAGCGTTTATCCACTAATACATGATCTATCTGGTTCCGAGTTTCTCCATCTGGGGACGTCCAGGTGTATTTATGAATATCCTTATGCTGAAATGTTGTGCTCTTAACAATGAGATTCTTTGATGTGGCAAATGTGACTAATCTAACCCCGTTGTCGTTACTATCTTCATGAAGACTGAATTTGCCTATTGTTGGTTTGAATATATCTTCCCGCCCCACTTTTGCATTAAAATCTCCTAAGACAATTTTCATATGATATCGTGAAAGGCTATCAAATAAGCATTCTAATTCTTCATAGAACTCATCCTTGATCTTGTCATCTTTATCTTCTGTGGGGGCATGTACATTTACAATTATAAAATCATGTCGTTTACCCTTTAGAATTATGTATGATACCCTATCACTAACAAACTTAATATCTCGGATAGCGGATAGGATCCTCCTTCTGACTAAAAAACCCGTTCCAAATGCAGGTCTTTCTGCACCCCCGTAGTATAATGCAAAGCTTCCTGATTCCTGACTACCTTCTCCTGGCCACCTAACTTCCTGTAAAGCGACTATATCCAAGGGCGATTTATCTAATTCCCGCGTTAATATCTCTAGTGCCCCGCTATTGTATAAAGTCCTAACATTCCATGTTCCTAGGAACATGTCCCTGTGTTTGAGCCTTTGGCATGGGTTCCCTGAAGTAGTCCCCGCCCGGAGAACCGAATGGGGGACTATTTGACCTCCGGAAAATTTTACCCCAGTTGAACCCATGTCCGCATTTCTTGACGGTTGTATTTTTACGGTGAAAGATCGTCACTCTTTCGCCCAAGGTACTTTTTTCGTCTGGCTTATCACCTTCGACCAGTCCGGCATGGGTAACCCTATCGGCAGCAATGCTACCGCCGGCATAGCTCTCAGGATCATTTAAGCACACAAGCCACTCCACCACGACAAGGTAAAAATACCATGGAGGGGATATTATATTATATTATTATTATTATATTATAATATATTATATTATATTATATTATATTATATTATATTATATTATATTATATTATATTATATTATATTATATTAGGCCTATATTATATTATATTATGCGGTTCAATATTTAAAACAACAATTTTAAAATATCTAAATTAAACCAGATGGCAATATTTATGAGAACTTGAAATATTTCTACACATTGTGTGGGAATGTTTGAGTTTGTGGGCAGTGGGTAAGGAGAGTTTACGCAGTGTTGGTTGCTGTCAAGATTGATTGCGTTGTTGTGGCAACACATACCAACAATTCACAAATGCTAAATTGTACAAAGATCCGTTGATTCCACTATAGGCTATCAATTTCATATAGATGGAATTCACTAAGCTATTAACGTAGATAAAATGCTCATAAATTAAAAGTGAAAGACAAAAAAATACATGTGAGCAAAAGTTCAAGAAATAGGAAGTGAATATTATTTATTTTTTTCACAATTAACACATCAAGAACAGGAAAAAAATAATCTCAAATCTGAAACTTTCCCCTTTCATAATTAAATGAGAAAGTGAAGTTAAAATTCATGAAATATCATCATGAGAAGAAACATTTTTTTTTTTTACTGAATGAAACAAACATCAGATTTCAATGCATCATGTTAAAAATATGCGAATTAGTCCATGTAAATAAACCACACAAAAGCATAATAGATATAACAGACCTGAAGGCAATTTGGTATTGTTTGAATATTCTGTATAACTAGAGTCAGTTTCATTATTTTTATTACGCTAATTTTGGCTGTAATTAGCGTTGATGTATGTTTGCCGTGGACATGTTGTCCGGGGCTTGTTCTTCAGTTGCGTAACACATTCTGTGTGATTAATCGCATTTGCTTAAAGGGCAGCCGGGAATTCCCGTTGTTGAACCATACTGTTTACTTTCCGGCTTGGAGGACATTCATGAGATGTCATGCTGAAGCAAGTGTCTACGAACCAAACCAAGCACGTTACATTGTGCACATTCTCCTGTAATGATCCTATTCCTAAAATACCATCAGCAACTGATTTCAATCCCACATGGATTTTAATTCTTAAATTTGAAATGTATCTTATAATAAATATTGAGGTTATCAGTAATTATTTTAGAAATTATTTCGTTGGATGTTGGGAAGATAAAAGTAACTTCTTTTTTAAAAACATAACTTCATGATTAATTTATCCAGTTATTTTGAATAGAAGGCTAAAATATCTTAGGTTTAATTTATTTAATACTCCGTCGGTATCTCTTAACTTGACGTGGTGGTAGGGCTTGTGAGTCCTAATGACTCCAGAGCTATACAGGCGGTAGTGTAACTACCAACAGGGCCTCCCATGCCTGGCAGGTCATAGAAGAAGGTCCAGACTAGAAGAGACACTCATCGAAGAAGAAGGGCTAGTAACTCACTCCCAAGATGTAAAATTTTCTATTACTCACAGAAACATTCACGAAGTCTAAATATAAAAATAAAAACGAACTAGTATAAATTTATCTAAATTATTCAAATTACACAATATAGAGTAATAGCCTCATGGGCTAGTGGTCAGCGTCCCTGACTACTGTTCATGACGTCGCGGGTTCGATTCCCGGTCAAACCATAGGAAATTTTCCTTAAAAGGGAATCATTCCTGTGGTTGCCCATGGTCTGGAATTTAGGCTAAGTTTATTTTAAGAACTCTCCTGACGCTTCATTATCAATTATCACCCATCATATCATCGGGGTAACGTAACCCCGCCTTCCAGGCGCCCCAACTTCAGAAGTGGGTTACAAAGAAGCCAATACCAGGAGAGAACACCAGAAATATCGAAATGACAACCTGGGACATTGGGAGAAAAAAAAAAGAAGAGTAATAACTAGCAGTTTTAGGACTACGTGAATTTTTATTAATACTGCGGTCCGACGAATTTAAATAACTGACACGAACATTAGTGTTTCACTAATTTAAGGGATAAAAGACCATATTTAATTAAATTAAGATACTATTAAGCGGATAGAATTTTTAATACAGAATATAACTAAAACGGAAATAATTTACATATTTTATATAATAGGCTTACTAGAAGTTTCTTGTAGGAAAACCAGAGAGAAAACGTCCAGTTGATAGACCAAGAATGAGATGGGAGAATAACATTAACTATGATTTGAGGGAAGTAGATTATACAGGGAATGATTGGAAAACATTAGCTCAGGAGAGGGATGTATGGAGAGCTTATGTCCGCGCGGTCAGGAGTTAATTAGACTTACTAACTCTGTCTGTCTGGCGGATATTTATTTATCCCAAACTCACTTTCACAAATAAGTTAGTGGCCCAAATACTTTGGAATCGGCTCTAATCTCGATCATATTTGCACATTTTATTTTTCACTTTTTCAATGAACTTGACTTAAACGGAATCGAAAGTGTGCTATTCACATCATAGATACTGAAATCTATGGATTCATCGGTAATATCGAATGTACATATATTAATTCATTGCGTATATGTATAGGGCCTATATGTATCGATGGTCTAGAACCACGCTGTTCTAAGTCCATGTTTTAGAATTCTTGTTATGAAGTGAATGTGCCATTTCCCATGTCCATGGACACTGTGAGAATAAAACAGTAGGTAATTCGATATTTTAACGACACTAGTAATCGAAATGTCGAATTTTTATTTTATCCACGCGCGTGGGTAGACACACACACACACACACACACACACACACACACACACACTCACACACACACATATATGAATTTATTGTAGACCTATAACAATGCTGTAGTAGAACGGTCATCTGTATTTTGTACATTAAAGTCGAGACATTTGAGAGCCAAAATAAACAATTTCTGAAAAAAAATTACCACGAGGTGTAACAATTTCATTTCGAAAATATTTAAGTGATAGTCGACCTTGATCGGTTCAAACTGACACGTGCTGTAAAATTAATTGGTAAATATTAAATTCCAAACAAAATAACCTCAGATATATTGATATAGGAATAATCAGTTCATAAAATGAAATTAATAAATTGTTTAGAAAATATAATAGTGCAATGAAGAGTGAGTAAAATAATAGATGTTACAACCGAGGATGTTCCTTGATCACGAATATACGAGTATATATATATATATATAATATATATATATATATATATATATGTGTGTGTGTGTGTGTGTGATGGTTTATCAATTCCAGGATTTGAACTCGGGGTCTCCACAATACAGGTCTCCAACACTCCTCCAACAGCTAAATCATTTGATATATTAACGCGTTTTATGAAAAACTGGGAAAATAGGCTTCGTGATTTTAACATTTGTTCTTCCTATCTGCGACGCTTGACTTTTCACCATTGACTAGAAGCGGTGTGACATTATCGTGGAGTTTTAGTGCGGAAGGACAACTGAGTAGCTATTCGAAATGGAGAGTAGCGAAATACGAAATACTGAACTTTAATTCGAAGATTGCGTTATTCTAACCACGTATTGCCTGTATTGCCATCAGCCAGTCAGTGAGAGAGACCACTTCAATCAGCTTTCTTTCATCCTAGTTTCGAAGCAGTATTTTTTACACAAATTTAATTAATTTCAAACCCTAAAATTGTGACCTGCATAGAGGCAATATTAAATAAAGTCAATTATCTAAGCTATTTATATTAGAGAAAATAAATTAAGATGAAACAAAAAAAATATTCATCACAAGTCTATGTTATAAGGTCTAGAAGTCCCCTGGCCTATCAGCAGGTTATTGGCCTCATATTCAAAATTACAATTTACAGATGTTAACGATCAAGGATGACATATGGTCGCAAGTCAGTTCCACCAGCGGTTACAACTGTTTTTATCAATGTTCAGCCTCTACTTATTGTATCTATCAAAATTACATATGATGATCAGTGGACACCGTTCCATAATAGCCGAAATCTGATAAGAAAATATATTCTGCATGGGAATTGGATCCCTTGCCTCAGCGCCAAAGCATGATACCTCAGATCGCTCAGCAAAGTGAGGGAAAATTCATTTATAGCAGGTATATGAAATTCAATTGGATTGTGGGACATTTTTACATTACTAAATCTCTTGCGGGTCCTACATCTTGTCATTCGTTAGCCCATAAACTCGTATTTTAAATGGTTGAGTTTTTGCTTGTTGTCCATCTGCATTTATAATTATTGGTAATGCATTAATAAATGTTTCAATGAATATGAAAATAACAGGCTAAATAAATAACTTTATAACTTGATATATAATAAAACACAGAAAATGTTATAAAACAGAATTTTATTCGAAAAACAATAGACCAAATCAAAATATTTTACGATATTTGCCAGACACTTGCCACTGTTTGTTTCGGAAAATCCGGAATAAGAGATTCCGAATGTATTCATTCCTTCATTTTATAAGATAGTTTGAATCTGTTAGCCTTGATCTATAAGTTATTAAGATTTGCATGGTATAATATAAAATAAATTTGTAATTATATTTTTCATTAGAGGTCTGTTTGAAACACCCGATTTATAGTCTATAACAATTTCAAAGTCTCATACACAGAAATATATTTTAAATATATTACGAAAATAAATATTCAATACTGTATTGTGTTAGTCCCGCGCCGTAGCCGAGTGGTTAAAGCAAGAAGCCTTGGCGCAAGTTACCGGACTTGCGCTGGTTCGAGTCCCCATGGGGGAAGAAATTTTCTCATGGGATTTCGGCCAATATGGGACCGGTGCCCACGCAGCATCACGAGGCATTTGGGTAGCTACAATAAGTAGCGACTCCAGGTTGAGAAGACCAGCTATAAAGACTGAGGGTCCCGACATGCTGAACACATGTCACCCTTACGCTGGCTAGATGATAGTGTACCTGTATGATTAACACATGTAATGTGATGCCAGATGCCTGCTGGTAGGCCAAGAACCTTCTAGGCCTGTCGCTCTTGGATATTTTTTTGTATTGTGTTATCTGAAAAAAAAATAATAAATTGGGTAGTGAAAGCTGTACACAAATCGAGTCGAGAAGTTAGAATCAGAGAGTTCTATTTACTTCTTTTTACTATTTTTGTTGTTGTTTTCGTATTAAGTACTTGTTATGAATTATTTGTATAATTAATATTCATGTTTTAACCATAATGTTTATAATTGCTAAGTATTGTGCAGTATAGTATGAATCGCTGAGTTGAAAAGGGAAGAAACTCCACTCTCTTCCAAGAGCGATAAAACACATACAGTATATAATACAGAAATTGTGAATTCTTGCTATATTTGCATTTCGTGTAAGCAGAGGACCAATATTGTGATTGGTCAAACATTTTTCAGAGCAAGCTGTAAGAAATTCTGTACTTTGTTAAGGTTTTCTCATAAGTAAGGTACTTGGAGTGTGTTCCCTTTTCAACTCAGCGATTCAAGACTACCACACACACACCTTAAGCCTATTCTCTGCTAATTCTAAGCTTTAAATCTCTTTCCTGAAAAATGTTTAAATGCTAGATAAAACACCTAAGTTCTAATCTCAGTAAAAATTTATATCTTATAAATTTATATTTCTAAGTTTAACACTTTTGAAAATAAAAATGGCAAGATAAGGTGCGTGTAGGTAAACAGTTTTCTGATACTTTTGAAATTCACAATGGGTTAAAGCAAGGGGATGCAGTAACTCCTCTCTATTCGGTTTTTTACTAGAGCATGTCATCAAATCTTTAGAGGCTGAAGAAGACTTAGAACTCGATGGTATTAATACGTTGTTAGTTTATGCTGATGATGTATGGCCAGGAGATAGTGAGGGCCAACACACACACTCTATTGTGTAACAATAAGAAATTGGGGCTGTAAGTAAACAGCAATAAAACTAAACAGGTCATATGTTGACACATTGAAATACATTATATAATGTAAATGGACAATTAATGAAAAATGAGGGAAATTTTGAAAAGGTGGCTAAATTTAAATACCTTGGAACAACAATTACAAATAGAAATGACATGCAGAAAGCAATTAAATATAGGCCAATTGCTTCTCTCAAAAAAACGTTACACTGAAAATATATAAAACTGTTATTCTCCCAGTTATATAATATAGATATGAATCACGGACTCTTACTTTGAGGGAAGAAATAAGACTCCGAGTATTTTAAAATAAATTTCTTGGGAAAATTTTGGACCAAGGCGAGATGGAGAAGACTACATAATAGTGAGCTACATGATTTTTATAGGAAACCAGTTAAGTCTCATATTCTGCGATGGACAAGACATGTGACACTAGTGGGGAATGGAAACATCTTGTAGGAAAACTAGAAGGAAAACGTCCAGTTGGTGGACCAAGAATGGGGTAGGAGAATAACATTAACCATGATTTGGGGGAAGTAGATTATACAGAGGATGATTGGAAAACATTAACTCAGGATAGGAACGTGTGGAGAGCTTATGTCTGTGCGGCCATGAACCTACGGCTTCGATGGTGCCAGTGAGTTAGTAAATTTGCAATTCTATCGAGATATGACCGAAACTCGAAGAGCGACGAGTTGTGAGTCAAGAAACTAGGTATGTAGAGCAAGCAGTTATGCCGCGACACTGATAACTGAAATATGATATCAATTGCGTATGAAAGGAGCTTGGATCGTCAAAGTGGAGTTGAAAGTTTTCCCTGTGGCTTGGCGACCGTCATCTTGACAGCTTAATTAAGCCTCTGGTCCACGTAATACCGTGATTCAGCAAACAGACGCTCGCCTCCAAAACATGCGTCCCAAATTCACCTTAATAGGCTCTTCTCTACCTTTTTTTATTTTATTCTCCCTTTCTGTGTAAAACTTAGAAAAAATGGATTGCTAAGATCGAAATTCGTAGAAAATAAAATGTTCCAACTTTATTAAAACTGAACAGATCATTTTGCGATCTTTGTAAAGTCAATAGACAAAAGTTGTCATTAAAATATTCTGAGAATTCACATTTAAATTTCCAAGTTTAAAATTGTTTACAGAATAATGATTCTGAATACTGTTTTAAGAAAAAAATAAAGCTTATAAGGAAAGAATATATATTTGAATCAATGCAAAAACTTTAAAATTACAATACAGCATACAATTAAGATATTATTTTAATACATATATGAGTGTGAGATAGGAATAGATATGATAACAATGGATGAATTAGAAGAAGTACTGAAAACAACCAAGAACAGAAAGGCAGCTGGAATAGACGGAATTAATATGGAATTAATAAAATATGGAGGATTTTTTTAAAACTGAGATTATTACATTTTTTAAATTTATGTTGGAAACAAGCAACAATACCAGAAACCTGGACAACAGCAATAGTACAATATATTTTTAAGAAAGGAGAACGTAACGACTGCAACAACTACAGAGGAATAAGTATTTTAACTGCAGGCTATAAAATATACTCAAGAATCTTAAAATTTAGGTTAAAACAAATAGCAGAGGTAATGTTAACAGAAGAACAAAGTGGATTCAGACCAGGACATTAATGTGTGGATAATATACTTACGATAAAAGAATTTATAAACAAAAGAAGAGAATATAACAAGGAAACACACATAGCTTTTATTGATTTTGTCAAGGCATTTGATAAAGTAGATAGAGGAAAACTTTGGACAATTTTAAAAGAAAAAGGAATTCCGAAACACTTAATAGCAGCTATAAAGAGTTTGTACTGGAACACAAATTTTGTTATAAAAACTAGAAATAAAGTAAGTAAAAATAAAATTCATACTAATCAAGGAGTTAAAAAATGATGCAGTATCTCTCCAGTTTTGTTTAACCTATACTTCAATGATATAATAAAAAAATGGACCGAAGAAACAAATAAAGGAATAAAATTAGATAAAATACACTACTTGAAAACATTATTATACGCTGATGACCAGATAATATTAGCAAATACGAAAGACGAACTTCAAAGGAATATTTTTAAACTACATAATATATGTGAACAATATAATCTCAAAATATCCATAGGAAAAACTAAGGTAATGGCATTCCAAGGGAAAAATCAAATCAGATCCAAAATAGTAATAGGAAACAAAATCATAGAACAGGTGAACCATCTCAATTATCTAGGATGTGACATTTAATTTAATTATGATAATGATATAACTAATAAAATAGCAAAATTCCAGGGAATATGTGGTACGATAAAACGATCACTAAATAACAAAACAACAAGAGAGACCCAATTGAAATTTTACAAAACGTTGGCAGTATTGGTACTGCTCTATGGTTCAGAAGCCTGGATACATAAAAAACAAGATCTAAGTAGGATAACGGCGGCAGAAATGAAATTTTTGAGATCTGTTAAAGGGTGCACTAAGGAAGACAGAATCAAGAACACAGAAATAAGACAGGAACTTGAAATATTTGCAATAACTGATAAAATAGATACATATAGACAAAATGGAAGCAACACATAGACAGAATGATCGAAGATACTCATAGATATCCAAAACAAATAACAAAATACAAACCTAAAGGCACCCGAGATGTGGGCAGACCTAGAAAGAGATGGTCTGAAGTCGGAACGGGCCAACAGACCTAATCCATGAATGCAGATGATGATGATGATTTTAATACAGTGTATAAAGGGATGTTTTACATTTTGGTTAGCGTGATTTAGGCCTTCAACTTACTCGTATTAAAGTTTCTTGACTGAATTTCGCGACTTCTTGACGAAATAGCTCTCCTCACTGGATTGAGTAGCACCAGTTATGTATCGATCGTATAAAATATTATTTTTATTGCATAACCGGGAAAAGAATTTAATGTGCATTGAATTCTAATCACATTTTGTTATTACGTATGGAAGAGGTTTGCTAACATATGGAGTGATTCAAAATAACACTGAAAAATTTAACATATGTAAGTGGTGTCTACACATAGTTAGGATGGACAACACAATATGGTCAAAAAATATTTTAGAATGTATACTATTATCAAGAAAGAGACTGGAGTGACCTAAACACTCTTAAAATAAAGATATATAGGGGTTATGAAATGAATAGAATTTGAAGAAAAGGACTCCCTAGACAGAAGAAAATGGAAATTGTGAACAGACAAATAACACCAGTTGTGTGTGTTTTAAAGTCACCCACTACATTTTTCGTGTTCGGTTTCCGTGCTGAGCGGATAGGTGGCGTTATTTAAAATTTACGCACCACTTTGGCAGACCACTTTATAATAACAATCTGCTGTAAAATAATAAATTCGTCATTTTTAAACCCGATACCCATGATTTAAAATACATATGTTGTGGAGCTTCAAACATTATTCACATTGATTCATGTATTTTATGTCTTTCGGGCTGCAGACTGGCTGTGTGCAGCCGACATTTGAAGAGTTAAGAAGTCAAAGAACACGCAGAATCTCCTGAGGATGTCTACCACAGTAGTAGACGAAACGACGAGTTTTACTAAAACCAGACCACGGCCATTTAGCCCGAAATACATAAAATACACGAATCAAAATACCTGCCGTGAAAGTCTACAATTTTACATTATTCACATTAATTTTTTGTACCTTATTTATTATGGAATTGCTCTAAAGAATGATTCAAAGAAAGGCCGGACTGGCATTTCTTAAAAATATGTTATTTGCCATCTTGCGAATTGTCGGTACTTGTACGTGCATATGCGTGTGTGTAGTGTGGAGTGTCCTGAAAAAGGAATGCTCATAATGTACATTATTATAGAAGTTATAGAAAATATTTGGAAATTCACTGAATTGATGTCATAGTTGCCTGATAGATGTCTCACTCAGTCGGTATGACCGCATGCTATTAATGACATCTATAGGTAAATAAGGTAACTAAATTTACTTGGTCTAGCAACTCTTAACAAAGGAGATGCTATGGCTCAACATTGGACTACGGGACTACGCCATTATAGTTAGTGGATTGATGACGGTTAGGGTGGGCCGAAAAACTCTTTTTTTTTTATTTTGAAGTTGTAATAACGCGGAAAAGTTGCGAATTATATAGACAAAAGAAAGGAAAAAAAATATCAAAATCGGTTGACATCTTCCGGTCGCAAAAAGGCTCTAAAGTTTGACAAAATATGAAAGAAACTTCATTTTTGAGATTATTTCTTTAATATTTTAATTAGATGGTTGCGCATATGGGGAATGAAAGACGTGCATGGAAGCTTCTTGTAGGAAAGCCAGAGGGAAAACGCCCAGTTAGTAGACCAAGAATGAGGTGGGAGAACAACATTAACTATGATTTGAGGGAAGTAGATAATACAGGGAATGATTGGAAAGCATTAGCTCAGGATAGGGATGTATGGAGAGCTTATGTCCGCGCGGCCATGGACCTACGGGTTCGATAGTGCCAGTGAGTAAGTAAGTAAGATGTTTTCGTAATGTAATAGTTTGTAACGTCTTCAAATAGAGCCTAAAAACATTGTGTTTTAATTTGGTTTAGATCAGTTGATATCTTCCGGTCGCGCATAAGCTCCAAAATTTGCCAGAATAATGAGCAAGTTATATTTTTGCGCATTTTTGGTATTTGATAAATAACTTCCAGAGTATTGATTGTCAGATCCCACATATAGACATAAACGTGCTTAGCAAAAATCAACAATACCTACTTGATATTAAAAAAAAAAGAATTGCAAAAATAAAGTTTTTTCCACATTTTGCCAAACTTCAGAGCCTTTGAGCGACCGGAAGATGTCAACCGAATTTTATATTTTTTCTTTTTTTTTAGCTATATAATTCGCAACTTTTCCGCGCTATTACAACTTCGAAATGAAAAATGAGTTTTTTTTCGGCCCATCCTAATGACGGTTGTTGATGATTGGAGATTGCTCTTATACAATGAGTATGAGTTAGGAAACTGGGATCTGCAGAATGATAGGTAGAGGTGTGAGTAAACTAATTAAAACATCTGACACTTATAATTCAATTTGATAGTGAAGTAAGAGCGTAATTTATTCTAGATTAATTTTAAATCTTATTAGGATCCGAATAATAAGCAAATTTTAAAAATATATATTCAATAATGTAAAAATATTCACGAGTATGGGAAATATGACTTGATTCTTTAACATTATTTCCGAAATTTAATACATTTATTGATCTACCAATCTGGTGCTAGTTTCACTACCACATTTGCAGTTTACAGAGGTAGGATATATGATCATCTAGTCGGCATAGATTTGACATGTGCTTAGTTTAAATCTCTCAGCCATTGTAGCTGATTTTATTAAGTTGGCGCTGCTACTTATTATGGCTATCTAAATTGGTGGGAACTAAGTCTATACTAGCCGAAATTCACGAGCAAATGCCTTCTTGCAAAGAGTCTTGTAGCTTTGCCCCAATTTATTGATGCCTTAGACCACTCGGTTACAGCGCAGGAAATCCATAAATAAATTAAAAGGCCTTAATAAATTATATATATTTATTTATTTATTATAAAATATTTCACACAATTACCCAATGTTTGGAGTAAATTAGTTAAATTGAGTATTGTTTTATTTTTTCTACTTTCGGCATTATTATTATTATTCAGAGATCTGGAATGGGTTTAATACTATTAATTTTTTTTGTAAAACGTCATTGAAGTTATTATGTTAAAGATTAAAAATATGGTTAAACTATTAAAATAAATACCTGGCATCGCAATCGTCCTCAACTAATTAGAAGGTTAAAACACTTAGTAGATCTTTCGGAACATGTTCGGAAAGGCCTAGTAAGGCAGATCTCGGTATTCATTTAGTATTTTTAACGTTTTAAATGTATTTATTAATATAATTATAGGGACCAATGGAAGGTCTTGGTCCCGCGCCGTAGGTGAGTGGTTAAGGCAGGAAGCCTTGGCGCAGAGCTACGGGACTTGCGCTGGTTCGAGTCTCCATGGGAGAAGAAATTTTCTCATGGCATTTCGGCCAGTATGGGACCGGTGCTCACCCAGCGTGATGCATTTGGGTAGCTACAATAAGTAGCGGCTCCAGGTTGAGAAAACCAGCTATAACGGCTGGGGGACTCGACATGCTGACCACATGTCAACCCTACACTGGCTGATTATCATCTACCTCTGTGATTGACACATGTGGATGTGAGGCCAGCAGCCGGCTGGTAGGCTAAGGGCCTTGTAGGCCTGTCGCGCCAGGAGTAATGGAAGGTCTTAGTGAATGCGCCATTCAACCTATGGGTGTCATAAGTTATAGAGTTGATTTAACTGATATTACTTTTGACATAATTATTTCTAGACATTTCATTTCGTTCCCTTAGGTATGATTGAAAAGCGTTACATTAGCAAAAATGTTAATTCTTATACTTTTTCGAAATGAAACTGAGTAAATGTTCTGAGGGTTACGTTAATCCTAAATTTCACTAATGTTACGTAAATATAAGCCCTTTTGTCTCTCAACGAAACTTAAGGCGCTCTGCTCCTACGAGGGAAATATTAAGCCATACTAATTTACTTACACTCATTTTCGGATAGATGTCAATGAGTGGTCCGAGGTCAGCGTCCTCCTCATAGTGACATCTAGGAAACCAAGGCAATTCTAGGATGGGAAAATTTAGTAAATTTTGCTTAGAGGTGTTTTTAATCAGGCATAAGAATTTTTTATGAGCCTGAAAATCTCGTAAGTCCCTCCAACTCCTTGGATTTTTCAATCCTAAAATAATCCATCGACCCTGACCGGGTGTGAACCGCGATCCTCGAGAGCAGAAGAAAGGAGCATAAACACAAGTCCACCGCAGTCGAATTAGGTTAAATGTATTTGAATCGAATCAGAAGAAAAAAAAATGAAATAAGATTAAAATAGAGTTTCATTCGTGCACAATACAAGTATCACTGCAGTCTCATTAGCACCTAGCATGCGTACCGGACGTGGTGAAACTAAAACAATTGCTACCTCTGACACACAAATATGTTCCCTTCACACATGTCAACAAGTGAGACATTTCCTTTATGCACATCTGGGATGAAAACAATGTCTGCTTACATGTGACATAAACAGTTCATAGGGATACAACTTTTAAGATAAAAATATTCATGTATATTACTCGACCTACGTGTTAGACATTCCGATGCATTGTAACAAAATATAAACCATTAAACCTAGAAAACCAGATATAAGACATTTTCGACGTATAGTCATCGAACACTATTCTCATCATTTACGTATGTGTTAAATATAGTTCATAGTTTTTTCCCCATTTATTTATATTTGTGTGTGCATACGATTCATTTATATTCATGTAGCCTTCTTTATATGTGTGCTTGCTCGGACATTTATTTCGTCCATCGTCTTTCAATGCATCCTTCTATCCTAGTTTCTTCTGAACCAGGTGTTATATTTCCCACCTTTTTTTCATTTCAATTAGCATTTTTATTTTATCCTCTGTTCTTAGTAAAACTTCATGTCTTTGTCTGTTCCATTTCAGACTTTGCATTATTCTACATATCCTTATTTTATTGGTTCCTTTCTGGTCTTCTCGTCGCGTCTTATTGGCCAGGTTTCTGCACAACACATTTTCACAATCCAATCAAAATCACTTAATAAATTAGTCTCCTTTTTTTCAGAGATCCACATAAAATGTATATTTTCTATTAATTGCTTTATTTATTGATAGAACTTCTTGAAATCAGCCAATTTTGCAGCCTACAGTGCGTCCTAGGGATGATATGCTTATTTGATCAACGATTTCATCTTAAAATTACACTTTATCTTCCTAGGTTGTGTACTGGTAATCATACTTTTGTCTTTTTTTTATTTTTCTTCATTCTATATTGATCACATGTAATTCAGATCCATTAGCATGTTTCGTACTATTACTTGATCTTCTGATATCAAAGCTATATCACCAGTTTCAATGTAAAACATATTTAATGTTCTTGCAATTATTCAACATGTACATAAAATCCTATTTCATTCACATCGCACTTACATACGCGTATTCCAGTCGTTCGTCCAACTTCAGATGTGATCCAAGCAGTGAAATTCTTAACTATATGTTTGAATCCGTGTATTAAATTGTTTCACTTCCTCTTTAACTGACTAACTCTAACTAACTCACTGGCACTATCGAAACCGTAGGTTCATGGCCGCGCGGACATAAGTTCTCCATACATCCATATCTTGGAGCTATCCATATTTATTAGACTTAATTATACTAGTATGATTTTAACTGAGAAAGGTAGCTTAAGTACATTATTTTGTCTTACACACTCGCCCGCGCGGAGCCAACGAAATATTTCCCGTTTCTACATAGCCTACTTGTAACAAATATTTATATTTATGAAGATCTTGACCTAGCTATATTAAATGCTTTACTTTTATATAAACTAAAAAATATATATGGGATAACAGACCTAGAAAGCCGTCTGTCTACTGTTCAGTAGCTGCCTCACATCCGCATGTATCATCTAAAGAGGTGGATGATCTCCCTGCCAGTAAAATGGTGATATGTGGTCGGCATATCGATTCCCTTAGCCGTTATATCTGGCTTTCTCAACCTAGAATACCTACTCATTGTAGTTACCCAAATTCTTCATATTGATGTGTGGACACAGTCCCATACTGACCAAAACTCCATGAGAAAAATATATTCCGTCATGTGTAAACTTGAACCATCGCAAGTTTTTATTTAGAATAAAAATAAATTTCCAGCTTAAGCTCTCATTACATGCTTCGTTGCTAAAAAAGTGACCAAAATCGTGTACAAGCTATAGGCCCTATACTGCAGAGACTTAATAATTTGATTCGAGATAATACATCAGGAATCTAGTAAAAACAACGAACTGATACTCTGTGCATCAAACATTTTAATTTACTATATTCATTGTTGTCCACCGCTGTGGTCTCGAGGTAGCGTGCTGCCTTATCACGCAACGGGCCCGGGTTCGATCCCCGGTCGGGGCAGTTTTTCTAGGTGAGGTTTTTATCGGGGTTTTTCCTCACCTGTAATACAAATGTCAGGAAAACTTTAAGGCCCAAACGCTCCCCGAAATCATATGGCCACCATCATCATCCTTATCTTCATTCTTCACCGGTGTGGAAAGCAACGGGAAACTACCACACCTACAGTTCCCTAGTAAAGCTGCAAGTATAGCACGAAAATGCTATGATTTCAGTGAAGCACCTGCCTTCGGGCAGAATTACTATGGATGGATATTCATTGTTGAATGGGTTCAAGCCAGGCTTTCATTTCAAGGCACTTGAAAATGCACTTCATTGAGTACCGATAACCTTCAAAATGTTGGTTCAATACTTGTAATGCCAGTGTGACGACGTATCTCCAGATTTTCGTTTGTTGTAAGAAGTACAAGTAAACCTGCTCCTTGAGATAGTCTGTTTGTACCAAATAATGGTATATCTTAATATTTCTAGTTTCTTATAAGTATCCGCCATATGCTACACGTTTAATTAAATTTCGTTTCATTTTTGACTACGTAGAACTTTTAGGAGAATTTATTTCATATGTATAAAAACTGATTTTAACTGAAAAATTGTTACAATGTGGATAATAGCCTACCTTTGGAGAAAAATACGCATATCTACCGAATGCTGAAATCAGTGCCAGAATTTGGTTGCCAAAGACTAGCCGATTCAATAACGATTGTATCTCAACTTGTATTTTAAAGTTTCACAAATAAACTGTAAACCATAAATCCAAATGTGTAACACTAAACAGTAAATGTTGAAATAAAACTTTTTACTTTTTGGATTGCATGTGACAAGTGTATTTTTTATGTCGATTCTATCGATAACCTAATTTTCTTCTCAATCTAATGATATTTTTTCATTGAAGTCTCGGCGGTGATTGCGTATATATTACATTTTTCAGAGTTTTAATAGTTGTTTGTTATCCAAGCGCCCTACTATAAAAAGTTAATGGGATCCAGAACTGTGGAGAATGGATAGAATTTTGTAGCGTGACCAGAAGTGTAATACATTCTACTTCTTTGATCTAATTTATAAACGAATTGCTGTCAATGATTTAACATTTCTTTGGCTACCTTACAATATTCATGATTGGAATCTCAAATTATGGATAGAAAGAAATTTAGCACAAGGCATTAAATTTGTAACTTGCTGTAAAATAGGGCAACATCTAATTCATGAATCGGGTTACAAATCTTTCTAAGTATATAATTGTATTTTATATTAATATAATTAAGCCTACGTTGTGTCTAGAGGTAGTATCGTTCCCATAAAGCAACGAGTCGAGTTCGATCCGAGCTAGGGACAAGTTTCAAGAATGAGGTTTTTTCCTGGGTTTTTCCTCATAAATAGTCCCAGTATATCATCAGCACATTATAATATTTCAAATCGTATTTATCTTATTTAGTTTGAATGTACAAGTGAAGGGAATTATTCCTGTGGTTGCCCATGTTCTGGAATTTTGGGTTAAGAATTCTCCTGGCACATCACCTATCGTAATCTAAGAAGGGGTTACAATTTTGCTAATGCCAGAGAAGAAATTCAGAAATGTCATAAAAGACAATCTGGTGGCATTGGATAAAAAATGCTCATGTTGTCTATGAGGTGGGGCTAGTATTGAGCTGATCATTACCTGGGACGCTCCATGTCCTTGAACGGTTTTATTTAAAAGTAAAAGGGTATATGTTAACCAGATTTTAAAATACTCTCACAAAAGTTTGTGTCTCTGTAAGTCCCGGGAAAGAGAGATGAAGAGAGAGAGAGATGAATGGAGAAGACTTAAAGCGGGACAGTGCCCTTGCGTTTGGGATGACACTTTGAAGCGTGCCCTAATTGGTATAGATTCGATAGGAAATTGCGCTAAACCTTAGTGATGTTGCTAAGGTAGCAGTTGAGCAGTGAGATTGTCTGTCTCAGGGGTCTCAGGAGTTGGATTTGTGAAAAGATACGTGCTAAAATAAAATCTAGTTCTTGAATCACAACATTCAAATAAATTATTTAAATCATTTGTCTAACTTATTGCACTCTATATCACAGTACATAGAAATAAAATCGACCGCGGCTACAAGTGAATAGCGAATCCACATAATATTACCGTGTAATAATATAGGCCAAGCAGTACCGAGTACTGAAGGCTATTAAGGGTCTATAATAATATTAAATCTATTAATTATTTTTATTTAATGGAGATTTTACGCCGAACTATTGTCGACGATCTAAATTAATATTATGCTCCCCTAGGGGGAGTTTTTGCAAAGTTGAAGTTACCTCAACGAGGTATTAGACGCGAGTGACTATGTTTACACTGTCAGCGGCATGCTCCTATACGTGGTTGCAATCCCTCTATGTGGTCAGATTCCCAAAATAAATATCTGATTAGTCGTCTTTTAATATAAATTCTCATAGAAGTTTTTTTTAACTTAGTTTCATCCACATTCCTAAATATTCTCGCGGAGGCTTCCTAGCGTTATTAACCAAAATATAGAGGAATTGCAGAATTCTCGCATATTGGCTGAATGGGAGCTTTGTTTATTACTGGAGAGTTTAACAAAAACATATTAAACACTGAGTAATTATGTTTAAATGAAATATTGTAAATACATATATACATAGTGTTCTACCAAAGGACAGGTCTTTCACATCAAACTCAGCATTTTCCACTCCTTCCTTAACTTAGCCTTCCTTTTTGTATCCGCATACGAACCATTTATTTTAATATTGCCTATCATCTGATGTATTTTTTTTATCTCTAACCTTCTTTCCGTTCACCATTCCTTCTAGGGCATCCATCAGCAGGCAGTTTCTTTTTAGCCAGTGGCCAATTAAATTTATTTTCCTCTTCTTTATGAATTCCAGCATTGTTCTTTCTTCACCTATTCTGTCTAGCATATCTATCTATCTTCGGGTTTTTACAGCTGCTGCCGTCTTCCCGTGCCAAACCTCCAAAGCCTACGGTCTTGGGCATCTTCGATGCTTAGCCCTCTAGCTTGCATTACTGTCTTCATGTTTTCCTTCCATGTTAACTTTGGTCTCCCTCTTTTCTTCTTTCTGGTCGGATGCCATTGATATAGTTGCTTTGGCCATCGCTCATCTTCCATTCTTAAAACATGTCCTAACCACTTTAATTCCTTCTCCTCAATTCTTTCAATTATGCTTTCTTCTGCTTCCATTATGTTTCTAATTTCCTTATTTGTGACATGTTCTAATTTTGACTTTCTGGCACTTCTGCGTAAATAATCCATTTCTAGAGCTATTAGTCTATTCTTGTAGTACTTATTGATTGTCCATACCTCACTTCCATACATTGCAACAGATTCCACCAATGTTTTACCAATATATTTTTTTTTGTGTCTTTCCAAATATGCTTATCCCACCATATGGAATTTAACGATGATATTATTTTGCTACTCAATTCAATTCTATGTTTTATGTTCTCTTTGCCTATACCTTCAATGTTATCCATAATTATTCCCAAATATTTAGTTTGTTTCACTTGCTTTATTTGGATTCCTTCTTCCAATATTAAATTTTCTCGTTCATTGCTATTTATTGCCAGATATTCTGTTTTTTGTAAATTTACTGTGAGACCCCATGATTCATATGTGTTTTTCAATCTTTTTATCATGAATTCCATATCAGATTTGTCTTGCGCTAAAACCAGTTGATCATCGGCAAATTGTAATGTCAGCAAAAATCTGTTACCTATTGGGATACTCCTGGTGCGACAGGCCTATAAGGTCCTTAGCCTACCAGCCGGCTGCTGGCCTCACATCCACATGTGTCAAACACAGAGGTAGATGATAATCAGCCAGTGTAGGGGTGACATGTGGTCAGCATGTCGAGTCCTCCAGCCGTTATAGCTGGTTTTCTCAACCTGGAGCCGCTACTTATTGTAGCTACCCAAATGCATCACGATGCTGGATGGGCACCGGTCCCATACTGGCCGAAATACCATGAGAAAATTTCTTCCCCCATGGAGACTCGAACCAGCGCAAGTCCCGTAGCTCTGCGCCAAGGCTTCCTGCCTTAACCACTCAGCTACGGCGCGGGACACCTATTGGGATCCCCATACCTTATTTTTTATTTTGTCTGTCCATTTTATACGCTTCATCCTTTTCCATATCGACATCTCAAAAGCTTCCAGTCGCTTTTCCTTATTCCGTCGTAATGTTCAAGTCTTTGCAGCATACAATACTACACTAAATATTTACTCCATTATCGAAGAGAAACTTTGTATCTCAGAAAAATATCACCACATTTCTTTAATAAATATATTCTAATAAGCCGACAAATGTTAACAACTTCTGCATAAAAAGGCTCTGTGTAATACTTGGAGCTATCGAAAGTGCACATTACACCCTTCTTACTAATTAAAAGAACGCACAACTTAAGACGAGATTATATCAAAAATGGTACACGAATTTATCTTCCACTTGTGCTGAGTTAGATCTATTTCTTAGGAATGTAAACACGAAAAGTTAAGTTAGGAAGACTGTAGTTGGTTAAAATTAGTTAGAGCTAACTTTTTTGTAAGTTGACCTCCTTTAAAAACTGAATTTTTGTAATCTAGATTATATTGTAGTTTTCGTAACAATTTCTACATAACGTAACTAAAAACATAAAAAATAGAGGAATTGATGTTACAGAATGAGATTAAAGACTGGATAAAATTAATTAGAAATCGAGATAGAAATAACCTAGAAGAACTATGTTAACAGCGCTTAACGGCAAGGAAAGTGTAAAGATAGTTACGAATTATGGTTAGAGCAAAATTGGAAACTTACAAATTTAAAAAGCCAATAAAAGTAACTGAACCTAATCAAGAAATATTCCACCTAGTGGAATTACTCAGCTTTAGGTTCGCAGCATGACATGTAATCAAAAGTTAATCGAAAATAATCCCAATAGTTTGTAAATTGTGGGCCATTCTAGCGTCAACCTGTGCGGTGCATAACCACAATTTATAATATTAGCATGTGTTTTTTTCCTGTTTTGTTTTACTTTGTTTCTTGCAGGCACTTCGACTTTTCAAAACATGTTTTTGCTTGAGATTTTATGACATCTAATGCGTATTTGATAGCCTTTCACGTACCATGTGAAAATTATCTTAGGAGATTTTAATGTTAAGTGGAGCGGGAAGTTGTATTCAATCCAACGATAGTTCAATCTTCATGAAAATAGTAACGACAATGGAATGGGGTTAGATTAGTCACCATTCCCACATCAAAGAATCTCATATTTAAGAGCACAACATTTCAGCAAAATGATATTCACAAATACACCTGGACGTCTCCAGATGGCGAAACTCGGACCCACACAGATCATGTATTAGTGGACAAATGCTGACAGAGTAGCATCATCGATGTTAGATCAGCTAGAGGGACAGACTGCAAGTCGTATCATCAACTGATCAGGGTGAAAATCAGACAACAGCTATCGCTTTTGAGAGGAACAAACGCTATAGATGATTCTGTAAAATCTAAATTAAAACATTTGAAAAATGATTAAATGCGGCAAGAATACCAAATTAAAATTGCTAATAGATTTGATGTAGGCCTACTGAAATCTTCAGATGGCAATGTGGCAAACGAAGAAGAAACTGATATAACTTATATAAAGAATGGAAGGCTATAAGAGATACTATCAAATTGTCAGCATCAGAAAGCATTGGTTATTTAAAAAACAGGCAGAACAAGAAATGGTTTGATGAGGAATGTTCCGACATTGTAAAGAAAGAAAAAAGTTAGCAAAAACGAAATGGTTACACGAGCTAAATGAGGTAAATTTAGAGCAATTGGGTAGTATTAGACGAAAAACCACCAGGTTACTATAGAGTAAAAAGAGGGAATATTTTAGAGAGAAGATTACTTATCTTGAAATGAATGCCTAAAATAGGAACATTAGAGAATTATACCAGTGAATTAGGATAGAGAAGAAACGGTTTCAGGCTAGAACAAACATTATTAGGAATGAAAATGGGGAAATGATTGCAGATTCCAGGAGTATGTTACATATATGGAAAAGTTACTTAAATCAGCTATTAAATGTACATACAGAACAGGATATTGAAGAGCATAATTTAGAGACAGCGGAAATGCTAGTCGCAGAACCAAGTGCATTAGAGGTTGAAATGTTGATAGAAAAATTGAAGATGTATAAAGCATCAGGTTCAGATGAGATCCAAGCAGAACTGATAAAATCAGGGGGAGAAAAATTGATGGACAAGATACGCTGATTGCTTAATATGATTTGGGAAAAAAGAAGCTCTTCCAGTAGAATGGAAAGAATCAATTCTCGTACCAATTTATAACAAAGAAGATAAGACTGATTGCAACAACTATAGGGGCATCTCATTACTTTCAACTTCGTACAAAATTCTAACAGACATATTAGTAAGCAGACTTACTCCTTATATTGATGACATTCTAGGAGATCATGAATGTGTATTTAGAAGAAACAAGTCTACAACACATCAGATTTTTAGTGTAAGACAGATTTTAGAAAAGAAATGAGAATATAATGGTACTGTACGTACATCAACTGTACGTAAGACTTAAAAAAAGCATACGATTCAATTAAGAGGGAGAAGTTATATAGTACCCTGCTGGAGTTCGGAATTCCTAAAAAGTTAGTTAGATTTATACGAATGTTGAAATCCACAATGGGTTGAAGCAAGGAGATGCACAATATCTTTAGAGCATGAAGAAGGCCTTCAACTCAATGGTATTAGTAAGCTGTTAGTTTATGCTGATGATGTAATACTACTGGGCGATAGCGAGGAGATACTAAAGGCCAACGCGCACACACTATTGAATAGCACTAAGAAATTGGGACTGGAAGTAAACATCAATAAAACTAAATATATGGTCACACATAGCAATCAATACCGTACATAATGGAAATGGACAGCTAATGACAAATAAGGGAAATTTTGAGGAAGTGGCTGAAATCAAATACCTAGAAACAATAATCACAAATAGGAATGAGATGCACAAAGAAATTAAACATAGGCTCAATTCTGGAAATGCATGCTATTATGCAATACAGAGATTATTGACTTCCCAACTCCTTTCAAAAACTGATAAACTGAAAATATATAAACTATTATTCTACCAGTTATATTATATGGATGCGAAACATGGACTCTTACTTTAAGGGAGGAAAGGAGATTACAAGTATTTGAGAATAAAGTTCTTAGGAAAATTTTTGGACCAAAGAGATGTGAACAAACAGGTGAATGGGCAAGACTACATAACAGTGAACTACATGGTCCTTTTAGGAAGCCAGATATAATAAGAACAGTTAAGTCTCGTAGAGTGCGATGGGCAGGACATGTGGCACGAATGGGAATGAAAGACATGCATGGAAGCTTATTATAGGAAAACCAGAGGGAAAACGCCCAGTTGGTAGACCAAGAATGAGGTGGGAGAATAACATTAACTATGATTTGAGGGAAGTAGACTATACAGGGAATGACTGGAAAGCATTAGCTCAGGATAGGGATGTATGGAGAGCTTATGTCCGCGCGGCCATGAACCTACGGATTCGATAGTGCCTGTGAGTAAGTAAGTAAGTAAGTAAGTAAAGTCGAAGGAATCTGTTCGTTATTTGCTATATTCAACGTATATGTTAGAGAGTCATTCACTGCAAAATAATGCTCTGACCTGTTCAGAATATTAAAAAGGAGGAGCTTTCTTTATTTTGGTAATCAAAATTCGATAATTATCGAGGTGAAACACGACTGTGATTGGTTGTAAAACAAAATTCATTGATACGTGATTGGTCATTGACTCCCATTTGGGACACGAGGTAAATAGTCACAGAAATTACTAAGTCTGTCCATTTCTGGCGCAATACAAACAATATGTACAGAGACTTAAATTTCATCTGAACTCAAATGAGGCAATGAAAGAACAATTTCAACAATTCACTGCTCTCGTTTACATTTGAGTATCTGATGATGGAAGATGTTCCGAAAGGTCTACATAGTTGAGGATGACTTTAACCTTTTATATAGTAATCTTAACAGTGACTGATAAATAATATCTTCTAAAAATATGAACTAATCCTAACTCAGCAATTTGACGGAGACGAAATTGACATAAATGAAGCATAGTATTCGGAAACACTCTTCTGGTTACTATATCTGCAGCTATCTCAAAATCTATGATAATATGTTCAATCTATACTATTAAAATACAATTCCATTGAGGTTAAAAACTTCTTCTTCTTCTTCATCACGGTTTAGGCTTATTTACTAGCCTGTTCCGGCTCCAAATTGCTGCTCTTTCCATCTTTTCTTTGGTCTTCCCAAACTTCTTCTTCCTCGTGGTGAATAGCTGTATGCTGATTTTGGTATTCTATTCTCAGACATCCTTGCCAATCGTTCTTTCCAGTTTGTTCTGCATTTCACTATTCTTGTGTTTAATTCCTCTACTTTTAGTTGTTGTGTTATTTCTGTGTTATGTTTTTTGTCTGTTCTTTGATATCCTGCTTATTGGTCTGAGGAATTTCATTTCAGCAGCTTGTATTCTGGCAGATTGTTGTGTTGTCACTGTCCATGTTTCATTATAGAGTCTTTCCTGGCTTTAATTTTTGAAAGTTTTTTTAGTGTTCCTGTTATATAATTAAACTTATTTAGTTTGTTATTTATATCTGTTTCCGCTGTGTATGACATTTTGCAACCTAGGAAGTTATATCTTACTACTTGTTCTATTGGTTTATATTCTAATATTATCTTTGTCCGAACTGGATGAGCGCCCTTGAAGGCCATTGTTTTTTATTTTTCTGAGGAGATTTCCATATTGTATTTTTTTAATATTTCATTTAGTTTATATAGCATTCATTGTAGTTCTTCCTCTGTTTTTTCTATTAAAATCTGGTCATCTGCAAAGGCCACTGTTTTTATTACTATATTTCCTAAGTTAATTCCCCCAGTCGTCATTTGCTTCCATGATCTTATCATGTCAAAGTACAAACAAAATATAAAATTTAATAATAAATTATATTTCCAAAATTTGGCAGCTTACTGGAATTGGATTCCATTAATAGCAATTAAATTTAAAAAGTTAAATTAATATATTCATCCTAACCTTTAAATTTTCTACCTAGTGGGATTATTCATCTGGCATTTGGTTGGGATCACAAGGTGTATAATACATGAATAATCTGAAAGAAGCGCAATAGTGGCACTTGCATATATAGTAAATTTCCTTTACAATGATCCATTCGAGTAATATAGATATTTTGATGCATCTGATTATGGATAAAATCAGAATTAGTCCATCAGAATTGGTAGAATACATTTTATGATGCATGGTACAAAATAATTCTGTAAGATAGAAACTACTAGTGGAATGTAAATATAAGAAACTGAGAAAATGTTTTGATGACTCCCAATTTTAGATTGTAAACATTCAAGTTAAAACAAGAGTAGTTCCAAAGTGACTTGCTACTTCTTATAACTTATACGAGTTCTCACGTTATTGTAGAAGATATTGGTCTTCTTACGTTTGTGCAGCACTCTGTTATCGTTGTCAGTTCAATTCCAGAATAATGATGATAATAATAATAATAATAATAATAACATTAATAACAATAATAATAATAATAATAATAATAATAATAATAATAATAATAATAATAACGTTCATGAAAATGAGGGAAATTTTGAAGAGTTGGTTGAATTCACTTAGGAACAATCATAGGAATGAAATGCACAAGGAAATTAAACATAGGTTCAATTCTGAAAATGCATGTTATTATGCATTACATGGACTCTTGTCGTCCCAACTTCTCTAAAAAAAAGTTAGGCCTATATTAAAAATATATATAATTATTATTATCATCCCAGTTATATGGATGGGAAATATAGACTCTTACTTTAAGAGAGGGAAAAGATTACGATTGTTTGAGAATAAAGTTGTTAGGAAAATGTTTGGACCAAAGTGAGAAAACGTTATGGTTACATTCAATCTGAAAGTTTGAGCTATCTCATCCCTTCAGAAGTAATATTGTAAATTCTCTTCCTTGCTCTCTTTATATCTATCTGTCTAACTTCTGTTTGCCTGTCAATCTACCTGTGTATCTTGCTTTCTTTCTATCTACCTACCTACTTATCTATCTACCTATCCTACTATATCTGCCTTAATTTAACCTCTTCCGTTTTAACTACTTTTACATGCCCCGCAATGCCGGGACCTTTCATGAACACGGTCTATAGGAGAAGATTTTTAACTGTAAATCACATATTTTTCACCAACAAAGGATATGGTATGCCTCCGCAGATTAGTGAATAAAAATGTTTTCTGCAGTCTTGAACCAATAACAATTTTATTCTCTGTTATATGGGACCTGGTTCTTATACTAACGTGATAGTACTCGGTGTTTGAATTATCTTTAAGATTTTAAGATGATATGAATAGGTATTTTATAAATTAAAATATAGGGCCGTCGGTATATTCTAATTAAATGGTATTATTATTAGGCGACAGTGATGTAATACTTAGAGCTGACAAACAATTATATTAAAAAAATGCAAAGAATCGGAGCTACGAATCAATGTCAATAACACAAAATATACGGTCACACGTAGCAACTCAATATCATATGAGAAGGAATATTTCACATAAAATGAGGAAAATGTTGAATAAGTGGCGGAATTCAAATACCTAGGAATAATAATTACAAACAGGAACGAAATTCAGAAAGAAAACACAGTCCCAACTCTGAAAACGTATAACAGGAACATTTGTGAACACGTCTTCCCAAAAAAAAAGTTAACTAAAAATATATCGATACTAGTAAAATTCATGGTGATTTTCCGTTGAGGTATTAGTAAAAATATATAGTTCTTCGTCAAAACCGAGAGGTTTAAGGTATTATGCCTAGGTGCAGAGTTGCAGAACTTGCGCTACTTCGAGTCCACTGTGGGGGGAAGAATTGTTCTCATAGAATTTCGGCCGGAATTAACCGGTGCGCACCCAGATCATGAGGAATTGGCGTAGTTTCAATAATAACGGCTCCAGATTGAGAAAACCAGCTGTAAATGGCTGGTGAACACACGTCACCCCTGTACTGGCTGGATGATCGTCTACCTCTGTGATTAGCACACATGGATTTTAGACCATGGAGTTTAAAAATGTATAAAATGCAGTTGCGAAATATGGTTCCTTACTTTAAGAGAGAGAAAAGGTAGGTGTCTGAGAATAAAGCACTTATGAAAATTTGTGATCCAAAGCAAGATGAAAAGACAGATGAATGGAGAAAACTACACAACAGTGAGCTACAGGATATTTATGAAAATCCAGATGTAATGAGAACGGATAAGTCTCGGAGACTTCAATGGGTAGGACATGTGGTATGAATAGGGAAAGAAAGAGGGGTATAGAAGCTTTTTGTAGAAAAGTTAGGGGGATGCGCCCGTTAAGTATGGCAAGAATGAGTTGGATGAATAATATTAGCAATTATTTAAGGGTGATGAATTTTACAGGGACGGGTGTAGTGTCGCTCTTTCCTACGCGCGGGCCCAGGTTCGATCGCCGCTCGTGACAAGTTTCATGGGCAATTTTTTTTTGTTTCGCCTCTAAGACAAATGCCCAAAAGGTCTCCAAACACCATCTGGCCATCATAATCATCACTATCGCATTCGTCAAGTTCAGTATGATTGTATGAGAGAATTGAGTGTCTCTCCTTAAGTGTTGGTATTGTTTCAGAGGAGGTCCTGGAATGAACTTGATATCATATTCAAGGAGCCCTTCATGTCCTTGTATGGTCAAAAAAGTATGTGTGTAACCCAAAACTTAAAATTCCTCTTCCCGACAGGTCATGCCACTGTAAGGCCGGATGACGTGGGATACTTAAAGGTACCTATAAAGTGAGAGATTAAAATATAATCGAGAAGAAAAATAATTATACAGGGAATGATTAAAAAACATTGCCTCAGAATTGGGATGTATGGAGATCTTATGTCCGCGCCTCCATGAACCTCTGAGTTCGATAGTGGGAGTGAGTTAGTTAACACTACCTGTACAATACTAATGGTCTCACACTTTATCAATAAATCTCAAATCACCAAACGAAAATATTAAACTAGTCAATGCGTTTCGATTGCGAGCTATCATTATCAAGACTAATTATTATGGATTATAAACGAGTTGACTATTTTAATATTATATTTTGATTATATCGGTTTTATTGATCTAATCCTTCATCTTTGTGAATGATCCCTCTAACATTCCAGGTAGCATATGTGATCATATTTTGCATTGAGTTGTCATCAATTTTTTTATTCTTAAACTGCTTTTCTGAGGCTTAAAACTAATGTAGTTTTCCCTAAGATAGGTTACTATTTTAGGTAGTTCAGTAGTGGGACAGCCACTTTTAGTGACTGGACAGGCATGTAATGCAGCATTTCCTCTACATTTGATAAAACAGTTATAGGTCTACTGCTGTGACTCGGTCGCCATTTCCTCGTTTGTAGAAACAGGGTGGACCACGAGAAGGTGATGATGACATAGGAGAGGCTGTGTGTTAAGCTTTCAATTTTAGAAGAATTAGAAGTAGAACCAGTAGAAGAAAACTCAACAGACATGAATTAAACTGGCTAACCATGAAAAAAAGAATGGATAATTCAAGAATCCCAAAAATGATGATGAAATATAAACCAAAGGAAATAGAAGACCAGGAAGACCTCTTAAAAGACTTGCTGGATGGGGCCGAAATAAGTCTACGAAGGCCTAATTCGAGACGGATGATGATGATGGGTTTTATTGATAATGTCTAGTACAATTTTTTATCACCAAGATGATCCTATCTACAAATATAATACTAATGGGTATAATTTTAATGCATCATGTTTGTAATGTTTGTGGCGAAGATTTAAGTAAAATACTAAAACAAAATGTGGGTACGTTAATAGACTACTGCAACATCTCCATTTACCATCATTCCTTGACATCAAGCAATGGACCACGAAGGTGTAACACTCCGGGTAGAGGAAGAAAATATTAGCCCGCAGTAAGAAATGCGAGTAGTATAAATTGAAAGGTGTGTCCTACGTAATCTCAACAACCATCGATATGTTTCATGGAGGCATTCCACCGTGCCTTGTGCTCGTATATTTACACAGCGACTAAGAAAAAAAAAGAATACATTTGAGGGAAGCAGCAATGATTAATGTGAACAAGATGTAAAACTGCTACCTGTTTTCTCCGGTTGGATCTTGTAATAATTATTTACGCACATGTAGGCAGTGGTAAGTAACAACATCGGATTGTTATCCTTCGTTGCCATCGGGATGTTTTTAAAAAAATAATCCTCGATGCATGAAACGTTCACTCATCAAAGTCTAAATCCAGCCACTTTACGAATTTGTTATGTCATTCACAGGTTTTCTCTTCGCTTGTAGCATCTAATGTCGTCATGCTATATCGTAGGCGGTAGTGATAAATAAATAAAAAATTGCTTGCTAAATGCACTGGAGGGAATAATTCAAGTGGAGAAAACTTGTTTAATATACAAATATTTAACATCTGATTGTAGAAAGTTTTAGTTCTGCATATTAGGTGATGTTTAATAACTTAATAAACATTAATTGGAGTCATTTCGACATGGAATTTAAATTTGAGTAGAAAAAATATTTTCATAGTCATTGGTTAAGCTAAAAATTAACACAATATTGAAATTAATGTAATCAAGTAAGCTTTTCGCATGCAATAGTAAATAAAAAACTAACTCACTAGCACTATCGAACCCTTAGGTTCATGACCGCGCGCACATAAGCTTTCCAAACATCTCTATCCTGAGCTAATGCTTTCAAATCATCCCTGTATAATCTACTTCCCTCAAATCATGTTGGACAGAACGTGGCACGAAATCGAATACAGACTTGATATTATTCGTGCTACTAATGGTGCACATATAGAGGTGTTTTAGTGTGTGGCAATGCGTGGCAATGAAATTCTTTGGGTTTCTGTTTCGTTTAATACCGGCCTCATTTCATAATTCCGCATACTTTGTTAGTTATGGTTAATTGAAATGTGGAAGGTTTGAATGGGACACTCTGTATAACAGTATTTTCGCCCCAGACATAAAAATGCAAATTATCATTTATTGTGGATTTTGATTCAGAGAATATATCAAAATGTGTTATAAGGGTAATATGGAAAGGTCATTGGGAAGGCTTAGACATAGATGGGAGAATAATATTCACATGGATCTTAGGGAAACTCGATACCGGAGATACGAACTGGATTCAATTTGCTGAGGATAGTGATTAATGGAGGACATTAATGAATGCGGCCATGAACCTACTTTTTTCTTGAAGTCATATAGTTCCATTCCATTCAATTAACACAGTTTAACCTATAGGTACTTTTACGTGCCACACGTCACACGCACTTTACTGTGACAGGAACTGTTGGAAGAGGGGTTTTAACTATGAATCACATACATAAGTTTTTGACCACACAAATACATGGAGGGTCTCCCCGAATATAGCTCAGTGTTAGGGCCTCCTCCGAGACAAAATAACATTAAGACGAAACACACCATTCATACACGTTCATACCAGCCATGGCGAATTTTATAATAATGATTATGATGGCTACATGAAGTTCGGAGACCGTGTTTGAACCTTAAAGTTCCTGACATTTGTCTTACAGGTAAGGAACCCCCAAAAAAAAAATGATCATCCAGGAAGCTTGTCATAAACAGGAACGAACATAAGGCCGCTGCGTACGGAGTAGCGTCCACCACAGCTGTGGACCCAAGTCATACTGCTATAAAGGTTAAAATTACAAAATTGTATCTGAGATTTTAGTCGTCCTCAAATTTTAAGAGTATTGACTATAACAGTTAATTAGAATAGATAATATTCTTAAAAATATTAGGTTAGTATATTCTTCTTCTTCTTCTTCTTCTTCTTCTTCTTCTCCTCAACCGCAGTTTAGCCTCTCACTTTATAAGTACATTTGGGGCTATATGTCCACGCCGTCCGGGTATAACAGCGGCACGATCTATCGGGAGAGGCGTTTAAAACTTCGGATCACACACATACTTTTGACCTCCAAGAACATGAAGGACTTCTCCGAATAAGTGATCAGCTCAACTCAGGACCTCTTCAGATTAAGATAATGATGATAATGATGCTCGCTACCATTTAGGTCTTAAAGTTTCATGTTATTTGTCTTGCAGATGAGGAAAATAATAATAAAAAAAAACTTCTTCTAGGACACTTGTCCCGAACAGGGATCGAACCTGGGTCCACCTGAGTACTAGGCGGGGACGTTACCCCAAGACTAACACCGGGAATAAGTTAGTATATCCAACAAAAAAAACAATAGGCCCACAAAACTTGTTTTATTACTTAAATTCGAAAATGATGCATAAGTAAAAAGCAGAAGAAAAGAAAATAGGCCGTATCGAAGAACGGGGGAATACATACAAATGTGAAATTGAAGAGAAATTGCTAGAAACAGTTAGTAATAGAAGTATTGTTATGTAAGTTACATATTTTATTATGAAACTGTTTTTCTTAACTTACATAATACCGGCACTTCAACAAATGTTCATTCAATGTAATAGAATTATCCATCTATCATAAATAAAGATGTAATTTTAAACATCGCAGCAAGAAAACGTCCCTGCTGAGGATCCTCTCCACATTATGACGTATCTAAAAATGATCAAGATATGAATATATTCTTGTAAACGTTTAATCATTCAACAACCACGTCCCACTAATGGCTTCAAGACGACGTCTAGAACTAAACAATTTATACCACCCATGTGACAAACGAAAGTCTAGGACCGGACCAATTAATGTCCTCCCCGAAATGTATGTTGCGTAGGGAATATGCTTCCCTACAGAGTTGGAGGTCAAGAAGAGGTCACACTCAAGTCTTTACCAACTACTTGATGAACTTGGTACTATCCCTTTCAATCATAATCAACTTGTGGGGTCGGGGGTAATTACATTTGTCTGGATTAGATAACATTGTGCAAACTGTGTGGCGCCTACACCTCTAAGACAGGTTCCAGTTCTTATAAATCACTATGTCTACAGTAATTTTTAAACTATTATCTTCAGGTTAAGGTGTATTTGCTTACTTTTATAGCGACAAAACTATGTACACTTAGAGACATTAAACAGGAACTGGTGATTTCAATAACATTGCCCTTTACATATAAAGTACATGGTAGCTTTCAAATTGTTGCATATGGATGTGAGACAAACATCTCGCTTGCAGGTCAAGGACTTGTTAGTTATAAGACATTTGGTCTCACTTTACCGATCAAGGTCATGTATTTTTCGTCCCCAGAACTATTTGGAGAGGGTTTCTTTCAGTAGCCGTTCCCTACGGCAACTGACACTAGTGTTTTCTGTCGCTACTGCGGGTGTGAAACGCATTCCATTCATATTAGCCCAGAATTGGTTTGACAGTTGAATGAAAGCCGGTATCGTATATATGTGAGTTTCTCTTTCTCACTCTTTCACTGCTGAATGGTAATGTAAAATCAAATGTTCTATAGCTCTGAAATAACTACACTCCGATCTAGTTGCTAACCTGTATTTACATTGAGCTCTTGGTGAAAAACAGAACAAGTACAAAATGTTGTATTGAAGTAAATTGATAAATTTACTATTTGCTGTGTGACAATGGCAATCGTATTTGACGTATACCAAAAAAGTAGAGGTTAATTCGAAGTAAAATAAAAACGGGGTTTTATAGATATGCTTATTTCATAATTAAAATTCAAAGAAATTGTGACCTATAAATTGCCCAGGCCTATATAAAAGAACCGAACCTAAAAATATATTCTAACATAAATGGTTTTGAAAATCTCGTAACTAAATGCGAAGTGAGACAACTTCCTTTCCTAGAAAGACTATTAAAGAATACCACAGAATTTACAAATAAGGATCTTGACACCTGGTCCAACTTTAAACATAAAGAATGATGAATGAAAAATTCACCAACGACACCTTAGCATCTAATGACTCATTTGAAATATTGATTTTCAATAAAGGTTTTGAAATTGCTAAAGTCATAAAATTAGGGAAAAAATTACATGCGACACAGAAAACGCCCGCGAGATTTTAAACCATTAAGGACACGTTGCAAGATGTCATTAAAAATTATGTTCGACACCACTGCCTAATCTGAAACAATAACTGTGAATTAAGAAATAATTACAAAACTCTTTATTTATTTATTTAATTAATCTAATTCACTATTTGTTTTATTATATTAATTTATTATTTAATCAATCGCTATTTGGCTTACTCGTTATTTTCATATATTATGTACCTCATATATAAGACTGTTTGCAAAGAGAGGGTTTTTACTTGTAAAGATTTATTTAATGAAGAAGAGCATAGATACGTATTTTATGGATTTTAGCGCAGATGACAAATAAAAAAGAAAAAATGAGAAATAACTATTGCAGAATGTGATTAGCGACCTGAGCGATATATATATATATATATATATATATATATACTAGAAGTCCCGGCCACGCGTTGCTGTGGTTAAGGTATACGTTAAAAAGTTTAATTAAGTTGCTGTCTTTCAGCCAGATTACTAAAAACTAATACACACGAAATTAATAATATCGAAAATAAAATAAACACTGAACACACTTAAATTATGAAATAATCAATATTTGTAATTCGATTGAAATTCGCGGTTGCAACAAACCAATTACCTTACCAAATTACCTTACACCGAGATCTGTTAGAATCGTATGGAACTCACGGATAATTATAACTCTTTGTTAAATAATAAACAAATAATTTGCAATAAAAAATAATGCGACTATAAATTTAGTTATAAACTACCCTAAGTCTCAAGTTGGATCAAGCACACAGTGTGCAAATTTTATTAAAATCGGTTCAGTAGTTTAGGATTCCATCGCGGACAAACAACATGACACGAAATTTTTATATATTAAGATATATCTTTACACACACACACACACACACACACACACACACACACACATATATATATACATACAGGTTAACTTCTTGAGCTTATAGAGGAGACTGGGTAGATGAATGTTGAATGGGAATCTTTGTCTTGAAAATTACTGTTTTCGTGATGCAAGTAAAATTTCGCGTTAAGCGTTCACTTTCACGCAGCTTCCTTGGATAAATCGAAAGTTATTTAATGACTTATAACTCAATTAATTACAATTACACAGTACAATATTCACTTATTTCGTAACAATGTCCAATGTCAAAAGAAAAATAATTAAACTTCACTTTGTCATTGTAAGAACAAAATGGAGAAAGTGTACCAAAACATGATTCGCAGGTGCAAAGTGCACAACGAGCTTGGTGGTCGCCACATCGAACCGTGGCTGTAGTACATAAGTACAGTACTAAGCACAATATTGAATACAGTAGACAAGTTTGGTTAGTTCGCATATAAACAATTATTCTTACAATGACAAAGTAAAATTACTTAACTTTACCCTTGACATTGGACATTATCTGGAAATCAGTGAATGTTGGGTTGTATAAATGTAATTAATCGAGTCATAAATATTTAAATTACTGTCAATTTAACCCGCCACATGAGGGAGATTAAAACGCTTCATGCAATTTGTACATGAAACACGAAAACGGCACGTTTCCGGGCAAAGGTTTCTATTCCAAACATTACTGCTCGATATCCTCTACAAGGCCGAGAAAATTTTAATGGGAATTTTCGAACACCCTGCATATTGGCTAAAAGAAAATACTAAGGACGGGCTCCGAGAACATATTTATTGATCCATTTTATGTCAAATGTCCAATAAGTACTAAAAAAGTGTTGCAAGACATAATTAGAGCTAATGATCTACCAGAGGATATAGGCCTATACATCCATAGTAATTTTGCCCGAGGGCAGATCTTTCACTGCAATCATAGCATTTTCATGCTATGCTTTGCAGCGTTACTAGGGAATTACCGGTACAGGTGTTGTAGCTTCCCGTTGCTTTCCACGCCGGAAGGATGATAATGATGGCCCGATGATTTTCGGGGACCGTTGGGCCCTAAGCTTCCTGACATTTGTCTTACATGTGAGAAAAAAAACCGACAAAAAGCTCACCCAGGAGCCTGTCCCGATAGGGAATCGAACCCGGGCCCGCTGCGTAAAAAGGCAGCGCGCTACCTCGAGACCACAGCGGTGGACATATATATATATATATATATATATATATATGACTACCTATATAGTTAATGACCAATAAGAAATTACTTTATCTTGGGAACTGTAGTACTTAAAAACACGATACTTTTACAGTTATGAAGATATTTTAATTCAAATCAAAAATTCATTTTTTAGCGCATATCTTCGAGCACAAAAAAAATACAGAATGGCATGTTGCTAAGTCTCAATTAGGCAATTTTGCAGTATGAAAACTTAAGCAATTGGTAAGATTTCTCATTCAGTCACACCTTTTCTGCTATGAAATAATCCACAGTTTCGGCTGTGTCTAAAAATAAAGTAAGAGTCCGTCATCAGGAACTAGGTGAACTAAGCGAATTCCTCAGCAAGTCGAACTTATGGTCCGATTTTGCTGGTTTACTAAATAATATATATATATATATATCCATAGTAATTCTGCCCGAGGGCAGGTCTTTCTGCAATCATTGCATTTTCATGCTATGCTTTACAGCTTTACTTGGGAATTATAGGTGTGGTAGCTTCCCGTTGCTTTCCACACCGGTGAAGGATGATGATGATGATGGCTGGATGATTTTCGGGGACCGTTGGGCCCAAGCTTCCTGACATTTATCTTACAGGTGAGGAAAAACCCCGAAAAAAACTCACCTGCTCCGACCAAAAATCGAATCCGGGCTCGCTGTCCACCGCTGTGGTCTCGAACTCATGACATGAAAAGAAAAATAAATGCCTGAGTTGCAGAAATTATTTTTAAATTTCGGGTTTCAAGTAAATGGTCGGATTTCGCTGATTTTTTGGGAAATACCTTTCTGTTTTTTCTTTCTTTTTTTTTTCCTATAGCATATGTTTAGTTTCGTTGCGAAAAATCGAAAATTAAGCAAATAAACAATTTTTAAGTTTTCGTTTCAGGTTAATCTTGATCCTAATAATCCGATTTTGCGAGTTAACGAACTATGTCTTAGTTTACTTCATTAATTACTATATACCGAGTTTGGTTTAAAAAAATCCTGTTGCTAGAGTGTTAAATTTTTGCCCTTGATTTTTGGTGTCTACTAGATATGATCGATGAAGATATGTAAAAACTTTATTTTATTTTTTTTTTCATGAGAACAACCTCATTAGTTTCATTCATTAGAATTTAGCTAATAAATCAATTCTAGGCAATTTAAACTGTTCCCTGCCACTTATTGTAATTCTTTGCCATGGGTTAAAAATATATTTTGGAAATCCGTGTTGATTAGGCAGTTAGATGTAAATATATTCCAGGTAGCCGTACCGAGGCTAGACAGCGGGTGAGTATATGACGAGCTATAGATAGCTCAGTAAAGGTGTGAAGGGACAGAGTTTTATGAGGCGGTCACAACGGGGGCCCTGAGCTACCTCCCCGCGGACCCACATAACTCTCTCTGTAGGCCACAGGGGGGCGACATCACAACCCTGACCAGCACCTGAGTTTCCTGGTACATGCTGTGGTCTGTCACACACATACACATGCACAAGTGATGAGTTCAAAGCAAATCTAGACATACTAATTAATTTATAATAATTACTACTTCAAGGAAACTTTGTCTTTGTGATACAAGGGAACTGTCAATGAGATCATATCGAAATACACCATGGTGCGACATGCCTTGAAGACATGCTGGCTGCTGGCCTCATACCCACATGTGTCAATTACGGAGATCGACGATCATTCAGACAGTATAGGGGTGAGATGTGGTCAGCATATCGGATCCCCTGCCGAGCTCATTTTCTCAATCAGAAGCCGCGATTTATGCAGCTATCTAAATTCCTCACGGTGCTGGACAGGCACCGGTCACATATTGGCCGAAATTCCGTAAGAAAATATCTTGTACAATGGTAACACGAACCAACGAAAGTCTCGTAGCTCTAAACCATGACATTGATGTCTTAAAGCCGCTCGGGTACGGCGCGTGTCATGTAGAAACAAACGGTAGACTTGACGCACCATAACTTTACACTCTACCTATGATCATATGATAGGTGTAGGTCAGCTCTATTATCCGTTGTAACGAGTGACCTCTTGGACCATAATAGAACATACAAAACTTAAAGTAAACCATATTCTGATAAAACATATAGATTTATATAACTTCTAAATTAAAAAGATGTGATTACAAACATTCAAGTTCTTAAATCCTATATAAACACGCGCAAATCAGAAAAATCTAAAATAATGTTTTCTTATAAACGATACCTTCTTCACAAATGTTTCCGCACAACTGCAGAATGTGTTTGTCTATTTAGCTACGCATCTATCTCCCTCCGAAATAACCGTTCATAAGTACAGAGTTCTCGAGCGCCAGTTTATCTTGAATAAAAAAAAATGTACAAAACCGGACGTCAATAAGGCCACAATAATTAATCCAATCCACAGTAATTCTGCCCGAGTGCAGGTCTTTCACTGCGATCATAGCTTTTTCATGCTATGCTTTGCAGCTTTACTAGAGAATTACAGTGTGGTAGCTTCCGGTTGCTTTCCACAACAATAATTAAAATAAACTCAAATATTTGACTGGAAGTCTACCGCAATCGAGACTAAAATATCCCGTTACAAATCAGTGAGACTCAGCAGTTGCAAATCCTCTAACTTATTATCTGAGAGGCTCGAGCGGTGTTAAATTGCTGTGTAATGGGGTTGTAGCCGTCCGGCCATCTCTACAATTAAAACAGAGTGTAATGTGTGAAGGGATATCAAGAGAGGTTAGCACATATATGGAAACCGTGCGCTACAACATCATGTAATTCATATAATTATATGATCAGTTCGTAAAGATTACAACCTCGATTTTTTTGTAATTTTAGTTAAAATTCGGAACTAGTAGTTGGTGTATGGAGTCAAAATTAGACGACCGTTCTGCCAGAAGAATTCCAAGGTACGTTTCAATATTGGCTTCTTAATAGATACTTTGTTAGTTTAATATATCCCTTAAAGGCACTTTCATATTCCCTATGCACACCCCTCCAGGCCCTACGAGGACACGATCTATTGTGCATTTTCACTCTACATCACAGATATAATTTTTTATCAGACAAGTGCATGCAGGGAAGCCCTAAATAACGATCATCTTCAATATTGAAACCACCCCGAGATAAAAAACTAACTAACTAACTCACTGGCATTATTGAACCCCTATGTTCATGGCCGTGCGGAAATAAGCTCTCCATACATCCCTATCCAAGTTAATGTTTTCCAATCATCCCCTGTATAATCTACTTCCCTCAAATCATAGTTAATGTTATTCTCCCACCTCATTCTTGGTCTACCAACTGGGCGTTTTTCCTCTGGTTTTCCTACAAGAAGCTTTCATACACGTATTTCATTCGTGCCACATATCCTGCCCATTGCAGTCTAGGAGACTTAACTGTTCTCATTATATCCGGCTACCTATAAAGACCATGTAGTTCACAATTAGTAACCTTCTCCATTCACCTGTCTGTTCATCTCTCTTTGGTCCAAAATTTTTCCTAAGAAAAATAAAATGAAACAATGAAACAATTAAGGCAAGACATACTATTCGCATACATACTTATAAAAGTTGTTTATGATGGCCACGTAAGGTTGGGGCAATTTGGGTCTTAAATTTTCCAGAAATTTGTCTTAAAGCTGTGGGAAAATCTCCCAAAAAATCGCCCAGGAAACGTACCAACCCGGCATAAAACTGGGTTCTATGCGTACGAGAGTACGTCGCCCCTAGACAATAGCTGTGTCCAACTTCCATTTTCCAAGTCTTATAATTTCCGTTGATTGGCATGAAGCGATGATGTTCCTGTCCTTGGAACTCCAAGGCACGACAGGCATAGAAACCTCTTGGCCTACCAGTCATATGCTCAAATGTGTAGATCACAGAGTTAGACAATCATCCAGCCTATTTACGGGTCACATGTAGTCAGCAAGTAGGTTTCCTTAGCAGTTATGTTTGGTTTTCTCAAATTGGAGCCACTACTTATTGTATCAACCCACATTTGTCACGATTCTGTATGTGCATCGGCCCCATAATGACCGAAATTCAATGATAAAATTGCTTCACTCAAGGAGATTCGAACCAGAGCAAGTATCGTAGCTGTGCACCAAGGCATGATGCCTTAAACTGTTTGTATATGGCACGGGACTCATATTCGTGTAACCAACAAATATTCTTCCTATATATATATATATATATATATATATATATATATATATATTTCCATTATTGCGTAATATTTCTGATATTAATCCTGCTTAGGTGACTTTAATAATTATTACTGAATGTGCTCCGAAAAATATAATTCAAACGCTTTCATAAGCTGGCGTTTGACTGGTGCTGCTTTTCTTTTTTTGAAGTTATTGGCCGTATGTTGCGCTTGCAACAATATAATTTTCTGATGCTGAAAAAGTGAATCCTCATAACTGCCGACTTGGGGACACAGTACACAAGTAGAATCATTGAGTATGAACGAAAGTAATACATGCTGAATATTTTCTGCACCATGCCACAACGCAAGCTGTACGGTCAATTATTTTATGAATGACACCATCGATTACATATCTTACCTTTGACGTGCTCGAACTTTTTTAATGCCACAACTGAATAAGGAATCAGATGATTATCTGTTCCAACAAGATGGAGCAACACATCGCTATCGCTGTCAGATTCGCAACTATCTTAATCGGATGCTTCCAGAACGTTGAGTAGGACAGGACGTCTGACATGATTATCTTATAAAATGGTCTCCGCTATTCCGAGAGTCCCGCGCCGTGGCCAAGTGGTTAAGGCAAGATACCTTGGCGCAGAGCTACGGGACTTGCGCTGGTTCGAGTCTCCATGGGGAAGAAATTTTCTCATGGAATTTCGGACAGTATGGGACTAGTGACCACCTAGCATCGTGAGGCATTTGAGTAGCTACAATAAGTAGCGGCTCCAGGTTGAGAAAACAAGCTATAACGGCTGGGGAACCCGACATGCTGACTACATGTGACCCCTACACTAGCTGGATGATCATCTACCTCCGTGATTAACACATGTGGTTATGTGGCCAGTTGCCTTCTGGTAGGCCAAAGGCTTCCTAAGTCTATCGCGCCATGAGAGAAAAAAATTATTACCAGACCTAATATCATGTGATTGTTTTCCGTAGGGTTACATAAAGGACAGTGTTTACGTCCTCGACATACGTGAACTTTAATTAAGGATTTTGAAACCTTCAGCTACAATCATTCCTGACATGTTCAGATTCTGGCAAGTGTTTGACTATCGCATCTGTGTTAGTCACATTCCACACGGCGCCCAATAGAGGCACTGTAATGAAACTCCTCTTAAACAACTTTCATGTTCATCATATGAAACATCAGTCATCAGTTCAAGTATAATAATGTTTGAATTATAAATGTATCAATTTGCCACTTCCTTTGGAGACATGGTGCACTTTTAAATCCTAAATTTCAACTGTTTGTACAGAACGAGTATCGCTAAGAAATCTAAGACATAATTAATGTCGTTCTTATCTGTAGGCCTAAATCTAGGATGGTATAGTTACACCATTCTAGATAGCATTCGTCACAAATCGAGTAATAGAATCCACAAAAAAGCATACACATTAATTTATTTAATATGCATATGTTTAACGTCATGAAGACCACCCGGTGTCATTGTTTATTTAAATAAACATACGCAAATTACATAATTAAAACTCCTTGGCGCGAAACGCATAAAAACTCTTGGTCTGCCAGCCGGTTGCTGTCCTCACACTCATATGTGTTAATCACAAAGATGGAAGATCATCCAGCCAATTTAGGAGTGACACGTGATCAGCTTAACGGGTCCCTCAGCATTTGTAGGTTTTCTCAATCTGTGATTTATTTATTTCTTCAAATAAAACAGTTCAACTAGCCTGTAAATATTTCCCACAATGTTTCGCCGACAAATATGCTGGAATTGTAGATAAGAAAGGGGGAATTTATGCACACATAGGCTAACATCCTAACGATATACTCCTCTAATTAATTGCCCAATTCTTACAAGGGAATTGTCAACCGATACCTATCTTGAAATTTCTTCTAGAGAAGCATTGTAATGTACCAAGGCCGTGTCTAAAAATATCTGCCGTTTTCAACTGCAAGGCACTAAAATCCAGGGCCTAATTTCTCATTTAAACTATAGGGAAGTAATACAACTTCTGACTTGGTAGTTGGAATAACCCTCATTACCTGTCGCCCGCGCCGAATTCCTCCTCACTTCTACACACTCTACTCAAGCAGAGATGACCATGTGTTCCGTACGATTGGTTGCCATTTCTGGATTCTGCCTTCAATTTCTGTGCCTTCCATTTAAAAACGGGAGATATTTATTTATTTATTTTTTGGTCACGGCCTTGGTAAGTTACAACACATATCGGGAGAAATTTCTAGGTAGGTTTAGGCATGCAATGGATGACAGTTCCATAGTTAATCCATTTGGCTTAATAAATTAAGAAATTTCGTAACTTTATTACACCAATGTATGCTTATTAATGGAACAGATATAAAACAGACGAAGTCGACATTTCACAATACCGATTCTAGGCATTCTGATATGCATGCGGTCAATGGAAGATTCTGCCTATAGGCCTACTATTTCCAGAATCATGAAAACCCTCGGGTAACAGGTAGCTATAAATCGGAAAGGCGCCCGACCTTCATTATGGGCTTAGACGATAAAATAATAGAAGTCGAATCATCTAAAATCAACCGTGGACAATTTTCTGTCTATGAGAACTTATACGAAAACTCAGATTTCTAAGAGACAACGATGCAAAAAACATGGTAGCGGTATCTGTCAACACAGATTTGGTTGCGTTAGGAGATATTTTAAAGACTCTGGATGAAGAATATACTCTTCATCCTTGATGAATTATTTCACTAAGCTAATTTAGTTACACTCATTTCCCTACAGATGTAAAGGAGTGATAAGTATTAGTTCATCGCCTCAAAGAGACACCAGTTCTGTAACTATAGCCATCTTGATGAACCTAAGGCATGTGGCAAGAGGGAACATTGCCGAGTGGGGGAGGGAAGTAGTAGACATGCAAGAAACATTTTCATATTATTAATAATAATATGAACACTATTCTATAATGAACACTCCAAACATATGAAAAAACATAAGTATTCACTAACACAGAACTAGTAGATAAAAGGATTTAACGTGTAGTAGGCCTAACTATTATGTTTTCAAAACTGAGTGCAGTTGCTGGCAGTACCTGCAATTCGCCCCCCCTCTTATCGCATCATACTACATAGACCCTTCAAAAGCGGCTACAGAAACCAGAATTGAACTATAACTATGGTTTACGTGGATGGGAAAGACCGATTACATTTCTGCTCAAATGTAAGCTTGTAGTTATTCTACGATCCCGAAAATCTTCAGACTCAGGACACATAATTTATAGTCCCTCCGCAGGATTTGTCCCTTGGATTCTTCCATCCTAAAAAAATTATCAATGCCGGCAGGATTTGAAGCCATGATCATCAGAACCACCGAGACCGACAAGGGAAGATTGGTTGAATAAAATGACAACAAAAAGTATCCAAAATGTTTTAATATTGTGTATAAATAAATAAGTGAATTCATGTCGTGACAGTTTCAATGAGCCAACAACGAGTATACCTCCAGGAAGATTAGGAATAAGACGTATGAGAATCAGAATGATTGTGAGGGTTAGAGCTACCGCCCCAGGCCCTCGCAATAAAGAGTAATTGGAGTTAGAGGCCCACCCAACATTAATTACCCTATAAACGCCTAGTCTAATACAACTAAAAAAAATGAATAAATAAAATCCCCAAAAAATAATTGCTGTCATTGGCGAACAGAATACAAGACTGAGATCGTGTGGTTAGCGTGTCACAATTCCTCAACAGTAATTTTAATTTCCTAGCCAAATGTCATCAATACTCAAATCAAGTAGCTATTAAATGTTAAACATAATTTTTAATAAACACGTTTTACCATTAATATACTGTTATATGTAATTAGATTGTAATAGTAATAATTTGTTTAATTCTAAATTATTCAAGGACTAGTTTTATCATCTTGATATAATTGAAATTGCAAGAGTGACTGAAGTGTTTTCGTTAATTTCGTGTACGGGACTAATAATATAGATCTTGTATAACATTTGTTCAGAGAGATTCGTTTCAACTAACTTTTAGGTGGTAACTGGCGTGGTAATACTTTCCATCCCATTGTCAAGGGTTCGATTCTCGGCAGGAGATGGTATTTAAAATTTCATAATGGGTCCGAGTATAAGTCGCATATCTTGTATAGTCCTATGCTGTTTCGGCGGTAGTAGTGGCAAACTGCTATCCACAGATCCATAGAGGCTTGCTACCGAGTTCCTGCCTAATATGAAGTTTAGATTTTCTTGTGCCTGTCTGCAGGTAAGTGCACAGGGAATTGTTTGTAACTCCTACAAAAGTAGGGGAGTAAAATTAACGTAAATAGAGAAAATAGTTATAAAAAAAAAATTAAAATGTACCAGTTGTCAGGTGCCGTCGTCCTCAACTTTGTTAAAATGATGTATGTAAAATATTATTAACTGGAGGCCTTTCGGAAGTTAACTTCCATCATCAGCAAGATGAGTATGCACTGCTAGTAGTTAAGGCGCTGTAGACGCATCAGGACCTGCAGCGTCTTAACTACATGTACTAGTAGCGCATACTCATCCGGCTGATGATGGAAGTTAAGTTCCGAAAGGCCTCCAGTTAATAATATTTTACTTACATCATTTTAACAGAGTTGAGGATGACGGCACCTGTCAATAGCTACATTTTAATTTTAATCTTTTATCTTATCACTATTCACCTGAATGGAATTTGATATGGATTTTATTAGTAGAGGAAATAGTTGTAGATTAAACAAAGGAACGTCCATTGAATGTTCACAAGTTAGATCGTATGCTATGTAAACGGTAAAATAACAAAATGTGTATCTGAGATATCGTCGTCCTAATCTTAGTAAAATTACAGTTAAAATTCACTTGCAGGTCTTTCGGAGCATGTTGCATCATCTGTTATTGAAAATATACATTTTTCGAAGGGTCTACAAAGGATTTTAACTGAAAATTTACTAACAAGGAATCTGTCAATCATTGCATGCCGAAACCTATCTTGAAATTTCTTCCAGGGAAACGTTGTAATATACCAAGACAGGATCCAAAACAATCTGCATTTTTAACTGGAAGGCACTAAAATTCAGCGCCAAATCTCTCATTTAAACTATGGGGAAGTAATAAAAGTCCTGCCGTCCATGCCGCATGCAGCCTCACTCTACTTCTATCTTTCTCAAGCAAGTCCATCTAGTACGTACAGTGAGCTGCCATTGCTGAATTGTCTTCGATTTCTGTGCCTTGCAGTTAAAAACGGAATAGGCCTATTTTGGACACGGCCTTGGTACATCACAACGCTTCTCTAGGAGAAGTTTCAAGGTAAATTTCGGCATGCAATGGTTGATGGTTCCCTTGTTAGTCTAGTACTCTTACACCATAGGAGTGTCGAGATTTTATAGAGTCTTCCTTCCTATTTAAAAACAACTTCTCAATCTTTTCCCATGTTATTTTCAGATTCATTAGAAGTTCCCGTATACTATCATCTAATGTTTTTCGTGGTCAATCCCTGGATCTACTTTTACCCATTTATTCGGGAATCCCATACCTGTTTAGTTATTTTATTATCAAGCATTCTGTTTATATACCAAACCATACTCTACTCCGATCTTACTCAAATAGGGGCCATCTGCTCTGTACAAAGGATTGCCATCGCTGGATTCTAGTTTTGATTTCTGTGCCCTGCTGTTAAAAAAGGTAGATATTTTTTTGACACAGCCTTGGTACATCAAAACGCTTCTCTGGGAGAAATTTCTAGGTCGGTTTCAGAATGCAATGGTTGACAGTTCCCTTGAAAGTTGTGGGTTTCTGAGATCACAGGTACATGTTTTATTATTTTAATAAATTAAATAGTAACCTGAACGGTGTTTTGTAATGACTTTCAAAGTATTGAGATCATATACTGTTTTCGGGTCTCTGAATATGCAGCAATTCCTGACTAGTGATATCAGTGCATACAATTCATGTTAAATTTAGTCTGGTGAAGAGTTAATGATGTCAGGGGAAGCAAAATGATAATTAATTTTGTATCAATGTTGGCATAGAATTTTTAATTACGTATCGCAAACAGTATTTTTAAATGAGATAGCTTAATTAATGTTCATGTTTGTCAATATTTTAAAATTTTCATTTCGTGTACTGACGTATTTTTAACCTCAATCATTTTTAACAGAATGAAAATACAAATTGGTTCGCAGTGCCATATTTGCACGAGATTGGAAACCTGCTTTTCCAGCCAGCGGCATGGAATATAATGCACTTATAATTAGATATATTATTTATTTGATAAACAATTCAGGAATAAGCTACTGCTAGAAATTAACTATTTTAGACAATCAGTATCTTCATCATCTTCATTATTTCCTTTCACTCCTAGCTGGAGCATAGGGCAGCAATGAAATGTCTCCATCTGACATTGCTAACCTCTTCACTTCCAAATACGTTTTTCCCATTTGTTTCAATAGTCCTCTTCCAAGTTTTTTTGTTCTTCCTCTTCTCCTTGAACCTTAAGGAATCCAGTCCTGTGCGTATCTTTCAATTGCAGTTTGAGGTTTATTTATTTTATATTATTTATTTCCAATCCTACGCAATTTTCTTTCATTTAATTGTTTTTTGATAGATGCTTGCTCAGTTTTGCGCCATAGTTCTTGGTTAAGATTATTATTACGCCATCTCACATTTAATGCCCGATGTAAACAGCTATTCAAAAACACCTTGAAGAAGTTAATTATTTTTTAATCATCGTCCATGTTTCGCACTTGTAGAATTAAACTTATTTTACATTTTTGTTAAATAATTGGATCTTAGTTATGATTGAAATGTTTTTATTCTTCCACACTGTTTACAACTGGACAAATGCTCCTTTTGCTTTTTTTAATATGATTCTGGACCTCTTCTGATGCACCTCCATCTATAATAATTGTACTTCCAACATATGTAAACGCTTGTACACCACTTAAATCAGTATTTTAGCTATAGTTAACGTAACTAGATATAAAATATTTCACCTAAATCAAGATTAGAGGTTGACGAATTTGGGATTGGTCCAGCAGATGTGCCTAAGTAATTCAACTCCTCAACTCTCTAAAGTTGGAGGTCTTGGGTTCAAATTTTGGGTCACTTACTTTTCCTGACTAGTTTATGATAACCTCCCACAAGGGTGAATAATCACTTCAACACTGCAATTTAACAAAGCAATTCAGAAATCCAAGAATTATAGCAGGACTGATGAAACTTTAAGACAATGGCAAAAGAAAAATAATATTGTCGCTGATTAGCCGTAGCGTTATCTTCACGTCGTCTTGTAAATAATCACACAGACTATCGTGCAATATTTCACGTTAACTTTATTGTAAATGTGAGCATCTCTTCCTCTGTCTTTCACTGCATGAACTTAAGCGGTAACCAATTCCCTATAATCTAGTGCTACCAAGTTCTATTAAACGAAATTTACGCGTGTTCGAATCTCGACAGATGTTTTGTGGAACCCTATAGGTTGGACATTATAAATTAAATGTCATAATTCGCTGTGAACTAAAAATATACATGTATAAAACGACGATTTCTCTCTCTTTCTCTCTCTCTCTCTCTCTCTCTCTCTCTCTCTCTCTCTCTCTCTCTCTCTCTCTCTCTCATTCAGAGTAATGGGTCGTGAATGGGTTTAAACTGTAGGGAATACCGGTATCTATTTAAAAGTGAAGGGTCTGAAATTCCTGCTTCGGGTTGGTATATATACAGATTATTCTTAATACTGCTTACGTTGATATGAGACACCACTCGCTACATATTAGTTTATAATGCAAAACTGTTATTCATTCAGTTATATTTTATGGATGCGAAACATGGAATCTTACTTTAAGGGAGGAAATGAGATTACGAATATTTGAAAATAAAGATCTTAGGAAGATTTTTGGACCAGAGAGAGAGAGAGAGAGAGAGAGAGAGAGAGAGAGAGAGAGAGAGAGAGAGAGAGAGAGAGAGAGAGAGATGAACAGACAGGTTAATGGAGTGAGCTGTGGTCTTAATAGGAAGCCAGATATAATAAGAAGAGTTAAGTCTTATTGACTATGAATGGCAGGACATGTGGCACGAATGGGGGAATGAAAGAGGTGCATGGAAGCTTCTTGTTGGAAAACTAGAGGGAAAACGCCCAGTTGGTAGACCAAGAATGAGGTAGGAGAATAACATTAACCATGATTTGAGGGAAGTAGATTGTACAGGGGACGTATGGAAAACATTAGTTCAGGATAGGGATGTATGGGGAGCTTATGTCTGCGCGGCCATTAACATACGGGTTCAATAGTGTCAGTGAGTTAATTAGTTAATTAGTTTGTAATAGTTGCGTGCGTGTGGTAAAATGATGACAATTCTAATAGTTTGTTTTCCACACTCATTTCAGTAACGTAAACATATCAAATTCGACATAGCACAAAATAAATTATTTGTGTGACAATTTTTGGACCAAAGAGAGATGAACAGACAGGTGAATGGAGAAGACTACATAACAATGAACTACATGGTCTTTATAGGAAGCCAGATATAATAAGAACAGTTAAGTCTCGTAGACTGCGATGGGCAGGACATGTTGCACGTATGGGGAATGAAAGACGTGCATGGAAATTTCTTGTAGGAAAGCCAGAAGGAAAACGCCCAGTTGGTAGACCAAGAATGAGATGGGAGAACAACATTAACTATGATTTGAGGGAAGTAGATTGTACAGGGAATGATTGGAAAGCATTAGCTCAGGATAAGGATGTATGGAGAGCTTATGTCCGCGCGGCCATGAACCTATGGGTTCGATAGTGCCAGTGAGTAAGTAAGTAAGTAAGTAAGACAAACGTTTTTCGATATAATTGCGTTTGTCGTCTCAATGAAAGTTGTCTGTGTGAAAGGAAACTGAAGAACTTAGATATAGCCTACATGCCTGTTATTTAATGAGCCATGTCCCTTATACATGCAATGGACCAGTGGAAGGAGGGTGCACCTCGATTAGGGTGACATGTACTCCAAACCGCTGGCCGGCGACTGGGACGTTATTAATTGCTTACCGTAAGTCCGCATGTTATTTATTATATGTGACGGGAAATTTTTTTCCTTGATTTCTCTCCCACTCAGTCAAATACAAAGACATCGGAAAATAAAAATAGGTGAGAATAGTTTTTATTGTACAAAGTTACATTTTCGCAGCCTATCTTCAGAATAAGATAAGTCCCCGAATGTTAGCGCATGATGTAGCCTACCTAGAACTGCTGCTAGACAAACTATATAATCTCTACATATTTTACGAGAAAAAATATTACTTTTTGATGATTTATTATCAAAATATTAATATGATATAAAAAGCAAACTATCTCACTGGCACTATCGAACCCGTAGATTCATGGCTACGCGGACATAAGCTCTGCATACATCCAATCTGAGCTATAGTTTTCCAAACATACTCTGTATAATCTACTTCCCTCAAATCATTACTAATGTTATTCTCACTCTTCAAAGTTTGAAAAATTACTTTTTAACGAAATGTACCGAATGTTGGAGTTCCATTACCTTACTTAATCACTGGCACTATCGAACCCGTGGGTTATGGAGGCGCGGACATAATCTTTCCATACATCCCTATCCTGAGCTAATGTTTTCGAATAATTTCCTGTATAATCTACTTCCCTCAAATCATTGTTAATGTTATTCTCTCACCTCATTCTTCGTCTACCAACTGGGCGTTTTCCCTCTGGCTTTCCTACAAGAAACTTCCATACATGTCTTTCATACCCCATACGCGCAACATGTCCTGCCCATCGCAGTCCACGAGACTTAACTGTTCTTATTATATCTGACTTCCTAACTTCCTATAAGGACCATGCAGTTCATTGTTATGTAGTCTTCTCCATTCACCTGTCTGTTCATCTCTCTTTGGTCCAAAAATTTTCCTAAGTACTTTATTCTCAAACACTCGTAATCTCCTTTCCTCCCTTAAAGTAAGAGTTCATGTATCGCTTCCATATAATATAACTGGTAGAATAATAGTTTTATATATTTTCAGTTTTTGAAAGGAGTTGGGACATCGAAAGTCTCAGCAATGCTACCACCCACTACAATTTTCGTGTTTAAGGTTCCATGATAGGCGGATAGATGGCTTTAATGTGGTCAAACTCCAATTTACGCACCACATCAGCAGATGATGTGTACTTCCATTTTTTTACTTTGAGGAGCGTGGGATGAGTGCGTGTTTAAGTGTTTGTATTTTGTGTAGATGTGTTATATGAGGATGATAACGAAGATAAGGGAGTAGAAGAAACCCGATGCCGATAGTCAGCGTGTGACTGTAGAAAAGCACCAAGAGAGCAGACAGGCTTAATGTGCCCAACTGATAGGCTCAACATTCCCTCCCGACGAATTATTTACTATCACCAGTATCACACGATTTCTCATAATATGTATTGCGGAGGGATTTGGAATTAAATCCAAGCAATTGGCGTACAATATAGCGATTAAAAGTTGTACACCACTACCCCTCTTAACACCGATACTGAACATTTTATAATCCCGCCGGTTATCAAATCTGGTTTATTAATAGTAATTGCTGGAATATTAAATTTGAGTGGATGGATTTAGGCCTACACCGTATTATTTTATTCTAAAATATTGTTATGAAATAAATGTATAATTTATTATACTAAGTTTTTTTATAATATGAACGGCAAAAAGAAAGATCCATATTACAGCTATGGGGTTTACATCTTTGTTATTTTCTCTTCGAAGTGCCTTAACCTATATTCTTTAAATAGCGGGCCGAGATCATTCTTTTATAATATTCTTAAAATTTTATCTTATAGTTTAGTAGCGATATATGTTAATGATTTCATGTAAGGATAGGTCAAACTATGGACATTTATGAGTTTATGTGACTATATCGGAATATACAGGGTGAAAGGATGGTTAAGTTAGATCACTGAAAAAATACTAATCCTTACGGGATAAAATGTGTCCTACTTCAGTAAAATGTCTTAGATATAATTTTAGAACACTTAATTTTAAATATTTTATTTTAACCATTAATCAATAAATAAACCTGATTGCATGTAAAATATTACAAATTAAAGTTACCAACTCAAAATCATTCAGAAATAAGTTTCCTTTCGAGAAAAAGAGAAATAACCATTTATAAATTGAAACCTTTATGCATCGCTATTTTCAAAGTCATAAAATCAAATATCAGTTCATTTTAACTAAAATATATTAAATCTAACTTCATAATTTAAAAATGTACAGATGGGATTTGCACTTCCAAACAACGGTCTTATACTTTAAAATATTTTTTCAAACTATTCAATTACAATATAACTTTCCTTTCCCTCGTCATCTTCATCTTCACTCTTACCATTGCAAGCCATGATTTTCAAGACCACCTCTTATTCCTTTCCGTCTATATTTATCTAAAAAAAATAACTTTCTCCTGGCACTTGCTATTACTGGCTTGAATAAACATATTCTGAAAGTACAGTCAACTAAGGGATGTCATTCACGAAATATATTTATTAATTTATCAAATAATTAGTTGAACTTTTTATCCTTATTCTTTGTCAAAGTGTATATTTTGCAATTTATTACTTTTAATTTGGATATTAATGTGCGTTTATCATAATCCAAATAAATGTTTATTCAATTTATTTTATTTCTGTTTATTTTAGGTTAACTTAGATCATATTTGGAATTTATTTTTAATTTTGACGGTTTTGAACTTGGGATGACCAGCTCTATACGCCAGCAACCTACTTGAAGTAATATACGTATATATATATATATATATATATATATATATATATATATATATATATATATACGTATATATATATATATATATATATATATATATATATAGCCTATCCATGTCTCAGAAGTTACATTGTTTAAAAAAAGTTAAAAAGCAGAAATCTGATATTCAAATTTAGATCTTCTTTATATGACATAATGAGTTATAAATTATGAATTAATAGATTGTTTTTTTCCTAGAAAAAACAATTTACACCATAATAATCGATTGCTGAGTTTGTCAGCTCCATAAAACCTAAATTAATGTTCACAAGTTAAAACAAATATATATCACCATGAAGTTTTAGTTTATAAAATGCCACAGTTAATAGAAATTAGCTCCTGCCACATCTCTTGTGAAAGAATGCCACCGGACTACTTTTTTTTTTTGCCAAATTCCTGACTTTATTCCAGTTAATCCTTTATTGTTCAGTTTCTGTTATTACTGTGTTGCGGCGTACAATTTTTGGTTTTCGTGTTTTCCTAGGCATTCCGAGTTCTCTTTGATATACTGTCTAGTTCTCTTCTGAGAGAGACTATACTTAATAAGAAAATTAAAAAGAAAATACTTTTTCCGAATTACAGGACGCCCTTCTATTGAAATAATTCAATTTTTACAATAATATACCACAATGATATTAAAAAAGAGATGCTTAACCAGAAGAGAAATGAACGCGACCGGGAGTAATATGAAAATTGGATAAACATATTTATGTATGACTTATTAATTCTACATAAATATAATGAAATAACTTTCCAAACTTTATCGCCAAAATTCAATATTAAATGTTTTAATCCTTTCCAAACAAATAGATTTTATCAAGACTATAATTTACCTAACAGCATTCAAGTAAAGTGATCCCATTACAGACCTTACAAGTTCCTTGGGATAGTAGGCCCACCTTTCTAGAGAATCGGCACAAGATGTCAGCCGGGTTGTCAGCCCTGGGGTGACGGTTGCCTTTATCCTCAGAACAAACGCCTGGTATTCTTTTCCTTTAGAGGTTGAGTTGACCTCAGAGTCAATAGTGACGCCGAAAGGTTTAGTCCAGTATTAAAATCCCTTAAAAGCGTCAAAAATAACATGCATTTTACTTTGTAAATGGTTCTGGTGAACTGAGGTTTCCTGCAAAATATGTCTCATTTACTAATTCCGATACGCTGATCTCAAAACTGCATTGGTTTTTCCTATCGCGTAGAGACCTACCATTTTTTTTTTCGTTTGCCAATTTTTTAGTGCAGTTATTAATTTTGTTTTGTGTATAGCTCTCGTTTGAAGCAAATGAATACTATGAAGTTCACTGCTGAAATGAATATGTTCAACTACAATATACAGTGATTATTTTTTACACCAATATATTACAAAACTCATCTATTTTAAAAGCAACTACAGACTGAACTAACTTCAAGGATTTTAATGGAAACAAGAAAAATTAATATGAAGATAACAGATAAAACTGATATAACATTCAAATATTAGTGGTAAATTATGAAGAGTGGTCAAATTTGTGGATACTAACTAACAGTAACTTTTAATAACATAGGTTTGATAGGATCGAGAGTAAACGAGTATTTTATTATATCACATATTGTGACAAATTGATAAGTGATGGAGGAAAACTGGATTCTCACTTAAATTCAGTATGATTGAAAAAGACACATTTAGATAGTTATTTATAATAGAAATTCCAGGGAGAAATTTAAAATGTGCACACCCGTGTTACAAATATAGGCCTATATATATATATAATCATAACATCGATAAAGCGTCACTGCTATAAAGTAAAAACATTCTCTTTAATTTACTTACTTGTTATAGGAGTTATTGGGTGGCAGAGGAGACCGAGTTCCCGCTATATCTCGAAATAATAGTATATATATATATATATATATATATATATACATATATACGCTTGCATTGCATATAAGCTTGCATTGCTCAATGTTAAACATTTAATTATAATATATATATGACATAAGAAAAATAAATACCTGAACGGGATTTAACCCATATCTCTGGGTTGGTACCCCAGCGTGCTATCCATTACACCACCAGAACGCTGGGGTACTAACCCAGAGGTCCGGGTTCAAATCCCGTTCAGCCATTTATTTTCCTTATATCATATTAAGCTTGCATTGCTCAATGTCAAAAATTTAATTTGATATATAGGCCCTATATATATATATATATATATATATATATATATATATATACATGTCTACCGCTGTGGTCTCGAGGTAGCGTACTGCCTTGTCACGCAGCGGGCCCGGGTTCGATCCCAGGTCGGGGCAGTTTTTCTGGGTGAGGTTTTTATTGGGGGTTTTCCTCACCTATAAGACAAATGTCAGGAAAACTTTAAGGCCCAAACGGTCACCGAAATCATATGACCATCATCATCATCATCCTTATCATTATCATCATCATCATCATCTTCTTCTTCATCCTTCACCGGTGTGGAAAGCAACGGGAAACTACCACACCTACAATTCCCTAGTAAAGCTCCAAGCATAGCATGAAAATGCTATGATTGCAGTAAAGGACCTGCCTTCGGGGCAGAATTACTAATGATGGATATATATAAGAAAAATTAATGTTTGTACTAGATTTGCTCGTTAGCGTAATCGATAGCGCACTGGGGTATCATCCAGAGGTCCGGGTCCGGGTTCAAATCCCGTCCGAGTATTTATTTTTCTTATCATGTCATATACATAAATATAAATAAATATATATGCTGTCCCGCGCCATATTCGAACGGTTTAAGGTATGACGCCTTGGTGCAGAGCTATGGGATTGCGATATTTCTAGTCTCCATAGGAGAAGAATTTTTCTCATGGAATTTGGGCCAGAATGGGGCAGGTGTCCACCCAGCATCATGAGGAATTTGGATAGCTACAATAAGTATCTCAGTTGGGGACCCGACTTGCTGACCACATGTCACCCCATACTGGCTAGATGATCGTCCATATCTGTGATTAACATTGGTAGACGTAAGGCCAGCAGACAGTTGGTAGGCTATGGAACTTCTAGGCCTGTCGCGCCGTGAAGTTAAATAAACGCTGATAATAAGTAGTAAAATCTTAATTTTCAGTTTTGCACGGAGTCTAGAAGAACATAACAAAGTCTTGAGATGTAACGTAAACGTTTGAATCCCCTGCTGTCGAGCCCAACCCACAGCAGTGATCCAGGTGAGGGATTTATTCTGGAATTTGTATATGACACGGGTTCCCCGAGATCTGGTGAGAAATTATCAGCTGATGGAATTACTTCTACACGACCTCTAGTGCATGACTCATTGTGATAAACTGCTATTTCATGGATTTTTAGATCCCTTCTCTTGGTTTACAACTACTAAATAAAAAGTTGAAAAATTATAACACATTTTCAGTTTTTATTACGGTTAACCTCTTCAGCATTAGCTGCGAACATTCATGGGCAATTACACAGATTCCTCATCATCATCATCATCATCACTCCAGGGATTAGGCAATTGCCCGTTCCGACTTCATAATGCATCAGCCCAACGTCTTCTAGGTCTTCCAACATAACGTCTTCCTCTTGCTTGATAATTTCTTGCTAACAATGGATATCTCTCCTTACTCATTCCATCCATATGATCAATCCATTTCTGTCTGTAATTCGTGACCTTTTCCAATAAAGGCTGTACTTTCATTTCTTCTCTTATATCCTCATTTCTTATTCTATCAAGTCTTGTACATCCTTTAACTTGTCTTAGGAACCTCATCTCCGCCGTCTGTATTCTATCCTTCTGTTTTCTCATTGGTGCCCAAGTTTCACATCCATACAATATTGTGGGAACCGCCATAACATTGTACATTTTTATCTTTGTTTCTTTTCTAATTTTATTTTATGAATGTTCTCTGTATTGTTCCACACACCGTCTGAAATGTATTTATTTTAGAGTCAATATCTCTTTCCACATTGTAGCCAACATCACAGCCCAAATATTTGAAACTAGACACCTGTTCAATACTTTGATTTTCCAACAGATTTCTTCTACATTAAATTCCAATACATTATGTGTGATATAAAAGTGTCTGTCAATATCGAATTACTCTATTATAAAACTTAATGAATTTCTTACCATGTCCGGAATTAAATGTCTATTACGTATAGGCCTATAATATAATCATATGTTCGAAACCTAGGAGGCTTTGTTAAATTTGCGGCAATAAAAATAAATTTTCTAATAGTTTTTTATTGAACACTTAATAAATACTGCAAGCAAAGAGCATACAATTTTGAAACGCTACAGAAAATATGATTTAATATCTACTTGTGACTTACATCCCATTGTCCACGGGGTGGAAAATAATTTCTAGATTACAGGAACAATGTTATTTTCTCAAGTTCCTTGTTTTATAACTCTCACTGACTGTGTTTACTGTATATTTGGTTTGTTTATGTAAATAAAGTGTTTAATAATAATAATAATAATAATAATACTAATAATACTAATAACAATAATACTAATAATAATAATAATAATAATAATAATAATAATAATAATAATAATAATAATAATATAATAAAATAATATAATTATATTATCACTAATAGGGTGAGGGGATAGTTACTTGTAAAATAATTTTATAATTTATTAGCATCTTTATAATAATAATAATAATAATAATAATAATAATAATAATAATAAGGGGTGAATCATAAATATGGCTATACGTTTGATCGCGTTGTGTGATGAAAATATTACCGTTACAAGAAATATGAAATTACCGTTGGGAAGGCAATTATTCAAATTACAACAATGCAATAAAACTTGTGTAGAACTTACGTCATTAGTCAAAATGGCGTTGAATATGCAACAGCAAATTACAATTGCTGCATGGGCAATAACGTATGCTAATGATCGAGAGGCCGCAAGACGGGCAAGACGTGAGTTTAAGGGTAGCATTGCAGCCTTCGACTGTGGGGGAAGTGGAGAAAACGACTGCTGGAAACGGGAAGGATACAGAAAATCAAACCTCCTGGAAGGCCTCGCATTAGCACGGATGTAGAAACAACGAAGAGAATTGTATATAGTAATTCTGCCCGAAGGCAGGTCCTTCACTGCAATCATAGCATTTTCGTGCTATGCTTGCAGCTTTACTAGGGAATTGTGTAGGTGTGGTAGCTTCCCGTTGCTTTCCACACCGGTGAAGGATGATGATGATGATGATAATGATAAGGATGATGATGATAAAGATGATGGCCATATGATTTATATGATTTGATTATATATAAACTATACTAATTATAAAGAATTAAACATATATTAAATGTTGCAAAGGATATTTCATGTACAAACAAAATTTTATACGATTATGATAATAATAACAATAATAATACTTATGATAATAATTATAGTATAAATATAATAAATTATACGAGAAACACTAATTAATATACGTGCCTTATACTAGGTAATAATGAAGTCGATGTTAGAGCAAATATAAATTTGGATTTATTTTAAAAGATGCCAATGTCCGGCAGCCCCTTATTTCTTGTGGTAGGGAATTCCAGTCGCGAGAAGTGAAGATGGTATATGACATGGAGTGATGTGATGTCCTATGTTGCGGTATATTAAGCAAGAGACTATGTTGTGATCTCGTGTTTACGTTATGGTTTGAGGATAGATACTGAAAACGAGATGATAAATAATTGGAAGTCGAGGTGTGTAGGATCTTAAATAGGAAAATTAAACAGTGTAATTTTCTTCTCTCTTTAAGATGTAGCTATGACAATTCGTGGAAAAATGGAGAAATGTGAACTTAGTTTCGGACATTAAATATGATTATTATTATTATTATTATTATTATTATTATTATTATTATTATTATTAATATTATTATATTGCCATTGTGATAAACACTGAATAATCCAATCCTTTATATTTATGTTATAAAAATCTCTCCATGCCCCGACCAGCCTGAAAGCTAGTTGCTATTCACACCCATATGTGTAAATCACCAGAGATAGAGTGATCAGTATATGGATTTCACAGTCTTAATAGTTTTTTTTCATGGTATAATTTAGGCAGATACTTACAACGTAGTTTTCTCAATCTGATGATATATAGCTAACCAAATTCATCACGATGCTGGTTGGTCAGCGGTCTCATGCATTGGCCAAAATATAATAAAAATTCTTCCTCAGAGGGACTTGAATCAGCCGCATCCCTTAGCTTCTGTGTCAAGTTCTACACTTTATTCTGCTCTATTAAAGTACGGAATGTTATGATTATGAAAAATGACAAGATTGAATTTCGTATATCATGTTATATTACCCATTTGTTGACTTAATTTCTATACTAGGCACAGAACAAGGTGGATCTAAAGTTTGGATGAAAGGGTAATTCTGAATGAAGGGGAAAATAAGAACCAGGATTAGGGGACTGACCATACAGATGATTTCTATATGATGGGGATAGAGCTCTTCAGCGTGGTTGTTACAATTTGTACTATGAGATCTTTACCAGTTCCTAGTTCCTTTAGGAATGACTCTTTTCTTTTTAAGGTACTGTGTTCCTAGCTTCTAAAAGTAAACCTTGGACGGAAATAGTGTCCAAGTGGTATTTATCATAAGTAATGTCACGAGTGATTTCCATTTGTTAAGACTATTTAACCAATAAAATTAAGCTGTTTACTCAAACCTCATTATTTAAATATAGTTACCGGTGTTTTAAAATATTTATATATTTAATGTAAACGGCGATGTTTCAAACAAATAAGAAGTGTGAGGTAATGTTTATTCACTGCAACTTGATCATATTAGTTATTGCCAGATAGGATCGCAATATTGTAAGAATGCACCCTAGTGGAGAAATAATGAAACGCATCAAAATGTATATTATACCCAACATTATAAGTTATTAATTTATTTTTTAGTAAACAACTCAATAAAATCATGGAATCTGTTCATTATTTGTTATATTCAATGTATTTGTTGGAGAGTTAGTCACTGCAAAATAATGCTCTGACCTGTTCAGAATATTAAAAAAGGAGGAGCTTTGTTTATTATAAAAGCAGGAGCTGATAAAGAGAAGTCTATAAAGAGCGAGGTGAAACACGACTGTCATTCGTTGTAAACCAAAATTCATTGAAACCTGATTGGTCATTGACTCCCATTTGGGACATGAGCTAAATAGTCCTTAAAATAAAGGATAGTAAGCTCGTGTACAGCCTTATTCTCCGAGGTCACCATATCAGGCTGTTTAAGATTGTATAATATTGTCATTAAAGCATGATTAATATTACTCCAAGCCCGACAGGCCTTGAAGGTCCTTGGCCTACCATCTGACTGCAGGCCTCATATCCACATGTGTTAATCACAGAGGTAGACGATCATCGAGCCAATGTATGGTGGCATGGGGTCAGCATGTCGGGTTCCCCATCCCTTGTAGCTGGTTTTCTCAACCTGGAGCCGCTGCTTATTGTAACTACCCAAATGCCTCACGAAGCTGGGTCACCGGTCCCATACTGGCCCAAATTCCATGAGAAAAAATTTTCCCCATGGGGACTCGAACTAGCGCAAATCCGATAACTCTGCGCCAAGGCTTCTTGCTTTAACCTCTCGGCTACGGCGCGGGATATGATTAATATTATATTACAATAATGATGTTTGATATACAAATGTGGAGTGCTGAATCAAATAGTATTATCCACACCCGCGGTCGATATTTAGTTTTAAGCGATTTCAAATAAATGTGACATTATTTATAACTATATCATATTGTATCAAATCATAATTTATCCCCTTTACTACAATGAATAATATTGTGTGTCATATCAAATCATAATTTGTAGAACTGTCACGATGTGTTGGATAAAATCATGTTATGTACAACAGCCATTGGATTGAACCCTTCCCACATTGAACATTTCCCACCTTAGGTAAATGTTGTGCTACTTTTAGTAATTGTCTGGAGCTCGGTTTATTTTTGTTATTATTGTTAGAATATTATGGAGGTTCTTGTGCTCGATGTGATAAATATTTGGCCATAAAAAAGTAATAATACAAAACAGAAGCGAGAAATTAAAAAAAAAAAGAGTCAATTACGCAGAAACTCTGAAACTAAATGAAATCCTCAGCAAGTCAAATTTTGGTCCGATTTTACTGTTTACGGAATATATATTTTTTTTGTTAGTTAAATCGTATTTATCCAGTTTCGATGCGAGAGAACAAATATGGCAGACGCTGGATCGATTTTCAAATGTCGGTTTTCAGGTATACATCCATTTCGTTGATTTTTTAGAGAATGCTTTTCTCGTTTTATGTTAATGGCATTGGATGTACCGAGTTTCGTTGCGAAAATCGAAAACTGTTGCCGATAGAGCGATGTTTTAATTTTCACTTCAGGTTAACCCCACTCCTATTGCTCCAATTTTGCTGATTAACTAACTCGACCTTATGTACTTAGGCTTCCACGGCCTGAGTTAGTATGAGGATCTTGTAGAAGATTTCCGGGCTGTTGACCTTGGTATTGAGACAGCATCCGCCGGACGTAGTCTCTGGCGAAAGTCGGGGAACTACAAGCCTCAAGACCACGACCAATAGCCCGGAAATCTTCTACAAGACCATCATACTAACTCAATCTTATTTTTCTTAATTTAGTTCTATAGGCTATGACAAGTTGATTCCGAAAAAAAAAATACTTCTGCTGCTAGAGCATTAACAAGCTTTTTGAGAATAAAAATGTATCATACCACAACAATTTCATAACGTATATAACCCATTGGACAAATCGTAGGAAGTGCAAAATTTAATCGATATTTCCTTCTATCAGTATAAGCTATAAAATCAATATTATTATTACTTTTGGTAAACTTAAGTGTCTCAAAGGTGACATGAACGTGTTTAGTTTTTTCTCATTATCATAGCTAGGCCCTATTTTTTCCATGATTTCTGTAAAATTGCTTTTCTGAGTTTAATATGATTTCAATTGAAACTCCACCCACAAATATTAGTATATTTATATTATAATCTACATGTATCAAAATATTATCACATTTTTCTTGTTGACTATTTAACTCATGCCGCAATTGGGAGTCAATGACCAATCACATTTTAATTACTTTTTATTTACAACCAATCACAGTTATTTTTCACCTCGATTTTATCAATTTAATTTAATCATTTTAAAATCAAGCTCCTCCTTTTTAACATTCTGAATAGGTCACAGCATTATTTTGCAGTGACTACATGTGGCTACCAGATTGTGTATATAGTGCACAAATATTACCAGATAGTGCTTGCGGATTATAATATAAAAACATTTGTAGCAATTGATTACACCACAAAAAAAAACACTGTTTGCACTTTCTTAAACGTATTATTTTCCAGAAATTTACGTTCCAGAAGAATATAATTGATATATTTACTTCATAAGACATCAGAAATTAATTAATAACCTGTAATGCTGGTTATAAATTTCTCCACTAGGGTACATTCTTACAATATTGCGATCCTTTGGCAATAAATAATATGATCTGGTTGCAGTTATGAACAAATGAAACATAACAATCGTTTCTCATTTGTTTTTAAACATCCGTTACATTAAATAGATAAATATTTTAAAATAACTATATTTAAATAATGATTTGTGAGTAAACAGCTTAATTTTATTCGTTAAATAGTCCTAACAAGTGCCACTCTTAATTTCCAAATACTCTAGATAAATTCACGACTCACTTCGTGAGTCGTGAATTTATCGATAATTTGGAAATTACTCGTGGCATTATTTATGACTATTTAATTCATGCCCCAAATGGGAGTCAATGACCAATCACGTTTCAATGATTTTTTATTTACAACCAATCACAGTCGTGTTTCGCCTAGAATTTACCAACTAAAATTTATCATAACAGAGAAAGCACCTTCTTTTTAACATTCTGAATAGGTCATAGCATTATTTTGCAGTGACTGACTCTCCAACAAATACGGCTACCAGATTGTATATATGCTGCATGAATGTCAACACATAGCGCATGCGGGAGTTAATATAAAACATTTGTAGCAATTGATTATATCACCAAAAAAAAGAAACCACTGTTTGCACTTTCTTAAATGTATTTTTTTCCAGGTAATAACATTCCAGAAAAATATAATTGTCATATTTACATCATAGAAATGAATTAATATACCTCGTGAGTTGTCAATTTATCGATAATTTGGAAATCACTCGTGGCGTTACTTATGATAACTTAATATATTGTATCAACAAATTGTTTCATTTTTTCTCCACTAGAGTGCATTCTTACAATATTGCGTTCCTTTGGCAATAAATAATATGATCTGGTTGCAGTGATGAACAAAAGAAGTAAATGATGCGTGCCAATCGTTTCTCATTTGTTTTCAAACATCGCCGTTTACATTAAATGTAGGCCTATAAATATTTTAAAATAGCTATATTTAAATAATGGTTTATGAGTAAACAACTTAATTCTATTCGTTAAATAGTCCTAACAAATGCCACTCTTGATTTCCAAATTCTCATAAGTAATGCCACGAGTGATTTCCAAATTATCGATAAATTCACGACTCACGAAGTGAGGAGTGAATTTATCTAGAGAATTTGGAAATCAAGAGTGGCATTTGTTAGGACTATTTAACGAATAAAATTAAGCTGTTTACTCACAAATCATTATTTAACTATAGTTATTTTAAAATATTTATATATTTAATGTAAACGGCGATGTTTGAAAACAAATGAGAAACGATAGGTACGCTTCTACTGCTTCTTTTGTTTATCACTGCAACCAGATCATACTATTTATTGCCAAAGGAACGCAATATTGTAAGAATGCTCTCTAGTGGAGAAAAAATGAAACACATCAATCTGTATATTAATTCATTTTTGATGTCGTATGATGTAAATATGACAATTATATTTTTCTCGATTATTACCTGGGAAAAAATACATTTAAGAAAGTGCAAACAGTGGTTTCTTTTTTTGGTGGTATAATCAATTGCTACAAATGTTGACATGTAAGCACTATTATATACAATCTGGTAGCCGTATTTGTTATAGGCTCAGTCACTGCAAAATAACGGTCAGACCTGTTCAGAATATTAAAAAGGAGGAGCTTTGTTTAATATATGATAATCCTAACACTGATAAATATTTCGTGAAACACGACTCTGATTGGTTGTAAAACAGAAATCATTGAAACGTGATTGGTCATTGACTCCCATTTGGGGCATGAGTTAAATAGTCTAAATAAATTCACTCCTCACTTAGTGAGTCGTGAATTTATCGATAATTTGGAAATCACTCATGGCATTACTTATGATGAATGATTGAGAGGAAGTTGTGATTTTAGCTCATTGGCAATTAAGAAAGGTCCTACAAAAAAAGTAACAATAATAAGAAAGGAAGTTTGTGATTAAGTTATAAGTGTATCAGCTGTTGATCTGAGAACTGCAGCTATGTATCCACTTTAGATTCAAGTGCTATGGGTTACGTGCTACCATATTTCTCTCTGCTGATGACTTGTGAGGAGCTCTAGCCCCAGGTTCCGCCTTTATGGGAATTCCGCTTGATTAAGATTTATATTTCTCGCCGAAGATTTAAATGTATGGTTATATATAAACTGAGGACAGAAAGATACATTCTATAAATCTATGAATTTGATTTATCTGGAAAGGTGAAGTTCTTAGAGAAGGGGCAAGTTTTCTTAATGCGCGCCCGTGTGTGTTTGGAATATAAATATTACCCTTGTATTGTGAATATTGCTCTTATGTTGTATAAATATAAAAATATTAACCAAAATAATGTTATATTTATAATATGATTCTAAGCAAATCACAAAGATGGCCAATTAGGCCTAGAATAATAATACTACTACTATTATTAATTATTATTATTATTATCATTATTATTATTATTATTATTATTATTATTATAAAAATTCCGGGCGCGACAAGGCCTACATGGCCCTTGGGTACCATCCGGCTACTGGACTCACACCCACATATGTTAAACACAGAAGTAGACGATCATCCATCCAGTATAGGGGTAACATGTGGTCAGCATTTCGGGTTTCCCAGCCATTACAGCTGATTTTCTCAACCTATAGCCGCTACTTATTGCAGCTACAAAAAATGACTCACAATGCTGGTTGGGCACCAGTCCCATACTGGATGAAATTTCATAAGAAAATTTCTTCCCGCATGGAGACTCGAACCAGCGCAATTCCGTAGTTCTGTGCAAAGGCATCTTGTCTTTAACACTAATTTAATTTAAATTCATTTAACATTAATAATAATAATAATAATAATAATAATAATAATAATAATAATAATAATAATAATGTCCGGCGCCGTAAACGAGCGGTTCAATGCACGATGTCTTGGTGCAAAGCTACGGTACTTTCGCTGATTCGAGTCCCCATGGAAAAGAAATTTTCTCATGAAATGTCTGCAACTATGTGACCGGTGTCCACCCAGCATCATGAGAAATTTGGGTAGAGACTCTAGGTTGAGAAAAGCAACTAACGGCTGGGGACCTTACATGCTGGCCACATGTCACCCATTTACTGGCTGGATGATCGTTCATCTCTGTGATTACACATGTGGATGTGAGCGCTGCAGCCGGCAGGAAGACCAAGCATCTCTTGTCGCGCCATGGACTTTGAAGACTTTGAATCCCAACTTCCTCAAGTCACTCTCTACTTCATTTATTCATCTGAACTTATATAGTCCAGTTCTGGTAACTGTATCCGTCTTGATGAATCCTAGGGCGCGTGACAGGAGGTAACGTTGCCGAGTGAGGGAGGGAAGTAGTAGCCATGCAAAATAAAAACACATTTTCTTATTAATGATGACAATAAAATAATTTGTGATAAAAAACACTATTATATAATGAACTCTCCAAACATATGAGAAAACATACATTTTCACTAACACAGAACTAGTGGATAAAAAACTCAACGTGTATTAACTATTATGTTTTCAAAACTGAGTGTAGTTGCTGGCAGTACCTGCAACTCACCCTCCCCTCTTACCGCACCATACAACAATGCCCCATCAAAAGCGGCTACAGAAGCCAGAACTGAACTATATGTCTACCAAGACTTCGCCGTTCACCAAGAATTGAGTTTAATGCCCCTCTTAGGATATTATTTGCAATCCATCCACACTATATTTCCTGCCTACTTCAATCCATTAATTTTACTTATATTCCAGTAGTGGATCAATTGTTCGGTTCCTCTCTTGAAGAGGGTAGAACCTAGGGTTCCAAGGCTTGAGCTCATTTGTCCCGGTTGTTACATTTTGAGTGTTAAAATAAAGGCTATTGTGGCGAGCTTTTGGTTTATTTCGGCATTTGCCTTTTACAAAGCTTGGTTTGAGATTTGAAAGCAAATGTAATGTTTTTCGCCCAATGGGTTGCTGGCCCAGAGAAGATATTATTATGGGTTCCCACTAATGTAGCATTTCCTCTACATTTCCTGTATATTAAGGTGATGTGGTTATACCGTCAGTACTCGGTCCTCAGAGCCTCATTTGTAATAGCAGGTCGCACCACGAGAAGAGATGGAAGTCGAATAATCATATGCGATTTATGCGCCATGCAGCAGGCTATACAAAGTGGGACCATAAAAGAAATGAGGAAATTATGAAAGAGTTGGACGTAGAACAGATTTTCCACCATATATAAAACTAACAGAACAACTGGAAAGTCCATCTTCAACGAATACCGTCTCATAGAATTCCAAAAGCCATGCTTCGTTACTGCCCACAAGGCAAAAGATCGCTGGGACGTCCATAAAAGTGCTGGATGGAAAATTCCTCTTTGAGACCGTAAACAGACCACATGGCCTAATACTTGCGTGGATGATGATGATGATGATGATGCCTTGTACATGGAAAATCGCAGAATGGTCGAAATAGTCGGTCCCGGGACCGACGTTTGTGAATGTGCCTGATGGTGATCATAAAGAAGGCGCAGCTCCCTATCCTTTATTTCTCAAAATATTATGGACAGTGACAGTTCAATTACAAATCCAAACAGTGCAATACAATTTTTATGTTTTTTTAAATTTGTTTTAATCCAAATCTCAGATTTATTATTTTTCACAAATAGTTTTACTTTATGTGCTTTCTGCAGAAGTATATTTCGCTGGAAGTAATGAAATATTAGGATCCATCTTCGTTCCTTCAAAATATCCTCGTATTAACGGTGTACAGACAAACTAACACACTTCTCTTAAATACAAATTATTTATCTTCTTTATATCACAAAATATGAAGGATTACTCGGAGCTCATATTTAAATTCTTACAATTGCTGAAAAACACTCATTAGAGGGATGGAAATGAGCTTCACTGTTTATTAAAGGTGAATTTCATATTCTACCTACAGTATTAAAATCTGGCTGTGTTTCACGGATAGCATAAATGAGGAAAAAGCCTAATCAGAACACTCAGGTAGCGTAATCCCCGCAGAAACGTGAGGAAGCATTTCTAAAAACAAGACCACTGTGTGGATAGCTAGCTGCTTGTTATAACGGATCTAATTAACTTCCACCTTGTGGTGATGCTGATACAGAAAGAGAGAGAGAGAAGGTAAATTGGGATGAAAGAAGTCGTAGTAGCTGCATCCAGAACTGGAACGGAAAGAATGCCAAGGAGAGGGTGGGAAATTACACCGATGGTGTGGGGGTAGAAGGTGGCGTTGGAAAGAAAGAGGGAATCCTATGGTATCAAAACCTCCCAATCCCCTTTCTAAGTCGTAAATAGTAGGGGTAAGGGTGAGTGTTACGGGAGGTTCACAGTAAGACTTAATATATACAGATTCTGTGTTGAGTTATAGTACACTAGTTGTGCCGTGCACAACAGTTGCAAGCTATTTTTTCTACAAATAATTTTATATATTGTGATAATTGCAGGTTCCGGAATTTTCCAAATGTTGCAGAGCGATCTACGGCTCTACAGAGTTATTTAGGTCTAGAAAATAGCACTGCTCTTATGGAGAAATTCTTGCTAGTAAACACGTATTTGTGTGTGAAACTGATTTATTAGTTCATTCATTTGAAGTAAATAAAAATAATTTCCAACTCAGGGTCGGGTCGGAGGGATGAGATGAAATATATAAGATATATATATGCTATAAGACATAAAAAGTAAAATAAATACCAGAGTCGGGATTTTAACCCCACTTTAATCTCTAACCAACTGAGCTGCTCAGGAATCCTGACACAAACATTTATTTTTCTTTATATATATATATATATATATATATATATATATATATATATATATATATATATATATCCACCGCTGTGGTCACGAGGTAGCGTTGCTGCCCTGTCACGCAGCGGGCCCGGGTTTGATCCCCGGTCGGAGCAGTTTTTCTGGGTGAGGTTTTTATCGGGGTTTTTCCTCACCTGAAAGACAAATGTCAGGAAAACTTTAAGGCCCAAACGGTCCCGAAATCATATGGCCATCATCATCATCATCACCCTTATCATTATCATCATCATCATCATCCTTCACCGGTGTGGAAAGCAACGGGAAGCTACCACACCTACAATTCCCTAGTAAAGCTGCAAAGCATAGCATTAAAATGCTATGATTGCAGTGAAGGACCTGCCCTCGGCAGAATTACTATGGATGGATGGATATGTATATTAGGGTGGGCCGAAAAAACTCTTTTTTTTTATTTCCAAGTTGTAATAGCGCGGAAAAGTTGCGAAAAAAATAAAAATCTGTTCACATCTTCCGGTCTCGCAAAGGCTCTAAAGTTTGACAAAATATAAAAAAAAAACATTTTTGCGACTATTTCTTAAATGTTTTTCAATTAGATGTTTACGTAATAGTTTGTAACGTCTTCAAATAGAGCCCAAAAACATTGTGTTTTAATTTGGTTTAGATCAGTTGATATCTTTCAGTCGCGCATAGGGCCTAAAATTTGCCAAAATATTGAAAAGTTCACATTTTTAGGAGTTTTTTTTATATCTTTAATATACTTTTTTAAACGTAATATTTACAGTACTTTTATTTTTGAACATAACAACATTGTATTTTACTATGGTGTGAATAAATTAACAACTTCCGGTGGCGCAATGACCCAATGCTATAGAAAAACAGTACCTGAAAAAAAGATAGTTAAGCCTATGACATGATGGGTGATAACAGTAACAACGGGCATGATACTTTTCGATTTGCTCCACATTTAAAAAGCTTAAATACTTAAGTTACTTTTATAAAAAAAAGAAAAACAGAGTTCTCAGTAAATAGTCCATGTTAGTTGAACCTTAATATAAAATTATAGAATATTCACCTGAAAGGTCCGTCTCCTCAACTTAATTATAATTTAACTGTAGCGCTTTCGGGACTTGTCCCATCATCGGCAGGATGATGGGACAAGTCCCGAAAGCGCTACAGTTAAATGATAATTAAGTTGAGGAGACGGACCTTTCAGGTGAATATTCTATAATTTTATATTAATTTTGAATAAACCTCAACGGAACACATCATGAATCTTATAAAAGTTGATTAGTTGAACCTGTCCATTAGTACTGTTCTCTATTTTGTAGCCGAAGGTACTTTGCAGACTGATTTGCTGGTGAAGTTAGGCGTGGATGATCTGGACAGCAGAGTGGTTCTTATAAACCATCTCGAGATTCAGCTCCACAAACGTTTTCTGAGACTTCCGTGACGAGCTTTATACAGCGTTTAACAGCCTGCGTGTATACTGGGAAATGCTTGAAAGTAATGCTCCAGTCAGGGATTGAGTCACTGTAGATGTGCGATTTGATCTCGTCGTCACTGATTTCTGCCAACAATGGGGGAGAAGATAATTCTCAGTCCATCCAGTTGATCAATTTTTAGTATTATTGCGCATTGAAGTCGATTTTTGGTCGCGTGAAGTACTTACTGTTTTCCTTCTTGCATCTATCTGCCTTGCCTTCAGAAATTCTTCGAAGTCCGAGCTCTCTTATGTGTTTCTTGTCTTCTTGAGTCATGGCTAACAGTACGTGTTCTGGGTGGGCGAAAAACCTTCCGTTCGATCACAGAGAAACACAATAACAACGGTTGCTTACCATTGCAGTAGATTTTAACTGAACTCTCATCTGCCAAATAGGTTTAGAATATTTTTTGTTTGAACTGTATAATCTTGATCGCTATCACTGTTCTACTAGGAAGACAACGTCCTTCATCTTCAATTTCGACTAAATTTAAAACAGAATATGAGCATGAGGGTTTTGAAACATCTTCTACACGTAACTTCCTTACCAATGCTTTGTTACGCGCTAAAATAGGCCTATTCCTGTAGAGTAGTTGATAAGGTTGTACAATTTGTTGCAGTTCCGGATATTTTTCATTATACTTATAAAGCTGTATTTTTAAGGGTGGTAGAATTTGAATTGGAATATATCTAATTTGCAATTGTTTGTTTCACTTTTGTCTACCGCTCCAATTTTTCCTATTCCGTTTTTGACGGTTTTTTTCTGCCTCATTATAAGTTCGCGTGAACAAATACTACGGCTATTACATTTAAATACTAATTATTTATCAATTACCAAAAATGCGTAAAATGTAACCTTTTTATTATTTTGGAAACTTTTGGGGCTTATGCGCGACCGGAAGATATCAACTGATCTAAGCCAAATTAAAACACAATGATTTTTCGCTCTATTTGAAGACGTTACGAACTATCACATTATGAAAACATCTAATTAAAAAAATAAAACATTAATCGCAAAAATGAAGTTATTTATCATATTTTGTCAAACTTTGGCGCTTTTGCGCGACTGGAAGATGTCAAACGATTTTGATAATTTTTCTTTTTTTTTTTTTTGTCTATATAATTCGCAACTCTTCCGCGCTATTACAACTTCGAAATAAAAATTAGTTTTTTTCGGCCCACCCTTATATGTAAGTTATATATATAATGAATTTACGTACACGAGAGGCAGCGGTATATCGTTCCAACTGCCATATCGTGGCTACTAAACAAGTAAGCATTTTTAAAGAGAATTTTTACTATATAGTAGTAACACTTGTATATTTAGATGTTATATAGGCCTATAGAGTTCTGTGAATAAAACGGTGCCGGCCGACCACGCCTGACGCACCATCACAGGAGCAGATGAACGAAATGAAGTGAAATGGATGGAGGAATGGTGGAATGAAATCGTGGCAGGGGAAAACGGCAGAAACACCGAGAAAAAACCTGCCCAAGCTCCGTTTCGTCCACCACCGAGACTCAATCTCGGGACCCCAGCGGTGAGAGGCGAGCGATCTAACCGCTTGCGCCACTGAACCGCCCATTTGAAGTAAATAATTAAGTTAATTACTTTCACTTATAACTTTTCCAAGAATGTGTGTTCCCGATTTATGAAAAAATTCCATTATGGAACGTATAATTAGGCCTATCACAAAATGATTTAATAAGGTTGGGGTGAAGTCAATTACTGGAACAGCGGCTAGTGGAGATGCCACTAAACAATTCCCTTTTAATTAAACATGTTTTCTCACGTACAACCGTGGTCAAAGAAGAGTATGCAGCTAAATATAACGTGCAGTTTACTCAGCGAGAATGTTCTGAAGCTATTGGCGTTTCTATCGTCACAATCTATAAAATTCCAAATGTTAATGTTATTATTTAGTAACCACATTAAAATGATCACGATTTAAATTGTAATAGCAGCGATGAAGATAATTGTGCCGTTATCTTATGTGATGCTATACTTATGCTAAAAGGAGAAGAGAGAGATACATTTTCATCTCTGTCACTCAGTATACCGCGTCAAGTGGCAACAGGATTCCCATATGAGCAATTCTATTTTCTAGATATAAAAAAGTTCTATAGATGGAGAGTTAAGGGACGCACACTGCTTCTAGTTCGTATGGAGAAAAATTATCTTGAATTTGGACTAGTATGTGAAACCAATGCCCTCCCAGAGTATAGTGGAATATTATAGGGGCTTACTAATTTTTATTGCAATCCCGTCATTTGGGTTAGATAGGCAAATAGCGACTTCAGATAAAAAAAATCTATAACGGCTGGAGAAGCCAGCATGCTAAAATATATCACTCCTACACTGGTTAGATGAACGTCCATTTATGTGTTTCACACATGGTGGTGTAAGACCAAGAGTCGATTTCTAAGCAAGTAGTCTTCTATGTCTCCCACGACATGGTGATTTTTTTTATAAATGTGACAAATTGTACAAGTTGTGAAATTTGGTTACACCCAGATGCAATAAATGCTATTGGATCTTGAATCAATGTAGACAAAAAAATGGGTTCTGGAACTCTGTAGTGTGGGAGGAATAATTAAGGGCAATTCTGTTTTTAGGTTAATAAGGGGTGTTTGGACGCCAGGAGTATCGAAAGGATTTCTCCATGTAAGAGAACTTGGGTTGCTCAGACTGGAAATTGGTAGAGTTGAGGTTCTTTTCTACAGGAAAGCAAGGAGCTGGCCGGCGCAAGACTACGCTAGATGCATTTTAATAAATATGCTTTATTAATCGATGTGGACACTGGTTACACGTATAATTATAGACACATTTAACGTCGGACAAGGTTTGACCATAGGAGCGCGTTTAGAGTTCAGACTAGACTCTCAGAGATTCGATTCTAAACTCTAACGACGCGCTCATGTGGTCAATGCCTTGTCCAGTAATAAGTGATTTCAATTATACGTGAAACCAGTGTCCACTACGATTAATAAAGTAGATTTATTAAAATTCATCTAGCGTAGTCTTGCGCCGGCCAGCTCCTTGTCATCCCTGTAGAAAGAACCTCAGCTCTACCTATCTTCCAATCTGAGCAAACCTAAGTTCTCATACATGTAGAATTCCTTTTGATACTCCTGGCGCCCAAACATCCCTTAATAACCTAAAAACGAATATACCCATAATTATTTCCTCCCACAGTAGAAATAAAAGAGAAAAGGGATCTGGAATCTCTATAGACACAGAAAAGAAAGATGAACATTTATACATAGCGGATTGCGTACCTACTTATTAATCTAGTCTAGTAGAGATTTATTTACATGTTTTTGAAAGAAAGGATATACAAACATTTTCATTGACATTGCGCAATGGGCCTGTTTGCTCTTAAGTGCATATTCCTGTTCCACGAATACAGAAAAAAATACGGATATAATATAAACAAATACATTCATTGCTACAGTATTTACACATACTTAAAAATAAGGCATAAAACATTGAAAAAAAATACGTCTAGTACATAGGCCTACACAGTAACACGCACTCATACATACAAAGATCATGTGCGAAGTATAAAAAAATCCCTGACTTTGTAAATAATAAAAAAAACTAGCTACAAAACAGACTTACATGGAACTTACCTACCCACATCCACACACACACACACACACACACACACACACACATAGAAGGGAGGGATGACGTTGCTGAAATACGTGTCACATTAACTACAACTTAGCGTTGGTTACAACTTATAGCGCGCTAGTTCAGAATATTGTCGATCCTATTCAGACCTTTGATGACTAATATTATCTATGTATTATTTAGTTTAATTCAAGTTATGAAAAGCGGCATACAGAGAATTGAATGTCATTATCAAGAACGGAATAAGAATACAAGCCAGCAAGTAGACCGAAGAATAGTTAGTCCAAAGCTAGTGTACCGAAAAGCATAAAAAATGTTAACAGCAATACTGACAATATACAAATCACCAATAAGCTACCTTGCATTATAAATCTGATCCTTCGATCATTTGATTTCCAACACTATAATTTCGTAGATCATTAGTTCGCCTGTTGTACAATTATATCGCTTTAGTCTCGGGATAACGTCGTTGCTTCGAGCACAGCAAGACAGGGTTCGATCCCAAGTTTCCTGAGTGGGTTTTTCGGGGTTTTTCCACATCCTTAAGCGAAATTTCGAATTTTATGCACATCCCCTGAACATCATTTGGCCATCATAGTCATTCCATCATATTCGCCATATTTGATATGAATGTATGAGTAAATCGTGTCTATTGTCTTAAATGTTCATATGTTCATGTAGTCTCGGAGATGTTCCTGGCATTGGGATGATCACTCATCAGGGAAGGTCCTCCATTTCCTTGAGCAATCAAAAGAGTAAGTGTTTGATCCAGAATTTGAAAACTTCTGAGAAGCCATGTTCTTATAAGAGCGGGAGACATTGGGCACGTAAACGTCTCTACAATGAGAAGTTAAACTAAGAAAAATAAATAAAAAGTGCATACTCGTACTTAGATTATATTTTAGGTCAATACATATTGAGAGAAATGGCCATAAGAATTTCTAATATCAGGTTATACTTTGATGTTAATTTACTGAATGGTTTACTTATTAGCCCTTAAATTAGTATAACTCAACTTATTTTGCCAGCTTGTTTAAATCTGTCGGATTGCAGTGAAAACAAAAATGCATAACCTAAATTATAATCGCATATTGTTGCATAATTTCACACAAATTCATAGTTATTTATGTAACAAATGTATAAACTTGATAATTAAGACACAAGCGAATGTTTAGCGCATTGGCGAAGCGAAAGCGCTAATTTTAAGGAATGTTCATAATGCAGATTATATACAACGTTTTATGCAATTCTAGTCTCTAATCTTTTTTAATGTCGCAAAATTATATCTATCTATAATGGCGTAGCCCAATGTTGCGCCATAGCCTCCCCTTTGTTAGGAGCTACTAGACCAAGTTAATTTAGTTACATTATTTGACCATAGATGTCATGAATGGTATGCGGTCAACATACCGACTCAATGAGACATCTATTATGCAACTAAGGTATTGCTAGGATGTTGAGGTCGGTAAATTTTGTTTGGGTGCCTTTTTTATTCAGGCTTAAGGATCTTTTAAAACCTGAAAATTTTCAGATTCGAGACTCGTCCCTCCCAGAGAACTTGCTCCTTGGATTTTTCCATCCTAAAAGAATCCATCGTCCTCGGCCGGGTTGAACACGCGACCCTCGGGATCAGAGGCAAGGAGCATAAGCACTAGTCGACCGCAGCCGACTACAAAATAATATAGGCCTACTATATTTTATACGATTCTAAGATGTTGTGACGTCACCTAAGTCAGTTTTTTATCGTTGACAAGGCAACGTTTATTTGTCTTCAAATTTTGATGAGATGGATGGAAATTTTGCTGAAATGGATGATAATATAGATGCAATTCCGCCAGAAATTATGGAACAAGCAAATGTAGCGGAATCGTTATTTATTTCTGAAAAATCCAGATCTTTGTATGGAAGAGAATACTAAAAGCGGCTACGTCATAAGAACGTTGTCATTGTGGTCAGAGCACGGTTCATTGTGTAACTTATATTTCCACCATGGCATGGCCTATTATGATGCGAAAACATTCTAGTAAGTGGTTGTCCGGGCGACTGAATATTTTAGTTTATCTTGCAGGTAACACCTGCCGAAATTAGCAGCTGTGAATGGAGAATTCTCCAAAGCCAAGCCGACCGCATTCACTTGCTAAGTCACTAGGCTCGGAACAAGGGTTAGGCTGAAATCAATGTCAGCCTATCACAAACATAAACAGCTGCTGCAGCGTACAATCCCCTTCAGCTAGAGGGCGAATAAAACACAAATTGCAGTACGCAAATTAGTCGTTATAGGAATGTATCCCAACGTGGATCCGTCAACGATGGAGGAAGAACTAAATAGTCTCGGATTCGAGACTCTGAAAGTCGTCAATATGACTTCTGGACGGACAAAGAACCCGCTGCCCATGTTCTCGGCAGTCCTCGTCACCGTCTGCGAAGCTACCATAAAGTCAAAGTCGAGCCTTACAAGAGATTACCAAAACATTCTCAAACCGCAACTCAAGCCACAATAGTAAATAACAAACCAGAAGGCAGTTCCAGTTGAGTCCGCTCATGCTGCCTCCAATCCTAACGAGGAAATTCCCCCAATAACAGACAAGATAGTCTAAATTCAGAAAGAGTTGAGCTCACTCCTCAATCTGAAACAGTAAGTCCCAGTGATCCAGAAAACGAGATGAAATCTCAAGAAGGTAAAATAGATCCTCCTCAGAGAGAGAGAAATATATACAAAACCCAGTTACAATCAGACTAGCTCTGAAGAACTGGAGAATAAATCTCACAAGGAGACACAGACTGCACATGCTACTAGCTATGTTAGATAAATGGATGGGTATAAGGCAAAAATGCCTATGCTGGAATAACTGCCTAACCTTGGAATCAAAGAAAAATCTGATCAATGACATCGCCCAAGACTTAAACCGAATAGCAGAAAGAAATCTAAATAAATCAGAATTCAGGATCACATTAAACAGAAATCACAGGACAGGAAAGCAGAACTATCTTGAATATAAATAAAAAACCCCAAATAGGTGAATTTGACGATTATTCACCTTTAACAATCGTCCTTAAATAAGAAAATAAATAGGTGATTCGTCAGCTATTCGCCTTTAAGTAAAGTACCGGACGGACCTACTGATTTGGCCATATTTAGACTTAAATACACTAACTTCAAATCTACTCTGCTAAGGTTTCTGGTGGTTTCCTTAGCGCCAATATAAATATCGGAGTAGGCCCTTGGTCTCCACCAGTAAAATCATCACTCTCCCCTAGATATTTTCCAAATTCTAAATTATATAAAGGGGTAAATTCACTAAATTTAACAACTCCCTAAAATAGATAAATTCTATTAACCTATCAGACTATATGAATTAAATTAAATTAAACAAATAGTTTAATAACTATATCGCAAAGTTTTCTGTTGCTTCCCTTAGCATAAAGGCAAATGCCGAAGTAGTCCCCTGGATCCACCAGTAAATTTATTTGCAATTTTCAATATCGAGCTGGTTGAATAGAGATTTTTCGAAGATTTCATTTCTATTGGAGCTACAGCTTCAGCCTTCACTTCATAGGAGCGCGGGTGTCGAAGGGTCCACCTTGTACCGTTATCAAAAAATATTCTAAGTTCAAAATTATCGGACAATATTTCTAAATCCAAAATCTTAGAAAAAAATTACAAGTTCGAAACACAGCAAGAAAAATTCTAAGTCCAATATTTTCGTGGCAGTCCGTGGCTTAGTACAAGAATTCTGAGGCTTTGGTAAAGCATATGTATGACCAAATAGCTGAAGAATTAACCCAAACGTTAATTTTTAAAAATATTTTCAGAGGCACTGCCAAATTATATTGAATAAATTCACATAAAACCGATATATAAAATAAATATCGCATAAAATAAGAACATATTGACATGTGTTCACCCATAACATAAGATTCCACACTGGGAATAACTCCATTATTAGAATTACTACAGCGGTCACCATGCCGACTAAATACATAGTCTAGTTAGACTAGCTAATTAAATTAAATACAAATAATTAAATTAACGAACCTAATTATTATAAATAATGCAGGAACCTTCATACTACAAAACAGGAGCCACTTAGGCCTATTGCTGCGTACCACTAAGCCATCGTTACTTATACTTAATATTATCACATACTACTATAAAAACTAAACTAGTCATATACTAACATTGTCCACCGCTGTGGTCTCGAGGTAGTGGTCACCCAGCGGGCTCGGGTTCGATTCCCGGTCGGGACAGGCTCCTGGGTGAAGTTTTTTCGGGGGTTTTTCCTCACCTGTAAGACAAATGTCAGGAAGCTTGGAGCACAACGGTCCCCGGAAATCATCCGGATTTCATTATCATCCGTATCATTATCATCATCATCATCTTCTCCGGTGTGGAAAGCAACGGGAAGCTACCACACCTATAATTCCCTAGTAAAGCTGCAAAGCGTAGCATGAAAATGCTATGATAGCAGTGAAAGACCTGCCCTTGGGCAGAAATACTATGGATACTAACATTATTAAGCCGGGGCTAATGACACTAAGACATTAAGGCTGGTGACTACTTGCAGCGAAGGAGACTGACCGTCACATACTGCAAGTCTTATTCTCCACTTAGAACCCAGGAATCCAGGAACTTGTGTAAAACTGCGTTTAGGGGGTTAATGACGTCACTGTATCCCTAGCAATGATTACACAGCGTGTCATAATTAGTTGTTTATACACGATTTTGGATGTGATAACTTTGCTTATTACAGTATTAGAAATTCGTAAAATAATGTCCGTTGTTTTATTAACTCTACGGCGCGAAAGGCCTAGAAGGCCCTTGGCAATACCATCCGGCTGCGAGTCTCACATCCACATGTGCTAATCACAGGGTAGCAATAATTTAGTCAGTAAAGAGGTGACATGTGGTTAGCATGTCGGGTCTCCTTCCGTTATAGCTGGTATAATCAATACTACTTAAAGCTATTTTGATAATATTGGGTACTGAATGTATCAATCTTTGAAAAACCTATTGATGATGAACAATAAGTTTCTAACATCGAGTTTTACCACAATATGTATGTATCTAGGCCTAATTCAGATGTTCTTTAATAACATAGTATAAACAAATTAATTAACAAAAAAAGAGAGTTTTTTTGTTCAGTAAATTGTATTAATACCGTAAATATGCATAAATACTTTTTCTCCACCTGAATTCATAATATGGGACTGAAAGGTAATATTGGATAATATTTTTTTATTACGCACATTTGAATAGAAGCATTTTATCCACGACTTCAAGCATTTCATAGATTAACATGCAAAATATCAATACTTAGGTAAATTTGTCATGTTTAAAATTTCAAAGTGTAAAGTTCATTATTTTATATTTGACAAATTTCAACGTCGGGTGACAGTGAAGGTTTGTTTTTTATAGTGATGCTTCCAAAATTATAAAAGTCGGAAAACTTCAAGGAATTTATCATGGCTACAAATGCAGTTTTCATCCGATTATCATATGGTAGCCTACAGTTTTAGATTGTTTTCTACTCTTGCTATCATCACAGGCAAATAATCCATAAGCATGAATTACATTAATAATACTAGTTTTCACACACATTTTAGCCTATTTAAGATTTTTAAGTTTTCCGGCATTGATTAAAATTAGAATTCGCTAGGGATAGGCGTATTGAAAGTTTAATTTGGCTCTTATTCCTTCGAGTTTTTTTTTAAAGTTTAAATAGCTTCTTTAATGCCATAATTCATATACCACTGCAACCTATATAATTTCTCCTAACCATTTCATTCCATTAATGCAGTTTAATCTCTCACATTTTAGATACTTTTTACGTGCCACACGACACCCGGGCCTTGCAGTGACACGAGCTTTCGGGAGAGTTACTCGTATTTTAACTATGTATCACACACATACTTTATTGACCACACAAGAACATAGATGGCCTTTACAAATGACTGATCAGCTCAATGTCAGAGCTCCTCCGTGACAACACACCATTAAGACAAAACACACCATTCACACACACACACACATTCATACTAACCATGGGGATATGATAATGATGATTATGATGGTCAGATGATGTTCGGGGACCGTTTGGACCTTAACGTTTCCTGACATTTGTCTTGCACGTGAGGAAAAGCCCCGAAAAAAACTATATCCAGGAAACTTGTCCCAACCGGGGATCGAATCTGGCCCCACTGCGTACGAGGTAGTGACGCCACCCCGAGACCACAGCAGTGATATTTCCTAACACTGAGTAAAATTAACTGAATAATATATTTTTTTTAATCTTAAGTATTTTCGGATCTACTTATTGTCTTTCATTAACTTTACCGAACTTTCTTTTATAGAGTACAAAAATATGTCCTTCATAACATTTAGATAGTTTTATTGAAAATCCTACCTTTAAGAATTCTAAGTATTGTGAAGAACTTTTTGTAAATATAATTGGAAAGAAGATAGAACTTACTGTATTCCACAACATCTAATTCACTGCACTCTCGAACCCTTAGGTTCATGGCCGCGCGGACATAAGGTCTCAATACATCTCTATCCTGAGCTAATGTTTTGTAATCATCCCCTGTTTAATCTACTTCCTTCAGATCATGGTTAATATTATTTTCCCACCTCATTATTAGTCTAATAACTGGAAATTAAAAATAAAGTAGGAATTAAGCTTCTCTCAAAAAATAAATAAAAAGTAAAAAATCTTATTCTTCTAAAAGTACAGACCAATAATAGTATTAAAATAATAATTATAGATATAAAAAGATTACCAAAGTAATTCATACGAACTGGGGGTTTACCCCTCATTTTCTTACAATAAGATTCCATGCCACTCTTTCATTCGCCATTCGTGCCACATGTCCTGCCCATCGCAGTCTATGAGACTTAACTTTTCTTATTATACCTGGTTTCCTATAAAGATCACGTAGCTCACTATTTTGCAGTCTTCTTCATTCGACTGTTCAGTTCTTCTCTCTTTGGTCCAAAAATATTCCAAATTACTTTATTCTGAAATACTCGTAATATTTTCTGCTCCCTTAATGTAAGAGTCCATGTTTCGCATCAATATAATATAACTGGGAGAATAAAAGTTTTATAAATTTTCAGTTTAATGCTTATTCAGAGAAACACGTTTAACAAATACACGCCTATAGGAACATTGAAGTCATTGTATAATATCGATTGAATATATAAGGAAAATGCAAGGGGTATTCAAGAAAGAATTATCATTGTTTTTTTGCTAACACACCTTTACTCATCCTCAGAATTTTGATTAGGCTCACCCTTCTCAAAGTAGTCTCCTTCGAATGCAATGCACTTGTTTCTGCATTTCTCCCAGGTTGCAAAGATATGCTGGAAACTCTAATTGGACAGGTCTCCCAAAACTGTCTCCACAGCCTTATCTACTGCTTCTGAAGTTGGAAAATACCTCTGCGAAAGCGTTTCTTCAGATTAGGAAGTAGAAAGAAGTCACAAGGGGCTAAATCTGAGAATAAGGGACGCACTTTACTTTGATTTTTGCGAGATATTCAGCATCAACATTTGCGATATGTGGTCTCGCATTATCGTGGCGAAGTATCCAGCATGTTGCAGGGAAATGTGGCCTTTAGAGTCGGATTAGGCTCTGCAGAGTTATTAGGACTTCCCTACATTGTTCCCAATTATGTTTCGTGTGCAGGTACGACATACTGATAAACCATTTCATGAATACCAAATGTTAAGATGACCATACTTTCATAGCAGAAAGAAAACACTTTTGCTTTTTTGGAGGGTTGTGGCGATGAAGGAAATTTCGACCCAGAGCTTTAACGTTTGCTCTCAGGATCGAAATGATGTAGCCAAGCTTCATCAGCAGTGATTACCTTTCAAAGAAACCCTTAATCACCTCAATTATAGCCGTAGGGATTATTGAACATATATATACTTGCACATCACTCACAGACAGGAATCGGGAGGGATGACCTTGAAACCTACCACGTTTACATGACACATTAAGTTAAAAAATTCGTTAAATTAATTTGGTTATTAAATTATGGCTGTAAAAACTAAAAATAAAAATCACTATTTTCTGAACAGTCCTCATACAAATGAAAAGTGACACATATCCCTATTCTTAAATTATTTTATCGCTTTTAGCTTTGCACTTTAAAACGTACAAATGCTGTGATTTCATATAGAGCCTAAAAAACTAGTTACACTATAATAATATAAAGACTTGACCTTATTACCAACACCACTACCCACCTCTCATTTGTTGGTTAATTAATTTTTCTTTGTCAAACAATGAAATTTATTCTGTGTCATTTGTCATTAATAGTTTGATTTCCATTTAAATTATTATATTATCTACTTTTCTCTTATATTCGTTAAATTTAGAATAAATCAACATTAATTTTATATTGTAATTCTATTGTAGGTATTACTATGTAATCATTTATTCTAGCTAAAACATAGCTGGGACAATCCATATCAAATCGGACAGCAAAAAATCTTGCAATTTATTTTTTTAATTTTATGTATCCCTAAATATAGTGAATACATTTATAAACGATTTAATACAGAAATTTAATTTTTATCATTTATAGGTTCGTAGTTATGACGATCTAAAATTATCGTAAATATGATAAACTAAAACGTTTACTAACTAATATTTCTGAAACAATAAACAGCAAAAATTTGTTTCAAACATATTTATATAGGTGATATCATGTAGTTTAAGGGTGTTATTTTTATAATTAGGATATTTTTATTTTCGGTGTCAATTTTCTGTTTTATGGCGGTTTACTGCAGTACATATAAAAAAATGAAAACGGAAAAAATACAGGATACTATTCACGTAATAAGGGTTAATATCCAGCAATTACCCTTTTGGAGAGTTGAATAGTTCAGACAATATAAATGTTTTTATGATATTTTCGTAAAAAAAACTCGCGGGTATAAGGCGCAGCAGATTCATTTCACGACCAAGGTCGCGCCCGTACTTTATTGAAAGAGCTTCATCAGTGACTTTTTCAACTGCCATTAAATCGAATAGATTATTAGGCCTATATGTTCTGCTTAATGGAACAGTACCGTAAATTTATAAAAGTGGCGATATTGTAATTCTTATGCAGTAGATATTTATCAAATTTTATTGCTGAAGGGAGAAGTAAAGAGCTCTGTTACTTACGTTTACTGTGAATTATTAAACAAATTATTTATAACTAACTCACTCACTGGCTCTGTGGAACCTGTAGGTTCATTGCAGCGCGGACATGAGCTCTCCATACATCCCATCCCGAGCTAACGTTTTCCAATTATCCCCTGTATAATCTACTTCCCTCAAATAATGTATAATGTTATTCTCCCACCTCATTCTTAGTATTCCAACTGGGCGTTTTCCCTCCGGTTTTCCTACCAGAAATTTCCAAGCACCTCTTTCATCTTCCATACGTGCCACATTTCCTGCCCATCGCAGCCTACGAGACTTAACTGTTTTTATTATATCTGGCTTCCTATACAGATCATGTAGCTCACTATTATGTAGTTTTCTCCATTCACCTGTCTGTTCATCTCTTTTTGATCCAAAAATTTTCCTAAAAACTTTATTCTCAAATACTCGTAATCTTCTGCCCTTTTTTAAAACAAATTATTTATTTTGTTACAAATTATTTATTAAAGTTTAAATGTAATATTACATAATAAAAACTCTTTCATCATTAATTGAATAAACTGGTATAAATTTGTATTATGTTATAATTACTAATTTCAGTCTTAAAATAACTTTTTATTCAGTGTATTTTATTGTACCCTGAAAACTTTGACGAAAAGTATTGTTTTAAGATATAACTTCCAAATAAAACCGAATGTTTTAATACTCGTACCACTTCCTATCAAACGATAATAATGCAGTGTCAGCACGTCTTCCTTAAACATCTGTTTTATATCAACAATTCTCAAGTTCAGACAGTTGATTTACATCAGTATGTTTAGTGCATCTCGTCATTGTAAGTGTCACAGTCAAATTTAAAATAATATCTTATTGTTTTTAACTCACAAGTTTGCAGATCTACAAAGACTGAATGGTGAGTTAGAAGTTAAATATAATTTTAATTATACATATATTAGTATACAATAGTTATTAACAATATTATGTGTTAATGTATAATTTTACAATTTCTTAAATGTTTCTGGAATGAGAGAATAATCGTAGAGGTATACATTTTGTGTTATAAAAGGAGAATAATGGGAAGTTTAGACATTAAATTAAACACTATAACAATAATTTAGCTTATAATAAAAGCTAATATTATCGTGCATTTTAATATAATCTTAGATATGTCATGAGTAAAAAAGTAAAGTGATCCCACAACAGACCCGGAGGTCCTTGGGGTAGTAGGAGGTTAAGGCTCCCACTTTTTCTAGACAATCGGCACTTTATGTCAGCCGGGTTGTCAGCCCTGCGTGACGGCCGCCTTTACCCCCAGAACAAGCGTCTGGTACTCATTTCCGTTAGAGGCTGAGTCGACCCCAGGGCCATAGTGCCGCCAGAGGGTTTGGGTCAGTTTAAAAATCCTGACCCCAACGGGACTTGAACCCTCGACCCTCCGGCTTGTAGCTCAGTGCCTTAACCACTACGCTACGGCGAGCCCCCTATGTCATGAGTAGGGAATGCAAGATTAGTAAGTGATACCAAGCCAATGAAATATATTTATAGGGATGCAAGATTAGTAAGTGATACCAAGCCAATGAAATATATTTATACCTCTTAAATATTACTTGTAACAGCATGAAAATTGTTATAAATTATTATCGATAGCTTAAAGTTACTTACAATATTCCAACATCAGACATTGGTGTAGGGTACAAGTACAAAAATATTACAACACATTACAGAACTACTCTCTAGAAAATATTATTAATAGGCCTACCAGCTTGAATTTGTAGGTGCTTAGTAATTTAAATTAAACTATACATTAGCCAAACTCAGCACAAAATTAACCGCCTACTGAATATATCAATAAAGATTGTTAAATTTAATGACGTTTATTATGTAGCAATTTATTTCAAGCGCGAGGTTCTCCTACGTACCATAAATTTACGACACGGGACTCACGGATTTCCTTCCTTCTGGAGAAAGCTACATTCAGAATTGTTACGCCTTTAAAATGTCATTGATTCCTATCGAGTTTGAACCCGCGAACCTCGGAATCGGAGGTGTGCAGAGTAACCACTTGTCCACGATGATGATGATGATGATGATGTAATAATTGTAATAATGATAATAAAAATAATGTAATGATGATAATAACAATAAAACATATTTGTAAGTGCGCAAAGGACTATTACCAAGTAGCTCCGTCATTGTTTGTACGAACGAGCGATCTCCACTCACGCGAAAGGTATTGCGGTCAGTCTACACATAGGAGATTTTAGGAAAAATAATTATTTTTGGTAGTTTCCTTTCAAGACTCCACTTTAATACTAATTACAAAAAATTAACTGGTGTTCAGGTAATAATGTGGCATTTTTTGATTTTATAAAATTTTTGGTGAGGAAGGTCAATTGCGTATTAATTGCATTTATGCCCTTCAGAAAAACGTAAATATTAACATACTAATTTTCAAGCGATAGAGCATAAAATCATCTATAATGTGAATATCTTTTCAAGTTGAGGGAATAGCCATACTTCGAGAAATGTATTTTATAAAAGAGACTATTTAAAACAGTACGATAATTTGACAGCTCTATTACTCTTTAATTACACCAAGCGAAGACTTGAAATTCGGTTCAGATATTCAGTATATCATAAAGTTTCACCGTAAAAAAATTGTAAACTTTTAAAGATGTGAGTTCAATTTTCACAATTTTTTTGCCGATTTCGTATGGAATGTCCCAGCTATGACTATGAGTAATAATATGTTATCTAACATGTTGAATGGGAGAGAAGGTGTTAAGGCCTTATAACACCGCTAGACAAAATCAGGCTATTATTGTTATTATTATTATTGTTATTATCATCATCATCATTATCATATTAATAATCATCATCATCATAATCATCAGGGTTAGGATATATATATATATATATGTGTGTGTGTGTGTGTTAAAATGGCTAAATATATACATATTGACTGAAGATTTTCAAAATATGAAGTACAAAAAATATGAAATAAATCTTTTTATAGAAATGGTGCAAACGTTTTATGGGAGGAATTAAAAAAAAAAAACTTCATAATTTGTTAAGATTCTAGATTTCAAAGGCCTCCTGAGGCATGTAGTGGGAATACTTTACTTCTAGATTTGGAAAATCACTTACATTCAATCATAATTTTACTTATGGAAATTTACGATCTGGTGGTATTTTAATTATTTAATGTACAGAATGATCAAATATATAAATAATATTGAAGATCCACTCAAAGATCATTATACGACTGTAGATAGTTTGTGAACTATTGAAACTGAAAGGAACATGTTAATATAAATATTTGAACCTGTGATTTACATAGCCTACAGTGGCACTGCTAATTGCCTAGACCAGACAAGTCATGACCAATTGTGAGAAAACTAGTGTCACAGGAGGTTCATTGACAATGCCAAATGAAGACAGCAATAAATATAATTATTTCAATTCAACATTCCATAGGAATTAATGAATTCAGCTTTGAAATACAGATTCTATTAAAATAAATTTTAAACTATTATTTAACTGGCAAGAATCTAGTAAATGGACATCCAACACTTTTATATCCTATTGGTTTGTACTATAATAATAACAGCTGAGGGATTCTATCTGTAAGCTTTCTTTTGATATGTTCATACGAGTTGTTTCTCATGTTGTCAATTCTATTTGTTGAATCAAAAATATTTTAGTCTTTTCTAATATCTTAATTTATTTTTCTGTTCTAATTTTATCACACCTGCCATTGAACATAAGAACTTGATTTCTGCTGTTTCTATTTGTCTTCTGTCTGAACGGTTAAGAGTCCAATTCTCACTTGCATATGTTAAGACAGGCACTGCCATAATTTTGTAAAATTTTAATTGTGTACTCCTCAAAGTTTTATTTTTGTTTTGTTAGTATTAGCTAATATTAGACCATATCTCCATTTTCTTTTATTTAATCTACATTTTAATAATATTTTAAAATGTAGTAAGTATTAATTTTTGTATAATTTTACTTTTCACTGTTGAGTGGAAGAGAAGATCTTATGGCCTTAAACTCTAACAACTAAAATAAAGCATTATTATTATTATTATTATTATTATTATTATTATTATTATTATTATTATTAATTACTATTTAACAATGTCTCATTTATCAAATCAATGATGCCATTAAAAATAAAGCAACACTAACGTATATTATATAATATATAACAAGATTGTGAAAGAAACAGAATAATGAGAAATGCTCTGACAAGATGATATTATTATTTTCATATTCATATTATTATTTTAATATTCATATTATTATATCATTAATTGTTTATATGGCTTATGTTAAGTTTGTTATGAACCAAGCTTGTGCCTTCTCTCTCTCTCCCTCTCTCTCTCCCTCCCTCTCTCTCTCTCTCTCTCTCTGGGTGCGATGGTTGTTGGTGAACACACACAGACAGTCAGCTACTGCTTCTGGTTTTATTTGGTTGGGTTGGGCTAATGAGCATGTTGGGAGACTTCAATAGCCTCCAAATGAAAAACGCTAGCTCCCCCTCTAATTAGGGCTTTGATTCCGATTTGCGGTGTGCCTGCGGTGAGTTTTGTTGAGGGTGGAAGAGGTGAGGTTTCACGGATACGTCGAGATTCACCAACTAACTCCATAGCTAGACACGATAATAATTATCACATTTAAGTATGATACATACTTGAAGCGTGCTTTTGCAGGGGTGCTGAAACTACGCCTTTGTTTAAATTGCCATTCCAGTTTATGATTAATGGGGAAACAGTGGAAGAAACGAATTATCGTGCAGTACTCTAATCCTGTTCACCAAGTAACATTTGTAATCTAACACTTTACAAAAGCAAAATGAAAAACAAATGTTTCGTTTTGCAATTATTGTTAATTTCTTATAGTTACATACGCTCGGAATATGGGGCATTCGTCTTGAGCGCAATAATGACAAATAAAATGACATAAGTGTTTGCATTTTGCTAGGATTCTTTTTTTGTCCAATGCCACCAGGTTTCGTTTTATGACATTCTGGCTTTCTTCCCTGGCATTGGCGGAATTGTAATCTATTTCTTAGGTTGGAGCATCTGGAAGGCTATCCCGATGATATGATGGGTGATAAAAATGAAGCACCAGGGAAGTCCTTAACCTAAACTTAGCCTAAATTTTAGACCATGGGCAACCACAGGAATTATTCCTATGGTCTGACCGGGAATTTAACACAAGGCTTCATGAACTATAGTCAGAAACGCTGACCACTAGCCCATGAAGCTGGTCTGTCAGGAGATGTAACTTACAGTATATCGTATACATTTTTTTCTGGAACAAAAATTCCGGCTCGGGGAAGCGCGCTTATTCAACTCCCATAGGAAAAAATTAAGCGGGTGGTTCGAAATGCTCGCTAAATATATTTCCTCAATGGGGATGAACCAATATCTTAAGGAATTTGTACAGCGGTTTTAAGAAAACCTGCTAAGGTGGCTGGGGAACCAAACTGCTGACCACATGTCAGCCATATATTGGTTGCATGATCATCCACGTTTGTTATTAATGTATGTGGATGTGAGGCCATCAAATGGCTGGTAAGGCAAGGGCTTCTAGGTCTGCCGGGCCACGGAGAGGAATCTAGAATTTTTAGGTAAATTTCAGTATATAAATTGTGTATTTTCATGTTGTGTGTTTTTATAGGTCTACAAATTATCTGATATTTATTCTAAATTAAATGTGAACAGAATGGTGACATTAATAGTGGTTATTCAACTCATGTCGCAAATGCTAGTCAATGACCAATCACGTTTCAATGAATTATGTTTTACACCAATGACAGTCGTGTTTCACCTCGCTCTTTATCGACTTCTCTTTATCAGCTCCTGCTTTTGTGATAAAGAAACTCCTCCTTTTTTAATATTCTGAACAGGTTAGACCATTATTTTTCTCAAACAAATACATTGAATATAGCAAATAATGAATAGATTCAGTGATTTTACTTAGTTGTTCATTCAAAATATAAATGATTAACCTATAATGTTGATTATAATAGTTTGATGTGTTTCATTATTTCTCCACTAGTGTGCATTCTTACAATATTGCGATCCTATTTGGCAATAAATAATATGATCGAGTTGCAGTGAATATACATAACCTCACATTTCTAATTTGTTTTCAAACATCGCCGTTTACATTAGCTATGTAAATATTTTAAAACACCGGTAACTATATTCAAATCATTATTTTTTAGCAAAGAGCTTAATTTTATTCGTTAAATAGTCCTAACAAATGCCACTCTTGATTCCCAAATTCTCTACATAAATTCATCCCTCACTTCGTGAGTCGTGAATTTATCGATAATTTGGAAATCACTCGTGACATTACTTATGATAATGGATCAACTGCTTTAACGACTGTGTAAAATAAAATTTTTAATCAGTTTAGCTAGCACCTATAAAAATTTCATGTAATAATTAATACAATGAAAATTATCAGCCGACTGCTAGCCGCAAATGTTAATCACATAGGTAGACGAACATCTAGCTACTATAGGGAAGATATGTGTTCAGCGTATCGGATCCCCCAGCCAGTGTACCTGATTTTCTGAACCTGTATTCAAGCAATTACTATTAGTAAAACAAGGATCCAATTAAATTTATTATGGAATGACCATAATTTATATGATCAGAATTTGCATAACATTACTATAGTATGCTTGAAACAAAAATTATAATTATGTATTATTACGCTAATTAGCTAAGTCATCCTACATTGAATTTACATTAAGGCTAGACATGTGCAAATGTAATATTTGTAACACATTAAATAAATTATACATACGAATTCAACTGATAAATTGCAAATAATTACTGAATGTGACTAAAAATCAAAGTTTACATGCCATTTTTTCATTCCTCATTAGTGCTACATGGCCTACCTGTCACAGTCTACGTAACTTAAATGTTGTTATTAAGTCTGGTTTTCCATAAATAGATTATGTAGTTCACTTTCTGTAATTTTCTCCACTCGTTGGAAGAACCTCTAGCAAGTAGCCTAAATATTTACTTACAATTTGTTAAAAATCTTTAATACCGGTACCTATAGGGATACAAATTATAATTCAACCTCGGTCTGCGCATGCTCGGAGTATTTGGCAATAGAAGGGTCCACCGCCATCACTATGATTAACCAATCTCTGTCTTTCTAATGTATTACCGTCCGTCTCCCACTGTTTGCTTTCCCTGGTTGTGAGTGAAGACAGCGAATCAGAAGAGAGAGTAGGTGACATAATGCGAAGGGAGGAGGTAGTGACATTGACGTGGCCCTGTCCGGCGGCTTGTGGTGGTGGGTGAGAACAACACACAGTAAGTAAAGCATACGTCTATATATAATCGGTCAAGCTATAGAAAGTTATTTCATTTTCAATACATTTTTTTTTTCACTTTACAGGAGTTTTCATATATATTTAATTATTAGTCAATCAGAGTCTTACTGAATTTAAGAATTCTATATTAACATTCTTAAAATCTCCATCTAACACTATGATTAGTTAATATTTTAATCGGAGCACAATGTACAGTTTTTGAACTTTAATTGCATGAAGATAAATTGAAAATCTTCTTTCATAGAAATTCACGTTAATAGTGGAATTATACGAAAATATTATGAATGTTTAAAAATCGATTGCAAATTATCCTCCATTTAACCTATCAAAGAAATGTATTACCTTGATCTCATAAACGACATCTGCACGTAGCCTGTCTTGATTTCCGATCCGGTTATGGTGTTAAATATATATGTGCAAACTCGTATTGTCCTGCAATAAATAAGAAAATCTATGACTTAAATTGGTCTAAGAGCGCTTACATTATAACGAAACCTACTGATGTACACTTAGCAACAAAAAGAGTGAGACGCTTCAAAAACCACAGTCCCTGTTATGGCCCATTGCGCATGCTCGAAAAGCTAAAGCTGTAGTTCACGAGATAACGCATTGTTAAATGTTTTAAATACTCTCTATTTGGTTTTAAATGACTTAAATAGTTAAAGAACAGTGAAGGAGACATTTTATAGATACTTACGAGTTTTCGATAAATGTAATATTACTCAAATTGAGACATTTTAAATAAAGTTCAACTCTCGTTCACAGTGTAAAAGTAAACAAGACAACTAGTATCCGAGGTCCGAGTAGCGTGGATCGGTAAACCACTTACCAAAGATTATATATATATGAGAGCCAGGGTTCGAATCCTTCGACAATGTTTTTATTCATTTGTATTTTCGCAAAATACATCCTATAACATTTAATTCTTGCCACGTAATCTACCCCAGTTTACACTATATTAAGTAATATTCCTGCCTTCGTAAACTCTATAAACACTATTTTGCTACCGGTATAAATTTAATTTTGCGTGCAGTGCCACGTTTTAATAATAATGCTATAATTTATTAAATAAAAGATAATATAGCTTCATATATTTATGTTTATTTATTTATTACGTATTAGTGAGGAAAAAGTTTCACCCTTCAATTAAAATATTTAGTTTATATATGTCAAGTTCAGCATAATAATAGCCCATAGATGATGGACAATAATAAAATAATAATAGTAATAGTAATAATAATAATAATAATAATAATAATAATAATAATAATAATAATAATAATAATAATAATAATAATAATGGGATGTAACAAAGGATGTAAAGAATGTAATTACATGGGGATCAAAATTAACTCAAAATATACCCAAGAAAATTACATAAAATATGGAATTCAAAAAGGCAGATCGGTAATAATAATGTTAAATGGAGTTTTGTGAGATGAGAACATAAGAATGGATACCAAATTGGAAATTTATAAATCCATAATTCGAAGCACGCTAACATACGGTGCAGAAACTTCGCAGTTGAATAAAAAATTGAGTTTAAAGCTAATGTCTACTGAAATAGATGGTTTCAGACGCTCAACCAGACATTCTAAGTTGGAAAAATCAGAAATATAATCAGACAACAAATGAAAATCCAAAATTGAATATTAGATTTTGTGAGATAACAAATAGAATGGTATGGTCATATACGTACGATACCAGAAAAAAGATTACCCAGACAAGCTTTTTAAATGGATTCCACCTGGAAAAGGAGAGAGAGGTCGACCTAGATTTAAATTGATGGGTGATGTAAGAAGAGGTATGAGGGAGCTAGTTCTGGAAGAATTGGACTGGGAAGATAGAGAAGAATGAAGAAAGAAGATAAACATTTAAAAAGCTTTGGGCTCAGGAAGCTGTTTTATTACGTTGTAAACCAGTTTATAAGAAAATAAATAATAGGCCCTAATAATAATAATAAAAATAATATTAATAATAAATAATAATAATAATAATAATAATAATAATAATAATAATAATAATAATAATAATAATAATAATGATAAAAAGAGTAATACTTCCAAATATTTAATACGTTTTTATTTAAGAATGGACATACACAATAAAGTAGAAGGCATTTTATCAATTAAAAAAATTAACCTCGCCGGGAATAGAACCTGTGACATCTTGCATACGAATCAAGCCACTAAATGCCCGAGCTAGGCGTTCGCTGTCTTGTTGTGTTTAAAAAAGAATGGTTTTCGAAGGAAGAAAGGAAACGTAATATAGCTCTACTGTGCAATTAGTTTACTCATGTGAATCGCACTTTGGAACATAAAATATTCGATATCCAGAGTCGGCCCATTCTTTTTGTTCCTGAGTGTACATTGTAACTATAAACATTGTAATTAATATAAATACCTACAGAAAACAAGCATGTATATTTATTAACTAATATTGGTGGAGGAAATATTAACTAACTCATCGAACCCGGAGGTTCATGGATGCTCGGGCATAAGCTCTCAAGCGTCCATATACTGAGGTAATGTTTTTTCAATCATTTCCTATAGGCCCTATAATTCACCTCCCTCAAATCATAGTTAATATTATTCTCTCTTCTCATTCTTGGCAACCTGCTAAGCGCTTTCCCCTGGTTTTCCTACAAGTAATTTCCGTGCTCCTCTTTCATTCCCCATTCCTAAAACAAGTCTCCAATGCCATGAACCTACGGGTTCGATAGTGTCGGTTAGTTCTTAAGATTTTAAGGCACTGTTTACTGAACAATAAATAGACCTATGCCACAATTTTATTTAGGTTTTACAGCGGAAGTATTCTTATATATTTTAATGGTGTAGATACCATTATAAATTACTATTTAAATTTTAAAAAATACTCATTTGTTCAGATGATTTTATTTACTTTACCAGCTTCTTGGTATTGTGGTCAGAGCTTCTGACTATTGTTCATGAGCTTCCGGGTTCGATTTCCGATCAAACCAAGGATGTTTTCCTTAAATGAATTTTTCCTTTGATCGCCCTGTGCCACTTGGTCTACAGAATTACATTCTGTTACCATTTCAGCACCGTCCTATAGAGAATTTACTCATATGTTTAGTTACACTTATAGTAGCGTCCAGATCACAACTGTCAGTGCTATTTACAACTCTTCGCCCGAGCCCATCAGAGGCAAAGATTGATTAATCTTTCCTATATAGATTCATTAACATATATTAATTAACAATAATTCCTGAAACACACCGTAGTAATTTATGATTCGTCTTTATACTCAATATATTATTTTCAACCATGAAAACCATACGGGAAAGGGGAGCTAATATAACCTTGAGAAAGTTCGTAGATAGGAATTATACCAGACAGCAGTAGCATAACTAGCGAATAAAATAATTAGACATTCTTATTTACTTAAAGTCCACCGCTGTGGTCTCGAGGTAGCGTGCTGCCTTGTCACGCAGCGGGCCCGGGTTCGATCCCCGGTCGGGGCAGTTTTTCTGGGTGAGGTTTTTATCGGGGTTTTTCCTCACCTGTAAGACAACTGTCATGAAAACTTTAAGGCCCAAACGGTCCCCGAAATCATATGGCCATCATCATTATCATTATCATCTTTACCATTATCATTATCATCATCATCCTTCACCGGTGTGGAAAACAACGGGAAGCTACCACACCTACACAATTCCCTAGTAAAGCTGCAAGCATAGCATGAAAATGCTATGATTGCAGTGAAGGACCTGCCTTCGGGCAGAATTACTATGGATGGATTTACTTAAAATAAGATTTAATATTTCAATTGTACGTCTGAAGTTGAAAAATGAAAATATTAAACATAAGTTATACTTGATCATTCTAAAGTTTAAAGAAAACAACAATAATAACAAAAGTAATAATCTTTACACACTCAAACACCCATGCATACCTGTTTAGTCCAGCCTAGGGTACCCTACCCTGGCTTACCGGACCAAACTCAAAACAACACAGCTCTCCTTGAGCTCACGTTCTTCAGACGATAACCAAATTAATGTTGAACGAATGAATGATTGAATGATTTATACACTTTACCATTTGTTTGGCCTATTTGAGAGTTCCGAGGTAGAGGGGAAGTTGCGCACTACAAACAGAGCAAAAGGAGGTGTAGGAAGGAGAGTGGGAGTAAACACAAAGAGAAAGGAAATTGGCATAGTTCATTAATCTCACTGTAGAGGGAGGATAACAGTACAGATGTTTCATATCGAAACAGCACTTTCGGTACAGTCCATTATCTAGAATTTAGGTTAAGTTTAGGTTTAAGGACTCTCTTGGTACCTCACTATTATTTATCACCAATCATATCGTCAAGATAATGTCACTCAGTCTTCCAGGCACCCCAACCTCAGAAGTGGGTTATAATTCCACTAATGCTATCCGAGAATGCCAAAAATGTATTTAAACCTGGTGGCAGTGGAGAAAAAAGTGATACCTCATCTACATTACATTCATCTCCTGGAAGGCTGGGATTATGTTCAGCGCTGGGCTGAACAGATGTGAGATCGGAACAGGCAAACACCTAATCCGCGAAGTTGATGATGATGATGATAAAGACTCAACCGATCACAATGCATATAGCAATTCCACCTCGTATTCTTAAGATTTTTATGTACTGATTAAAGAGAAACAAGTATGTCACAACTTTGTTTAGCCCTGATTTAGAATCACTATAGCAAAGCTAGCATCTCCTAGACGTGTGCACCTCATCCTATGAGCCACGTTGCGAGTGACACAAATGGTGTTGTATGTCGGTCCGTAATTAGTCTTCAGATACTCTCTGCTAAGTAATTAAAGTAGTTCTAACTCTTAAAAGATCTCATTACATGCTATTGTGCAGCTTAGCAATTTAAATCACATACTTACCCCTCGGGGAATCAAAAATTACTTTAGAAAAACGGAGGGGAAAGAAATATTAGGGCATTCGATAAGTAATGGCAACGGCGATCCTAGTGGTAACCATTGTAATCTTGCAATATGTTGTTGAGAAGTCTTTGTTGTATAAATCTGTAACATTGAAGGTCTCGAAATAACATTTTTTTCTGAATACATTCACTTTTTCTGACATAGTAGTAAGTAATATCGCCCTAAAATAAAGTTCAGTAGAATTTGTTTAGAAGGTGGAATTGAGAAGGTGGAATCCACCAACTTCACCAGACAGAAGCCTTTGTGACTATAACTTGTTCACAAAGATCAATGAACATCTAAGAGGCATTTCAATCAAGAGTTGAATCAGAAAGCTCTAAATCGATCACATGAGAGAGATATCCAGAAATGGTGCTGCAGGTGAAGTTCGCCATATTCTTGTCAACGTATAGTTGGCTTGACAGAAGACTATAAATGAAGTTCGAAGTGGGAAAAGTAGGGGGCACACCGTAGCGTAGTGGTTAAGGCACTGAGCTACAAGCCGGAGGGTCGAGGGTTCAAGTCCCGTTGGGGTCAGGATTTTTAAACTGACCCAAACCCTCTGGCGGCACTATGGCCCTGGGGTCGACTCAGCCTCTAACGGAAATGAGTACCAGACGCCTGTTCTGGGGTAAAGGCGGCCGTCACGCAGGGCTGACAACCCGGCTGACATAAAAAGTGCCGATTGTCTAGAAAAAGTGGGAGCCTTAACATCCTACTACCCCAAGGGCCTCCGGGTCTGTTGTGGGATCACTTTAGTGGGAAAAGTAGCCTACATATGTATTTAAGATGTTATAACTGTGTTACCATTACTTATCGAGTGTCCTAGTAGTATTTAAGAGGTTGTATATGCACACTTAGTGACAACAAGAATGAGCCGCTTCAAAAAGCACAGTCCCTGTTTTTGGCCCACTGTGCACGCTCGAAAAGCTAAAGTTCTAATTCACGAGGTAACGCACTGATAAATGTTTTAAATACGCTGTATTTGGTTTTAATCGTCTTAAATGGTTAAAGAACAGTAAAGGAGGCATGTATCTAGATTTTTACGAGTGCTCGACAAATGAAACATTACTCAAATTGCGACATTTCAAATAAAGTTAAACTCTCGTTCATAGTGCAAAAGTGCAAGACAACCAATATTTAGACAACTAGTAGCCGACGTTCGAGTAGAGTAGATCGTTAAACCATTACAAAAAAAATAAATATATGAATTCAGGGTTCGAACCCTTCAACAATGTATTTTTATTCATTTGTATTTTCGCAAAATACATCCTATAAATGCTATAACATTTAATTCCTGTCACGTATTAAGTAATATTCGTGCCTTCGTATACTCTATAACACTATTTAGCTACCGGTATAAATTTAATTGTGTTTGCAGTACCACGTGTTAATAATGCTATAAATGTATGTAATAAAGATAATATAGCTTCATATGTATATATATATATATATATATATATATATATGTGTGTGTGTTTATTTGTTTATTACGTATTAGTGAGGAAAAAGTTTCAGCCTTCAATTAATATATTTAGTTTATATATGTTAAGTCCAGCATAATAATATCCCATAGATGTTGGACAATAATAATAATAATAATAATAATAATAATAACAACAGACTAATCATATTAATAATATTATTATTTATTATTGTCCATCATCCAAAGTAATGATAATAATGATAATAATAATAATAATAATAATAATAATAATAATAATAATAATAATAATAATAATAATAATAATAATAATAATGGGATGTATCAATGGATGTGAAGAATGGGGATCAAATTTAACTCAAAATGTACCCAAGAAAATGGCATAAAGTATAGAATTCAAAAAGGCAAATTAGTAATAACAATGATAAACGGCGTTTTTGGGATAAGTACATATGAATGGACACCAAATTAGAAATTTATAAACTCATAATTCAAAGCACGCTAACATACGGTGCAGAAACTTGGCAGTTGAATAGAAATTTGAGTTTAAAGCTTATGTCTACTGAAATGGATTGTTCTAGACGCTCAACTAGACATTCTAAACTGGAAAAAATCAGAAATAACAATCATATGACAACAAATGAAAGTCCAAAATTCAATATTAGATTTTGTGAGATACAGACACTAGAATGATATGGTCATACATGTAGGATGCCAAAGAAAAGATTGCCCAGACAAGTGTTGGAATGGATTCCACCTGGAAAAAGGAAAGAGAGGTTCACCTAGATTTAAATGGATGGATGATGTAAGAAAAGATATGAGGGAGCTAGGTCTGGAAGAATTGGAATGTGAAGATAGAGAAGAATGAAGAAAGAAGATGAAAATTTAAAAAGCTTTGGGCACAGGAAGATGTTTTATTACATTGTAAATCTGTTTATAAATAAATCATAAAAATAGTAATGCTTCCAAATAGTTAGTACGTTTTTTCTTTAAGAATGGAGAGAGATAATAAAATATAAAGCATTTTAACAATTAAAAAATTTAACCTCATCGGGAATCAAACCTGTGATGTTTTGTATATGAATCAAGCCACTAAGCACTGAGCTAAGCGTACGCTGGATAATTGAGCTTGAAAGAATACTCTTCAAAGGAAGAAGAACGTATTGTAGCTCTACTGTGCAATTAGTTTACTCGTGTGAATCGCGCGTTGGAACTTAAAATATTCGAGATAAAGAGTCGGCCCATTCTTTTTGTCGCGAAGTGTACATTTCATTTCAGGTTTAATAAATGACGAAGATATATATTTTTAACTTTTTTCGTGTAAATTATATAGTCTAAATTTGTGGAATGTGGTAATAATTCTAAAACTACTTTTGCTGCTATAATAAAGCCATTTACTGTTTTATTGGTCTACAAACGTTAATATCAGCTTTTAAAGTTGAAGACTACGTGAAAAGCTTGTCGTTATCTCTTTATGTTTGTTTTTTTTTTTTACAGGAGCGAACTTGGAAATTCCATTTGATTCGACAACGCTTCGCTACTTCAAAATAAATAATAATTATATAACTATGAGGACAGCCAAGAGCACGATGGGGATATCGGTTACCTGCATGAGACCGGAAGGAATCTTTTGTAGTTTAATATGTAAAGAAGATGATGTTAATGACAGCATACACGTAGGAATATTGCTCCATATAAATGCAACTTGTAAGTAAAAAACGAGAATGATAGCCTTAATTAATAGTCTATACGCAGTTATTGAAATTTAATTTTAAAATACTTTATATAATATTCTAATGCTCTGAGATCCATCAATTAGACATAAATCAGAACGCGACCTCATTGCAAAGTATCGATGAATTTGCTTAATTGCGAGACATCGCCCGATTCCCACAACACGGGATGGGAAATTTTGCCAAATGTGACGTCGAGTTAACGCCCTCTGGTGTTCAATCAGACGCCCCGATATGCTGGGTGCGGTATGGGAATCTCCGTCCTTTGTACACAATATTCGCAATAATATGCCAAACTAGACAGAACTTAGTTTTCCATTTGCATATACGATTCTCGTCAATTCAGCGTTTTCACTGACATTCACATAAACACACACAGTATTATGCTAATAGTCAACAACTATAGATTTCCTTAAGAATTTTGACCTTCCTAGAATTCTACTCATTGCTGTATATTCCATTATTTTTCTCCAATTTTATTTGAGTGGATCGGCGTAATTGAAAAGTATTAATGTTTTTAGGTTGAAAATTTTTATAGTTTTTTTAGTAGGCCTATATATATATATATATATATATATATATATATATGCACGAGTATATACGTACGCTTATACAGTTACCTGTTGTCTAATAATTAATTTTTCTCTATTTATTTAATTTTATACTATGTCATTAATCTTTTCCTCGTTTTTTATATATCTTGTACATATTATATATTTAATTCGTTAAATTTAGAGTAAATCAAAATACATTATAAATATTAATTGTATTCATAACATGTAATCGTTTATGTATATTGTAATTTAGATGTAAGACTATTTTTTTATTTGTTTTTTTTTTAAACCTGGTTGAGTGGTAGACAAGGCCTTAAGGCCTTAACTCTGCCAGGTAAAATAAAGCTATTATTATTATTATTATTATTATTATTATTATTATTATTATTATTATTATTATTATTATTATTATTATTATGTTCATATATACATGAATATATACTTTAGAGATCGGTTACGAGCCGACATTATTTTGCGTGTAAGAGCGGACAAGGGGGGAGGGTTCATAAACAAGCCATGAGGAACGTGTTTTCCTGCCCGAAATCGCTTCTCTAATTATATAAAAGTAAGGACCAGCTACATGCTTATAAATACAAAACGTACGTACATTAGAGTAAGAGAATGTAATCATAACAAAGAAGTACAACATGTGATAGGATAAATATTTATTATTTTATTTGCATGTATTTATACTAGCTTATCGGTATTTTATTCCATCACACTTCCTTAAATATCTATGTTTTTATAGTTCTTCGATTCATATCAGAGCGAGAGTTCTAGTTATTTTCTAGAACTTAAAGGCATGAAGTTAACTTCAACATAAAAAAAACATTAAATTATTATTTATAAAACATGTAGGCATGCATTTTTGTATTCACGTACGTACTTATATAACTATAGAGAAGAATGGTCGGCCTAAACCGAGATTTTAATCATAGATCTCCAGCTTTACGCCTTGGTGCACTAAACTTTTGTGCTATTTTGGCAATCCAGAAAGGGATACAAATATTTCTCTACTTGAAATTTCCGTGTACATGCCTATTAGTGAACTTGTATTAACATTACAACAGGGGTCGATTATACCAAGAAGATATTTTAATGGGAGATTATTGAAAGATGTATTCTCTAATTACTAAAGTAAGATTGAAAATAATGTATTCAGAGTTGCTATTCGAATGCAACTAAAGTAAAAATGTCTGCCTAAACCGGTATTTGAACCCAAGATCTCCAGCTTTACGAGCTGGCGCACTAAATCATTTTGCTACTTCGGTATCCAAGAAGAGACACAAATCTTTCTCTCTTTGTGTCTCTAAATATATATTTAATTAACACAAAATGTTCTTTTTTAGTGTCAGGTAATCAGAGTTATGTTTTTATTGATTATGAATTACTTTTCACTCTTCTTCACAGTAGACTCCCCTTAATCAAGGAGAAAAGTATCGCGATTGTCTCCTCAGTAACGCGTATTTCTGTTGTTCACATCTTCATAATTGATAAACAGAGGTTTTATCTCCAACTCTATGGTGCGACAGGCCTACAAGGTCTTTGGCATACCAAACGGCCCAGTCATTCACATGTGTTAATCGCAGAATTTGACTATCATTTACTCAGTATTTGTGTGACATGAGATAAGAATTTCGAGTCTCTCAGCCGTTATAGCTGGATTTCCCAAACTATAGCCGCAACTTATTGTAGCTAACCTCATCCTATACGATGCTGTATGCGCACCGGTCCCATAATGGCCGAAATTCCATGAAAAAAACTCTTCCCCATGAGATTCGAACCAGCGTAAGACCCATAGCTTTGCATCAAGGCTCCTACCTTAAACCATTTAGTAATGCGCGACATAGCTTCATACTAAACAAGGTATTTAACAAAAACTTTTGATTCAATGTTCTTGCAGGCTACACTCAAATTTTTATACAAGTTAAAAAATAGTCTTCTAAAAGTATAAATTAATCATTTACACATTAATTATAGGAATATAAAGCTATTAAAACAATGTAATGAAAAAATTGGTAAAAATCGTTACAGTTATTGACGAAGACATATGATATGGATTATTTGTTTGGCGTTGAATTGTGAGATGAGCACTTGCTTTTCATACTCTTTGCCAGTTACACGCACAGTACCTCTTGGTACAGACCTACTCGCAAGTAAGTAGTTATTAGTAAAAAAAAAGGTCTAAGCTCCAACATCTGCATTTTCACCAGTGTTGTCGTTTCCCAGGAGAGAAAAAAGTTCTGAATCACGGAGATTCTAGACTAAACACAGGGAACATAATGTATTACTCGACAACGTTAACTATCAATGCGGAAAAACTGGGAACTAAAATAATGTGGTAAGGGTGAGTAGGGGTTGGAGGTAGTAGACCCTTGTCTCAGGTTACACTGACAGTGTTTATTATCAGTCAGTCGTGTATAGTCAGTTGTTAGTGGCAATGTAAAGTGCGAAAGTTAGACCCTTTATTCACAGTATTTATATATTTAAGTCTGCAAGACAGTTATTGGAAGACAGAGCTGATTAAATTTCTCTGTACGTCATATTATCCAGAAACCCGTAGATATACAACCTCCGATGATCTTTCATTAACTTCATCTTCTGTTTCAAGTAGGTCTACCATTATATTTTGCCATTGATTATACCACTTGCCCAGTTATTCGCTTGTACTAAGGTTGGAAGGAGACACTTTTCCCATCTTCAACATTAGCGCCATTGGTTCCCCTCACCGGCTAAAAAGTTAATGCGGTTGAGTAATAGGATGAACGGTTTATCTAATGTTATATCCACCTACAAAGCTTATTTTTTCATTCATAATTGAGGATCATGCCATTCTTTTCATGATCACGGAACATTCGACGACTTAGTCAACATGAATCTTGAAAAGAAATTGAATGAACCTAATTTTGGTTTAAATTGTCATTTTGATGTTTATAGGCCTATGTTGTAAAGTAGGCCTACATACGTAGACAAAGGATTTAACCGGACATCCTAAGCTAAGTTCCTCTTCATGTTTGTTTCTTGGGGTGGTGCAGATTTGGGATGTAATGAACAAAATGTAGGGCTTAACTTAACAACTTACTACAGTTACTTATAGGATTCTACAGTTGTCTTTCAGATTTGTATATGTAGTGAACGTTTTCCTGTGTGGAAAATAAGATCAAATAAATAAATTCATTAAATGTAAGGTAAAGCAAATATTATAGCAGAAATTAAAAGCAAAAGAACTTCCTGTTTGAAATATATAGTAGGAATGGAGGGTAATGGAATTATCAAAAAGGTTTTCAATGGTAAACTAAGTAGTAAAATGAAGATATAAAAACCAAGACTTGGATCATTAGATCATGTGGAATGTGACTTAGAAGAATGAATTTTAGGAAATGGAGACTTAAGACACTGGAAAGGTAGAAATGGAATGTCATTATACGAGAGGCTAGAGAGCCGCTAGAGTCCTTCATAGACTGTAACACCATAATTCAGTAGAAATGAATGCTTTCTATATAGGCCTATTTGTTCTGAAATCTATTTTCTCTGTTGTACTCGCGTGTATCAAGCGTTCGCATGACCCGATCTTGAAAATGTACCCTCCAGGAAATCGGTCAAATTCCGTGTCTAAGCAGTGAAGATTGGCTAGATAACTAATTATCACGAACAGATTTACATGTATTATCACATCTTTTGAGACCAATGTTCTACACTCTTATCCTTTTCCTACAAATTTCCCTATCATCTCAGTAACGATCATCCAATCCCTTTTCCTTCATTGCTTTCTTTATTCCCTGCAACCAGTGTTTTCTGGTCTACCTCTACATCTTATTCCCACTGAAAGTATAACCCAACACTTTACACAAGTTTACTGCGAGCAATATCACAAACAAAAAATCATGCCGAGATTCGCCTTTCGTTGTGTTATTGTTTTGGAGAGTAGTATTGTGATAGTTATATTCATCTTAAAGATCGTGATTAATTGGACAATTTTATTGCACAGTTTGAAAAAAGTTATTGACATAATTTGTATCATTACATGAATGCAAATACATGAAAAAAATAGCCAAATTTACATAATTGGTTCCTATATTAAAACAACTTAAAAAAAACAATGCAAACGCTAATACAACTCAAGTCATCCGAGATGCACAACATAAATGGGACACTTTGCACATAATAAAAAGTTAGTTAGTATACTTAGACCTACGAGAAATAAAGATGAAAGAACTTTAAGCAAAATTAATATATTTAAATCCCTTTATTTTAGTATAGTTTAGTATAATTTAATACTGGATAATTTATTTACTACGTAGTTTACAGTTTCGTTTTTTAGAACAGGCACTAAGGGGATCAGATCCCTCTTCCAGGAAATATTTACTTTTTGTAATGATTTTTAAAGAATCGGGAGGTTAATTATGATCAATCACCTCTATATTAGCAAAATCTATTCAATTTACAACAATCTTTCTTCTTTGATGTCCATTTTAAATTTTATAAATTATAAAACAAAATCTTGCACAGAAATTATTAATTCAATGTTTTCATTCTATATGCAAAAATATTTTGAAGTAAAATTAAAATATATCTCTAACAGCATACTAATGTTAATGGCGCTGTCAGAAAAAAAAAAGAGGAGTACAGTATCTTAATTATTGCAATGTGCGGCGGTTATACAGCTGTAAAAGTGGTTTGTTGACATAAATCTCTCGCTCACTGATATTTGCTTGTGAAAACGAATACTCCGCAAGGTATCTCCAGGTGTGTGTGTGTTTGCATTTATGGCGACTATTAACGTCTTATTTACCGTAGAATAAAATAAAGCAAACATATTAAAATTTCTTAATTTTTTTTCACAAAACGTGGTTACATTTTTCTACATTTTTGCAGAATTAGATTAGAAATACGGCAGTCGCAGTAGTAGTAGTAGTAATTTTATCTATATACAAATTTTTAAAGTTTACACATCTTTCTGTGCCTAAAGTTTTATTTTTTTCTCCACTCCTCTCTATCCATCCACTCCATGCCCTCCAGTCCTCTTGTTTTCATTCCAGTTCCTATTTCTTGCATCCACGAGGTTCGATGCCTTCATTTCCTTCTTCTTCCAGGTGGACACCATTCCAATATTTTTCTGGATAAACTATCTTCTTGCATTCGTCGTACATTCATAATAATAATAATAATAATAATAATAATAATAATAATAATAATAATAATAATAATAATAATAATAATAATAATAATAATAAATAGGGAAAAGCATTCAATAATTTACATTTTACAATAATTATAGAAGGTAAAAAATGCTAATAACTGAAAATAGCATAAACGTGAACAAAAATTTAAAAAACATCCATCCATCCATCCATAGTAATTCTGCCCGAGGGTAGGTCTTTCACTGCGATCATAGATTTTCATGCTATGCTCTGCAGCTTTTCTAGGGAATTGTAGTGTGGTAGCTTCCCGTTGCTTTCCACAAATATATATAGGGTGTACCAAAAAGGATGGCGCAAACTTACATGGTTGAAAGTACACAATAATAGAAGCAACAATGTCCCAGTAAACATGGGTCCGCAAAAGAGCCGTTTGCGAGATAATTACGAATGTATGGTTACAAGCCGCCACTGGATTCATTGTGAACATCATCCTAGTTAGTACAAATTAATTTTAATTTTGACTATACTATTGATTTTTCATCTCATTTAGTTCACATTTCACAGTTCACTTCACTTATGGGTTACCTGTTAAAGGAGGTGTTCGAAGTGTCTTCCTTGCATCTGGATGCAATACTGTGCTCGTCTCTGCAATGAATGTCGAATTCTGTCGAAAATCCCTGGATCATTTCTGAATTCTTGACAAGCATGTACAACTCTCTGCTCCAGTTCTTCAACCGTGTTAACGGGTATGCTGTACACTTCGCTTTTGAGGTGACCCCAGACACAAAAATCCAAAGGATTTAGATCAGGTGATCTTGGAGGCCAAGGTACAGATCCGCCTCGACCTATCCATCTTTGGCCGTATCTGTGCGTTAGATGCCGTCTCACAGCAGCAGCAGCGAAATGTGCCGGAGCTCCATCATGCATGTACCACAAACTCCGACGTTGCTGAAGGGGAACATCCTCAAACAATCCTGGAAGATGACGCCGCAGAAACCTAAGGTACCTCCGTCCATTAAGTTTTCGTGGAAGAATGTGTGGCCCAATGAGATGATCACCTAGTACCCCTAACCACACATTCAGTGAGAAACGGTGCTGATGTGGTGACTCATGAACAGCATGTGGGTTTATTTCACACCAAAAATGTGTATTATGATAATTAAAAACACCATCGCGTGTGAATCCTGCTTCGTCTGTAAATAAAATGTTACATGCGAAACGAGGGTTGACTACAGTCTGTTGTTGCATCCACTGACAAAACATCACTCTAGGAACAAAGTCCGCATCATTGAGACATTGAACTCGTTGGAGGTGGTAAGGGTACAGTAAATTGCGCTGTAAAATTCTCCATACACTACTGTGGCTTAGTACAGGCACTTGTGTGGCAATTCTTCTCGTCGAGGTTCCTGGAGAGAGCTGTACTGCTTCTAACACCATATCCTCAACCTCAGGCGTAATGCGAGCAGGCCTACCTACTGCTCTGCCATGTGCAAAACCCCCATTTTCTCTCAGGCGCTGATGGACCCTTGTAAATGTACGACTTTCGGGGTGTCTTCGATCAGGATATGTTTCTTGGTACAAGCGTGCAGCCTCCCTTGCATTGTCATTAGCCCTACCGTACATGAAACGCATATCCGCATACTCTTCGTTACTGTAAGGTTCCATTGTAACTACAACACAGCACAAGTGGCACTCCTCAGACGAGACTGATACTTTTTGAGACTATGTACTGTATCCGTCCTGTATGTTCTGCGTGTATGGTTTGATTACAACTCCACCTCTCGGCAATGTTCAGTTTTGTAAACAAAGAACATACGGCTTCAAATGAGCAAGGAGTAAACCGTACGATGTTACAAACAATGACGTCAGTGGCGACTTGTAACCATACATTCGTAATTATCTCGCAAACGGCTCGATTGCGGACCCATGTTTACTGGGACATTGTTGCTTCTATTATCGTGTGCTTTCAACCATGTAAGTTTGCGCCATCCATTTTTATACACCTTGTATAATTTACATTTATTGTATATCATTTGTTGTGTGCATCTATTAATTAAAATGTTATGAATTGAATTATTTTCAAATTATTTCTTGCTGTAACGAAGAACAGTGTAAGGGCAAATACATAATTCACATTTTTTTAAATATGATTAGGCACCATAGAAATGCGGGGCACGCCGTAGCATAGGTGATTAAGGCAATACGCTATAAACCGGAAGGTCGAGGGTTCGAGCCCCGTTGGGGTCAGGCTTTTTTAATTGCCCCAAACCTTCTGGTGGCATCATGGCCCTGGAGTCGACCCAGTCTCTAACGGAAATGAGTATCATACGCTTGTTCTGGGTGTAAAGGCGGCCGTCACGTAGGGCTGACAAACCGGTTAACATCAAGGCCGATTGTCATGAAAAAATACCCCAAGGGTCTCCTGAGGCCTATAGTGGGATCAATTTACCTTTTTGCTGGTGTTATTAAATTGTGGTTGATCCATTCTGTGAAAATCTTATGAAACGTTAGACTTTAAAGAAAATCTTTAAATTTGATAAAAATAAAAAAATGCTAAATAATTATAAAAAATAGCGGAAATACAAAACCTAGGAACAATAATCACAAATAGGAATGAGATGCACGAAGAAATTTAACATAGGCTCAATTCTGGAAATGCGTGCTATTATGCATTGCAGAGAATCTTGATGTCCCAACTCCTTTCAAAAAACGTTAAACTGAAAATATATAAAACTATTATTCTACCATTTATATTATATGGATGTGAAACATGGAGTCTTACTTTAAGGGAGGAAAGGAGATTACAAGTATTTGAGAATAAAGTGCTTAGCAATTTTTTTTGGACCAAAGAGAGATGAACAGACAGGTGAATGGAGAAGACACAACAATGAACTACATGGTCTTTATAGGAAGCCAGATATAATAAGAACAGTTAAGTCTCGTAGACTGCGATGGGCAGGACATGTTGCACGTATGGGGAATGAAAGACTTGTATGGAAGCTTCTTGTGGGAAAGCCAGAGGGAAGACGCCCAGTTGGTAGACCAATAATGAGGTGGGAGAATAACAGTAACTATGATTTGAGGGAAGTAGATTATACAGGGAATGATTGGAAAGCATTAGCTCAGGATAGGGATGTATGGAGAGCTTATGTCCGCGCGGCCATGAACTTACGTGTTCGATAGTGCCAGTGAGTAAGTAAGTAAGCAAGCAAGCGAAAATACAAAAAAAAAGTGTTTTGAGAAAATTACTTCAGTTCGTTGTTTTTATCGTAAAATCATTTAATGTGAGTAAACATTCTTTAAGTCTTTAAGAATAATGCAAAAACATCAAATGCGTTGTCTTAATTATAGTACATAATAACTGTATTATATTTAGGTCTGTTGGTTTTCATTAGGCTTATTTAGGCCAAAGAGTTTGCTGAATGGTAACCTTTTAGAACCCTGTTCGGGAGGTTCGGAGATTAAATCCAAGGGCTTACCAACCTTATCGAGTTTCTATGTTTCCAGCTTCCCGTATTCCTTAACATAACTGATAATTTGAAAAATTTAATCGCTACGAGTTCTAGCTTCATTCTACAATGACATTAAAATAAAATCAATGAACTTCACGAAAAAAAAGTCATAAGTACACAAAACAATACAAACGTGTAACCTAATAGTATACACGTACACCTATGTTAACGACAAAATAATAGTAGGCTCTAAAATTTAAGTAGAGTATAATAAATATTAAGTACCACCATTCCAACTATTATACACTTATTTGTTGGTGGCTGAGTTAAAAAGGTCTCATGGCCTTAACTCTGCCAGTATAAATACAGCTTTATTATTATTATTATTATTATTATTATTATTATTATTATTATTATTATTATTATTATTATTATTAAATGTATAAAGTTAAGGCAATATATGGAAGTGAAACTTGGGCTCCAATGAAAAAACAAAAAGATAATACAGACAGCGAAGATGAGGTTCTTCAGACAAGTTAAAGGATGTAGACTACAAAACTTGATATAATTAGAAATGAAGATATAAGAGAAGAATTAAAAGTACAGCCTTTTTTGGATAAAGTCGCGAATTATAGACAAAAGTGGTTTGATCACAATGAATGGAATAAATAAGGAAGATATCCACTACTTATACTAGTAAGAAATTACCAAGCAAGACCTAGAAAACGTTGGGCTGATGCATTATGAAGTCGGAACGGGCAATAACGTAATCCTTGGAGTGATTATTATCATTATTTATTATTATTTTTATAAAGAATAAACTACGAACTAAGCCATAGAAACAGATCTGAGAATTAAAAAAATGAGCTACGAAATAAAAATATAAGTAGTCCTAGTCAGTCATTGCCAAAATTACGTAAAAGCGAACATAAAAGCATCCGTCTATCCATCTGCTTCTTTTCGAAATAAAGTTCTACCATCATATGATTTGTAAGGCAAGTTTCCAAGTAGTCTACAAATTCATTTTAGGAAATATTTATTTTCCATTTAATTTTTAACTTACTATTTCTCACTAATTCAGGTTTGAAATATTTTACTAACACTGTGTGTAATATAAAAGAGTTGCCTACATATATAATTCTCAGGTCAAAGTTTAAAGAAGAGAATATATCATTTCACAATGAAAACTGAATGCCCTGGAATATTTGTCAGAATTTTACGACAGAGCAGTGAATACAGTATACTGGAGTCTGGAGCGTTTTATAGCATCTCGGAAGAGGTTACACCGGAAGAGGATTGTCGGGAATTGGCCGGAAATCCAAGTACGGGGATCAGGAGTAATGTTGGTTGGGAATCCTGCCGTGAAGTCGACTCTACGACCCCAATCGACTCTAAGCAAACGTTTTCCCCAAGTCAACCTTTTCACCCTTACTATGCTATAGCTTATCCCTGTATATTAGCAATACAGGATACAAGCCAAAAGCTCGCAAATTTGTCTTTTCAGAAATTCATAAAGGAAGGCTAATCTCTACAATCAATTATATGCAATCTACTGTTAGAGTACAGATAATCACGTCATTCTAATCTCTAATTAATCAAGTAGCCTATAATCTACTGTTAGAATAGAGCTAATAAAATAAATCTAATCTCTAATAAAACAAATAGACATACAGCCTACTGTTAGAATAGAGTAATAACATAATTAGGCTGTAATCATTAATACAGCCCACAGTTGCAGTAGAGTTAATCAATTAATTCGAATTTCAAATAAAATAAATACTGCCTAATGTTAGTGTATAGCTAATTAAATAATACTAATTACTAATGAAACAAATACAACCAACTGTTAAAGTAGAGCTAATACATTAATTTTAATCTCTAATAAATCTAGGAACAATAATTACAAATAGGAATGAGATGCACAAATAAATTAAACTTAGGCTCTATTCTGGAAATCATGCAATTATGCATTGCAGAGACAGCTCAGGATAGGGATGTATGGAGAGCTTATGTCCGCGCGGCCATGAACCTACGGGTTCGATAGTGCCAGTGAGTAAGTAAGTAAGAGACACTTGTCCCAACTCCTTACAAAAAACGTTAAACTGAAAAATATATAAAGCTGTTATTCTTCCAGTTATACTATATGGATGCGAAACATGGACTTTTACTTGAAGTGAGGAAAGGAGACTACGAGTATTTGAGAATAAAGTTCTTAGGAAAAATTTTGGACCAAAAAGAGAAGAACAGACAGATGAATGAAGAAAACCATATAATAGTGAGCTACATGGTAGGCCTATGTATAGGAAGCCAGATATAATAAGAACTGTTAAGTCTCGTAGACTACGATGGGCAGGACATATGGCACGAATGGGGAATGAAAGAGGTGCATTGAAGCTCCTTGCAGTAAAACCAGAGAGAAAACAGATCTCCGGCTCTGAAGTATAGGTTATACGAGGGGTAAAGGGAGAAACTAACCCTCTACTGCCAGTGGGAGTAGATGTCTGCCACAACCAATCACTGCTCTTGACGCTGCTATAGCGCGCTAGTATGGTTTGAAATTGCTGAGATATTGTCGGCTGTATGTCTGCTAACCGCATACATAAAGCGGCCCCTCCTACTGAATATCCATATCGGCAACACTGTCGTGAAAAGTCAGGGCCGCAGAAACAGCAGCTGGGGTATAGTTAGTAATAAAACAAATACAGCATATTGTTAGAGTACAGTTAATAAAAATAATTATAATCACTAAAAAAACAAATACAGATCACTGATAGATTAGAGCAATAAAATAACTCTAATCTCTAATAAAACTAGAACAATAGTATATCTCATTAAAAAATATTTTTGGTGCAAGAGAGTTGCAAATAAATCTCTTTGTATCCGTTTTATGAATCACTTTAGGATAAATGTTAACGTTTAGGACTAAGTCGCAGGCTTAATTATAAATGAAATAAATCCCTGGAACTACATATCCAATAAACCACCACCGCTTCAAATGACATAGACAAGCACAAGACTATAGGAACTCATGCAATTAAAGGTAAAGTAAAGTGATTTCACTGCAGGCCTTAGCAAGCCCTTGTGTTTGTAGGACATTAAAAGTTCCCACCTTCTTAGACAATCGGCATGATATATCAAGATTGTCAGCCCTTCGTGACGGCCGCCTTTATCCCTAGAACATAATATGTTATTCATTTCCATTAGAGGCTGAGTCAATCCCACAGTAAAGATGTCGCAAGAAATTTTAGGCCATTTAAAAATCCTGATCCCTCAAGATTCAAATACAGATCTTCCGGCATTTAGCATGTTGTCTTAACTAACCACGATACAATTCTCATAGTTTGCGAAATGATGATGATGATGACATTTTTCACTTACGGGTCATTCCATCTCAAGTGGTCTAGTGCCCGACCCTCAACATGTTCAATTTCGCTGAAACTTGGTGTAGGTATGGAACCTCATTAGAAATTAACCTCTGCAAAATTTCAAATTACAATATCAAGTGTTTGGGAAACTATGGCCTTTCATATGGAGGCCTGTTTGATGAATCCATCAAGAAACCGAACAACATTCAATTTTTAACTTTTTGTTACTACAAGGGAAATGCAAGTATGGCCTCTTTTTTCTATGTCTTGGACAACTTTTTATCCTAAATCCAAACAACGTAGTCCGACGAAAGGGAGTCCACTTTAGGAGTCACCAGCGTGGATCAAATTGCCTAGCAAAATATGTCATATCAAATTGTAGTCCATCTTTAGAGCCAAATATCTGAAGAACAAAAAACAATCGGACACTAATATTTGGTAAATTTGTTAATAGTTATTGTGACAGTGCACTTCCCAGATATCTTCATTCATAACCACTTATCTAGGATTATACTAGATCGTAAACATATGCAATTGTCAAAAGTGAGCTATGTTCAAGCTCAAATAACGTGAATTACGTCATCTCAAGTATTGTTTTTTTAGTGCCATTAGAAAGAGCACATCTTCATCTATTAAAATCAACTTATTTCATTTTTGAGCCCATTTAATTATGAGATGAAAAGTAAGGTGCCAAATGTGCAATTGTTAAAAGCGATCTATGTTCAAGTTCAAATAACGTGAATTACTTTATCTCAAATGTTGTATTCTTTAGTACCATTAGAAAGAGCACATCATCTACTAGAATCAACTTATTCAATTTCTGAGCCCATTCAATTATGGGAAGAATAGTAAGCTTGAACTCAATGAAAAATTACTTGTTGTCCACCACACTGTCAAATAATGCGGCTTACTCAAGTGGCGCTTTAACTTTTCACCGCTACCACTCATAGTGACAATGACGGAATATTACGTCAGGGAGTTTCTCGCAAGTTCAGACCAAAACTATGTAGCTTCTGGAGGGGTAGAATGACTTTATTTGTTTTCCAGACTTTTGGAAGGTATATATATATATATATATATATATATATATATATATATATATATATATATATATCCAGTTTTCAATAGTTTACAGCCATGTGCTGTCAGAGTCCGACTATAGTTACATTTCATATTATATAGTGTTTGGAATTCATGATGTCGGCTAGGAAAACAGCGTGTTCTAAGAGAATTTATCGATTTTGATTTAATTGAAAACATTTCTGATTATGAAATGAATAACAGTGATGCAAGTTTTTTCATAGGGAATGAAAGGCATGCATGGAAACTTATTGTAGGAACACCAGGGGGAAAACACCCAGATCAGAATGAGGTGGGAGAATAACATTAACCATGATTTGAAGGAAGTATATTATACAGGGAATGATGAAAACATTACCTCAGGATAGGGATCTGTGGAGAGTTTATGAACCTACGGTTTCGATACTGCCAGTGAGTTAGTTAGTTGGACGCAAGTTTTTCAGTGATGTTTCAATAAAAGGATCAACTGATGACGCAAGTAAAAATATTAGTGAAGTTTGAGGAAGTTGTAGAGCTGGAAGGGAGATCAGATAGCGATGTTAATAGCATAGGCCTAAATAGTGCAAACATAAGTTCCAGTTGGAATAATAGCTGTTCAGAAGGGTACTTGTAAAGAAACCCAAAAGATACTTTAGAAAATTTTGAACAGTATATTTCAAGTCAGCTTGAACATAGATCACTTTTAACAATCGCACATTTGGCACCTTACTTTTCATCCCATAATTGAATGGGCTCAATAATGAAATAAGAAGTTGTCTCTTTCTAATGGGACTAAAGAAAACAACATTTGAGATGACGTAATTCATGTTATTTGAGCTTGAACATAGATCACTTTTAACAATCGCACATTTGGCACCTTACTTTTCATCCCATAATTGAATGGGCTCAATAATGAAATAAGAAGTTGTCTCTTTCTAATGGGACTAAAGAAAACAACATTTGAGATGACGTAATTCATGTTATTTGAGCTTGAACATAGATCACTTTTAACAATCGCACATTTGGCACCTTACTTTTCATCCCATAATTGAATGGGCTCAATAAAGAAATAAGAAGTTGTCTCTTTCTAATAGGACTAAAGAAAACAACATTTGAGATGACGTAATTCATGTTATTTGAGCTTGAACATAGATCACTTTTAACAATCGCACATTTGGCACCTTACTTTTCATCCCATAATTGAATGGGCTCAATAATGAAATAAGAAGTTGTCTCTTTCTAATGGAACTAAAGAAAACAACATTTGAGATGACGTAATTCATGTTATTTGAGCTTGAACATAGATCACTTTTAACAATCGCACATTTGGCACCTTACTTTTCATCCCATAATTGAATGGGCTCAATAATGAAATAAGAAGTTGTCTCTTTCTAATGGGACTACAGAAAACAACATTTGAGATGACGTAATTCATGTTATTTGAGCTTGAACATAGATCACTTTTAACAATCGCACATTTGGCACCTTACTTTTCATCCCATAATTGAATGGGCTCAATAATGAAATAAGAAGTTGTCTCTTTCTAATGGGACTAAAGAAAACAACATTTGAGATGACGTAATTCATGTTATTGAGCTTGAACATAGATCACTTTTAACAATCGCACATTTGGCACCTTACTTTTCATCCCATAATTGAATGGGCTCAATAATGAAATAAGAAGTTGTCTCTTTCTAATGGGACTAAAGAAAACAACATTTGAGATGACGTAATTCATGTTATTTGAGCTTGAACATAGATCACTTTTAACAATCGCACATTTGGCACCTTACTTTTCATCCCATAATTGAATGGGCTCAATAATGAAATAAGAAGTTGTCTCTTTCTAATGGGACTAAAGAAAACAACATTTGAGATGACGTAATTCATGTTATTTGAGCTTGAACATAGATCACTTTTAACAATCGCACATTTGGCACCTTACTTTTCATCCCATAATTGAATGGGCTCAATAATGAAATAAGAAGTTGTCTCTTTCTAATGGACTAAAGAAAACAACATTTGAGATGACGTAATTCATGTTATTTGAGCTTGAACATAGATCACTTTTAACAATCGCACATTTGGCACCTTACTTTTCATCCCATAATTGAATGGGCTCAATAATGAAATAAGAAGTTGTCTCTTTCTAATGGGACTAAAGAAAACAACATTTGAGATGACGTAATTCATGTTATTTGAGCTTGAACATAGATCACTTTTAACAATCGCACATTTGGCACCTTACTTTCATCCCATAATTGAATGGGCTCAATAATGAAATAAGAAGTTGTCTCTTTCTAATGGGACTAAAGAAAACAACATTTGAGATGACGTAATTCATGTTATTTGAGCTTGAACATGGATCACTTTTAACAATCGCACATTTGGCACCTTACTTTTCATCCCATAATTGAATGGGCTCAATAATGAAATAAGAAGTTGTCTCTTTCTAATGGGACTAAAGAAAACAACATTTGAGATGACGTAATTCATGTTATTTGAGCTTGAACATAGATCACTTTTAACAATTACACATTTGGCACCTTACTTTTCATCCCATAATTGAATGGGCTCAATAATGAAATAAGAAGTTGTCTCTTTTTAATGGGACTAAAGAAAACAACATTTGAGATGACGTAATTCATGTTATTTGAGCTTGAACATAGATCACTTTTAACAATTACATATTCGGCACCTTACTTTTCAACCCATAATTGAATGGGATCAAAAATGAAGTAAATTGATTCTAGTAGAAGAAGATGTGCTCTTTTTAATGGGACTAAAGAAAACAATATTTAAGATGACGTAATTCACGTTATTTGAGCTTGAACATACTTCACTTTTAACAATTGCATATGTTTATGATCTAGTATAATCCTAGATAAGTGGCTATGGGCAGTGCACTGTCTCAATCACCATTAACAAATTTACCAAATATTAGTCTCCATTTGTTTTTTTGTTCTTGAGATATTTGGCTCTAATCATGGACTAAAATTTGATATGATAGATTTTGTTAGGCATTTTGATCCACGCTGGTGACTCCTAAAGTGTACTTCCTTTCGTCGGACTACGTTGTTTGGATTTAGGATAAAACGTTGTTCATGACATGAAAAAAACAGGTCCATACTTGCATTTGCCTTGTAGTAACAAAGAGTTAAAAATTGAATGTTGTTCGGTTTCTTGGTGGATTCATCAAACAGCCCTCCATATGATAGGCTATAGTTTCCCAAACACTTGATATTATGATTTGAAATTTTGCAGAGGTTCATTTTTAGGGTAGACCTGAAGCCACACCAAGTTTTAGAAAAATTGGTGATGGTCAGCGTGGATGACATTAAAAATTAGACCACTTGAGATGGAATGATCCTTACATGTAAGTTGTTACCGGATTTCACTACTTCCAATATCAAATAGCTACTGCATTGTCTTCGTAAGGACAAGTGAAATCATAGTACTGACTGGAAATACAGTGTCTCTCTTATGTATCAAGTCCACCTCTGTCCTCGAATCCAGGCTCGTGCCCTGTAGGATACTCAGCCAAGTGCAGATCTAAATCCAAATGGGTCCCAGCCAGGGATTTCTCTCCCATTCTTGAAAATGTACCTCTCTTATCCAGTTCCAGGTGCCGAAGGGGAAGGGCCCAAGGCTTGACCCTTCCTTGCTGCTTTAAGGACTAGTTATGCCCTCTTCAGCCCTTTTGGTTTTATGTGTTTTAGGATATTTATTCTGAGATTGTCGGCTGCTTCAGAGTGAATGTCTTAACAAGAACTCGCACGTCGACAGAAGCCCAGCCAGAGTGACCCCCGCTCCAGTCTACACTACTACTTTTTTCACCCTCATAACTTTTCTAGGACTTACGCCCCCATGAAACTTGAAAGCCAATATCCTGGGCGAATCGCCTTAGGCAGGAAGTATGAACTCTGAACACTAAACTAAAGAGAGAGAATCAGTATTCCGATTAAGTTTTTTGATAGCCTTTTTATATCTATAATTATTATTTTATTGTTATACACACAGCTTCTCTCTGAATCTATGGTTAGCAGATTGTCATGGCCACCGACTAGGAGAGCCCTACGACACCGGGAATTGAACCCGGATTTGCCAGAATGGAAGATAGAAACTCCGTTGATCATACCAGGTGACTAACCTTCCATTCCTATATAGGAAGAGAAATGTTTTAGTTTGTCCAGGATTCGAACTCGGGCCCTCTATTATACTAGTTTAGACAAGCTATCCATTATACCATAGGACGGTTACAGAATTATTAAAGTTATTGGAGGTATGGACACTATGAATTTCGTACCGGTTAAAATATGTTTTAATAAAAATTTTAAATAAGTTTAAGTACAGAAATAAGAACATTGTTATCAAGCCTAGACTCTCAGAAATAAGAATAAGGCCAGAATAAATGGTTTATGCGACGTGCCTCTAGCTACACACTATAGGTACACCCAAAAAAATTAAAACCATTGAAAGATATAAATTTATTCGGGTAAGTTCAAATATATTCAATAATTAATCAAATAAATGATTATGGGAAGAATGTAAAATCAATTTCATTTATTTGAATTTTATAAAGAATCAACTTTTTTACTACACAATTGCGTATTTATTTCATTCAGGCATTTTTAACATTTTTTTATTAAATGACTGCACACAATCGTTCATTCCTAGATTTTAAATTTTTCTATGCATAACACGTAACCATGCGATTATAAAAATTGCAGCTTATGCAATTCTGCCGAAACAAAAAGAGACAATATTAATATAAAAATGTGAAAAGGATGGTTGAATACACAATTAATTCTTTTCATACATAATTCTGTGCAATAGAATATCCATCACAATAATTCTATCAGTTATCCCACGGTTTGAAATTTCCCCGAAGTCTCCTACACTCATAGTCAATATATATATATATATATATACACTTGGAAATTGAAATCCAATAGAAATGTCATTTAATTAGTAGCACTAATGACTTTTCATTTCATAAAAAAATTGACATTCTCTGTTGCATACAACAGACTATTATTACTCTTGATGCTATATTTTGTCCACTTTCCGGTATTTAATTATTATAATTTCAATATTCCGCGCAATATTCACTTGCCTCCCTCACACTCTGTATGTTATTCGTCAGTATGGTCAGTCATGCACGGGTTGGCATTTGGCCTGAAGCCTAAACTCTCTCACCCCCCTCTCACACACAACGTTTCAACCCTCTCGCTATCTACAACCTGCGGGCTGCATACATACAGGGGTCACTGCTGTTCACATACCCGCTTCCCATTAACATTCCAATTTGTGCCAACTTTTGCGACTGCCTATTGTCCTTTGAAAAATAGCCGGTATGTATATACATATATATGTGAGTGTGTGTGTACGGGTTTTTTATGTTTTGTTTTTGGATATGTAGGATGCGGTATGAGAGAAAGAGAGAGTATGTGTAGATCTAATGCAAAAAAAAAAATCTGTGGTACAGTATTACACACACATACGCAGAGAGTAGAGTCATCACATTAACTGCATGGGACAATTAGTTTGAACAAGCAGTGGGGGTCTAGAAGCGTAATTACATCATCAAGGATACATAACTGTATGGTTGGTACGCTCCCTGCCCCAAAATTTGGCAGTTTGCATTTCAAATCACCTGTTTTCCCTTTCCTTATAATCTTCCAAACTCACTAAGACCATAGACAAATGATTATTTTATGGAGGATATGTCATTGCCAATCCTATACGTTCACAAAATTATCAGAAATTTCCCGCTCAATATCTCCATTGTATAACATTTAAACTATACTACCGTGCAGGCTTAAATACTCGGTGATGCGACAGGCCTAGAAAACCCTTAGCTTACCAGCCGGCTGCTGGCTTCACATCCACATGTGCTAATCACAGAGGTGGACGATCAACAAGCCTGTGTAGGGGTGACATGTGGTCAGCATATCGGGCCCCCACGTTATAGCTGATTTTCTCAACCTGGAGTCACTACTTATTGTAGCTACCCAATTTCCTCACGATGCTGGGTGGGCACCGGTTCCATATTGGCCGAAATTCCGTAAGAATATGTCTTCGCCATGGAGACTACGAGCAGCGCAAGTCCCGCAGCTCTGCGCCAAGGTATTTTTCTTTAACCACTCGGCTAAGGCGCGAGACAATATGCAGCCTTACCTATCTTCAAATTAATTTCTATTTTATAGAAAAATTTTGACACGTTTTTAATCTATACACTCTCTTACTGTATAAGCACTGCGACGTAGTCATTGTGGTTTAAGCCATCACATCTTGATGCATAGGTACGCAACTTGTGCTGGTTCCAATCCCCATGGGCGAAGACATTTTCTCATGGGATTTCGGTCAGCATGGGACCGGTGTCCACCCACAAATGTGAAGAATTTGGGTAGCTATAATTATAAGTGGCTCCATGTAGAGACCATATATAATTTGTTTTTGTTTTTTATGCATATACATTACATAGGGTCAGTTTACCAAATAATTTCATTTATCTTGTTTATGTATATTTTATTATTATTCTTACTCTTAATTTTTATTACAGTTATCATTATTATTGTTAAATCTTAGATTTAATGTGTAGTTAATTTAAGTTTGCGGAGATGCTATTGTTTACGCGTCTTCGCCTTATCTAAGCAGTAGGGAATTCAAATGTAATTTCCCTTTTTTTTTTCTTTATTGTTTACCATTCGAATTCCCTCTGCTTATCTTTGATTTCACTCGTTCCATGTTTGCGTTAGACAGACCTTAGTGTTTATTTATTTATGAAAGCACTCGGTCTGATAGCTGGTTTCTTGTTAAGTAACGTATTTATTTGTAGTTAAGTTATCGCTCAGTCTTCAAGCAGGAAGGTTCAGTTCTCTACATAGTTACCTCTCGACTTTCATGTAGCAAGGTCGAGTTCTCTCTACAGTATAGTCGCCTCGGCCTTCAATTTGGTAGGTCGAGCTCTGACTTCAAGTTGAGTTCTGCTCCATGCCGCGAGCAGACCGTCCTGTTTCACCTAGTGAGCAGGTTATGTGTTTTTAGCTCTGCTAATCTTACAGCACACCGTCCTGCTTCATTAGAGCAGGCTATAATGGTAATTTGAAGATACTAGTTCTACAAGTTCTACATAGACTCTCATCATTGTCGCCTCGGCCTTTAAGTAGTAAGGTTGAGTTCTCTCTACACTACAGTATAAGTTAACGTCTCGACCTTCAAGCTGTATGATCAAGCTTTCTATTGAGTTCTGCTCCATACCGCGAGCAGACCGTCCTCCATCACCTAGTGGGCAGCCTATTTGTTCTGAGTTCTGCTAACTTACAGCAGACCGTCCTGCTTCATTAGAGCAGGCTATAATGGTAATTTGAAGATATTAGTTCTAGAAGTTCTACATAGACTCTCATCATTGTCGCCTCGGCCTTTAAGTAGTAAGGTTGAGTTCTCTCTACACTACAGTATAAGTTAACGTCTCGACCTTCAAGCTGTATGATCAAGCTTTCTATTGAGTTCTGCTCCATACCGCGAGCAGACCGTCCTCCATCACCTAGTGGGCAGCCTATTTGTTCTGAGTTCTGCTAACTTACAGCAGACCGTCCTGCTTCATTAGAGCAGGCTATAATGGTAATTTGAAGATATTAGTTCTAGAAGTTCTACATAGACTCTCATCATTGTCGCCTCGGCCTTTAAGTAGTAAGGTTGAGTTCTCTCTACACTACAGTATAAGTTAACGTCTCGACCTTCAAGCTGTATGATCAAGCTTTCTATTGAGTTCTGCTCCATACCGCGAGCAGACCGTCCTCCATCACCTAGTGGGCAGCCTATTTGTTCTGAGTTCTGCTAACTTACAGCAGACCGTCCTGCTTCATTAGAGCAGGCTATAATGGTAATTTGAAGATACTAGTTCTACAAGTTCTACATAGACTCTCATCATTGTCGCCTCGGCCTTTAAGTAGTAAGGTTGAGTTCTCTCTACACTACAGTATAAGTTATCGTCTCGACCTTCAAGCTGTATGATCAAGCTTTCTATTGAGTTCTGCTCCATACCGCGAGCAGACCGTCCTCCATCACCTAGTGGGCAGCCTATTTGTTCTGAGTTCTGCTAACTTACAGCAGACCGTCCTGCTTCATTAGAGCAGGCTATATTGTTACTTAGAAGTTTCAAGTTCTACATAGGCCTAGACATTCGATGAGCTGTCGAGCCATCACTACGTTCTACAAGATTAATAAATATTTACGTTACATCCTACAAGTTGAGTCCTGTCCTCGCTACGAGCAGGCCGTTCCTTTTCTATTAGAGCAGGTTGCTTCATCGTATTTCAAGATACTATTAAACGGTATTACATCAAGATAAAGTGTAGTTCTGCTAGTCTACTTTTCTTAGTGAACAATATTCAAGAAGCAATAGTGAAGATATTTATATTAGAAACAGCCGCAAGATATCCACTTTGGCTGCACAAATTTGTTAATCACAGTAACCACAACTATAGGATATCGTATCCCAATGGCAATTGAACAGACCGGGAAAAATTTAAAATATGTGTCCAAATCCAACAATTATGTTATTGATCTTAATCTTATAGATATTATTTTATTCATTTTTTTTAATTTAGTAGGCCTACTTAATGTTAAAGTTAACTGTGATTGCTATATTCTAATGTAACATGTTTCTCCTGGTGAATGGAAGAGAAGGCTACATGGTCGTAACTCCACCAGACTAAATAAAAATAAATAAATAAAAATAAAGCTTTAAGTATCATCAACCAAGTTTTCAAACCATCAAAAATGCAGACACACGCGAGAATGAAAATATGCAAAATTATCGCTAGATCCACCCTCTGTTATGGCAGTGAGACATGGACCATTCGAACTCAGGACGGACGTCGTATCACAGCTGCTGAGATGAGATTTCTACGGATAACTGCTGGTTACAGCCTTCTCGACTACCAAAGAAATGAAAAAATAACTAGAAACTTACATCAATATCTAAATACCTTCAAAACTACAGGAAGAATTGGATACACCACATTCACCATACGAACCGCTCCAGAATAACCAAACTAATGATCAACTAAATTCTCCGAGAAGGACGATCATTCAAGACCATTCAAGCGATGGCGGGAGACCGTAACAGGCTACTCGGTCTAAAAGTTGAAAAGCTGATAATGATGATAAAATAAAATAAAAATAAGGGTATGTCACCCATACACTGACTTACATTACGATCGTCCACTTCTGTAAATGATGCATGTGGGTGTAAGACCAACAGCCGGCTGTAAGTCAAGGGCCTTCTAGGATTGTCGCGCTGTAAAGGAAAAGTTTCCAGTATTTACTCAAAAAGAAAATTGTGCGCCTAATAGGCCTATCTCAGGAACTATAGCTACTACAAAGTAAAACCATTGCACTTTCTCCGTTAGGATGTTCTTTCTCTTTAATGTACCTCCAAAACTAATATTACACAGACTTTTGGACGCAAGAGAATAAATGAACAGTGACATGCTGCAAGGTCTTAAATAGGCAATGTTGCTGCGTGGAGACGCCAAGGTTTGATGTGTGCTTCTTCAACAGAGCCGCCTTACCTGCATGAAATAATCCACTCACTTCAATTATTTACGTTACAAGGATTTTAAGTAAGGTTATGGATGACTTGAAATATTTATCGCTGAAGTTTATTTGAGGCTGGAATTTCGATGCGTAATTCGTAAAACGTGTTCAGTTCTTGAATGCATAATTTATTTTAGATTACGTAGAATTTAAATTATTATTCAACCAGTTATATTATACGGATGTGAAACATGGGCTCTTACTTTAAGGGAGGAAAGGAGATTAGGAGTATTTAAGAATAAAGTTCTTAAGAATTTTTTTTGGGCCAAAAAGAGATGAACAGACAGGTGAATGGAGGAGACTTCATAACAGTGAACTACATGGTCTTTATAGGAAGCCACATGAAATATTAACAATTAAGTCTCGTAGACTGCGATGGGCAGGACATGTGACACTAATGGGGAATGAAAGACGAGCATGGAAGCTTATTGTAGGAAAACCAGAGGAAAACGCCCAGTTGGTAGACCAATAATGAGGTGGAAGAATAACATACTAGGAGTTGAAGGAAGTAGATTGTACAGGGAGTGATTGGAAAACATTTTCTCAGGATAGGGATGTATTAACAGCTTATGTCCGCGCGGCCATGGACCTACGGGTTCAGTAGTGCCAGTGAGTTAGTTAGTTCGTTAGAATTTAAATATGTACTATGATACATGTTGAAAATACTAACTAGATTTTAAGATAAAAAGGAATAATAGCCTTATATACTATCCAAAATATATGTTAATAAAATATTAATTATAGTAGATTTTCACAGTTACGAATGTATAGACAAGCATTGCAATATTATTTGTAACAATTATTAAATAAATGAAGACTGATTCAATTACTGCTGCCAATAGAGAAAATGAATAATACCTCGACATACCTACACATTACAATAAAGAAATTTTATCTACGAATGTTATGTGTTAACAATTTCTTGCAGGGAAGTTGTAAGGCGATTTTTAACTGAATGACCAGATATGTCTGCCCCACACAGATATATTATGCGAAAAACTATCACTAAGATTAGAGAAACGGGGTCTATTCTTGATAAGAAGCGAAGAGTAAATAAACATGTGCTTACTAAGGAGAAACTAGAGGAAATTGGAGAATGATTAGAACGTACTCCATCCGAAACATTGCACAGAAAACTGAAATTTCTATTAACTCAACATCGTGAGCTACCCAACTCTTAAAATTGAAATCATGTAAGCTCACTGTTGTTCAGGAAACAAAATAACAAAGCTTAGTGTGTTCCATATAACTAATAAATTTACTAATTAATTGAAAATATCTTACCCCGAGCTCTCCCTATATTCTATATCTAAAATAGAGACAAAAAAATACAACTGAGTTGATTTTTAGTTGTTTTTATTACAAATTAGTAAACAATTGACTATTTCCGATGATGAATTAATGCGTGTAAATGCACATTTATCGGCCGCCATGCAACGGGGGAATTGCTTTCGATTTGCCGTGAACTGGGCTATCAACGGTTGCTATCGCCGGCCGCCGTGCTACCGGGCGACACAACAGTGAAAGGCACAGTATGAAATACATATGTAAAATAAGCCTATCAAAAATATGTATCCATAAATTAAATGCTAATAATTAAAATAGGTGAAAATATATGATTGATTTACTTTGTTATTTATTCACTTTTAACACTAACGATTATCCTAATTATACATTCCCTCCAAGTCTCATTTATTATCCAAACCTCTTTAATTAATAACGATAAAAAATGATAAAAATCTCGCTATTCTTCTCTCTTCTCTCTCTAGGGGGTCTACCTCCTTTTTTAGGTTTCCTCCCAAAATGAATGATTATCCAATCTGTACTATTTAAATGGTCCCCTCTAATTTCCTCAGTACGTTTATTTAAAACCTATTAATAGAAGTCGGTGTCCACCGCTATGGTCTCGAGGTAGCGTACTGCCTTGTCACGCAGCGGGCCCGGGTTCGATCCCCGCTCGGGACAGTTTTTCTAGGTGAGGTTTTTATCGGGGTTTTTCCTCACCTGTAAGACAAATGTCAGGAACACTTTAAGGCCCAAACGGTCCCCGAAATCATATGGCCATCGCAATCATCATCATTCATATTCATCTTATCATCATTATCCTTCATCGGTGTGGAAAGCAACGGGAAGCTACCACACCTAAAATTCCCTAGTAAAGCTCCAAGCATAGAATGAAAATGCTATGATTGCAGTGAAAGACCTGCCTTCGGGCAGAATTACTATGGATGGATGGATGGAATAGAAGCCTAATATAAATATTTTAAGATAATCAATTGAGTTGGTGTTTACTTGATGAAAATCCATATTTATTAATTAAATAAAATTAAAACTTAGTTTTATTTGATTTTCATAGTTTAAGATAACTTAACAGGCTGTTTAATTTTAATAATATAAATATTAAATAATGAATTAAAAATTAAACAGATAACAAAAAATCTGTCACGCAGGAACTGCGTAAAATGAGCTAATTTCCCAGCAAGTTGAATTCATACTGCTGATTTACGGAATATATATTATTTGTTTAATTGGATAAATTATATTTCTACTGCTAGTTTATTTAAAGTGTCTGACTGCAAAGAAAACAAATTGTGCATAACCGTAAGTTAATGCATATTTGAATATTTTTGTATAATTTGATGTCATTTTTTTTTAAATCTAACGATTCATTTTCTATTAGTTTACTAAATATATTAGATTGATTAAACTAGTGTATCTTATATAATAGGTTGCCAATTTAGGGGTTAACTAAATTGTATCTTATACATCGCGATTGCTAGAGTCAATTTTTAATTTCGCGATTCAGGTAAACTCTCATTGCTAATGGCCAGGTGCGCTCCTTCTTTTAAAATATCTTCCTCGGTTTATTTAGCACATACTGAGTTTTACTATGAAACATTGAAAATGCGAGCGCTAGAAATATTTTTATATTTTTGTTTCAGGTGAACTTTTACACCTAATGGTCCGATTTTGTTGGTTAATGAACTTGACCTTACTTTCATTAGTTAATTGCTATATGCCAAGTTCGGTTTCGATTAAACAAAAATTCCGGTCGCTAGAGCGTTAAGAGACGCGCTTATATATATATATATATATATATATATATATATATATATATATAAGAAAAATGGGGGGCTGAGGCTAATTGGGATTTCCGGATCTTTGATCTGGTCAAAAACCCTGATGGAACTGATATTTAACCTCTAGTGCGAATTTCGGTGAAGTCCGGAGGGTCTAACTTAGCCAAATCCACTCTCCTATCCTAAAAGTTAGGGAACCTCGGGACTTTCTTAAGATCTTTTAAGATTTTAAGATGCAAAAGAGAGAGTGAGGTGTGGAGAGAAACGGGAAACTACCACACCTATATATCCCAAGTGAAGCTGCAAACATGGCATAATGAGTCTTTCCACGGTAAAATACTCCGAACTTAAATTATCCCCCCATTCGGATGTCCGGGAGAGGGATACTGCGGAAGGAAACATCATGCAGTCAAAACAACAAAAGAAAATAAGACTAAGGATTGGAGCCTGGAATGTGAAAACTCTTCTGCAAGCAGGGAAGCTGGAAAATTTGAAGGAAGAAATGAGAAGAAACAGCGTGGATGTGATGGGAATATCAGAAGTGAGGTGGGAACAAAGTGGTGAATTAGTGAGTGATGAATTTAGAATGTTTTATTCCAGTGGTGACTCTAAAGGAAATTATGGTGTCGGTGTAGCAATAGGACCTCGTGTGAAAGAAAAAGTGATATCAGTGCGTTGTGTGTATAATCGGATGTTAATGGTGAGGTTACAAGGAAAAAATTGGGCTTGGTGATAGTACAAATTCACATGCCCCATAGTGGGTTAGCGGAAGAAGAAGTTAAAATATGACAAGATAGAAGATATCGTTGAGAGAGAGAGAAGAAGGGGGCATGTGTTATCCTAATGGCTGTCTGCAATGCTGTAGTTGAAGAAGGACAAGATGGAAGTACAGTTCGAAGATATGACTGGTGAATTTCTGTAAATGGAATTCAATGATAATTGGAAATACAATGTTCCAACAGCATAAAAGAAGAAGATACACGTGGATAAGCCATATGGATAACAAACGATACCAGATCGACTACATACTGATACAGAAAAGATTCCGAAATTGCTTGAAAAATGCGAAGACCCTACCAGGAGCAGATATCAATTCAGACCATGTCTTACTAATAGGCGAAATAGATATTTGCCTGAAGAAGATAAGAGGAAGACAGGCAACAAAGAAGTTTGACTTGGAGAAACTTAAAACTGAAGAGGAAAGGAGAAAATTCCAACAATTTTTTCAGGAGAAAGCCTCTATCACGGAAATCTCATATGGCAATACCAATGAAGATTGGAGTCATTTGAAAACCTCTATACAGATAGCTGCAGAGGAAACAATAGGACACAAAGAGAACAAGAATATTAAGAAACATTGGGTCACAGAAATAATGTTGGAGAAGATGGAAGAAAGAAGAAACTGAAAAAAATAGCAATACAGATGAAGCCAAAAGAAACTACAGGAAACTAAACAACGAACTTACAAGAGAAACTGACAAGGCGAGGGAAGAATGGATGAAGCAGAAATATGAAGAACTATAGAATCTGCAGAAGAAAGGAAAATATGATTTAATGTACCAGGAAGTTAAATACTTGGACTATGGAGAGAAGAGCAGGAAAACTATGTGGCTGATTGAGGACGAAAATAATGAAGAAATAACAGACAAACAGGGAACTATGAATGCATGGGAAAAAATATGTAGAAGCGCTATATGAGACAAGAAATCGTCCGGCTAACTTGGATATAGAAAGTGAAGAAGACGTATATGAAGAAGAAAAAGGATTTTCTATTCTGAAGCAAGAAGTTGAACTAGCAATTAAGGAAAAGAAAAATGGGAAAGCAACAGGGATAGATGGAATCCCCATTCAATTGGTTAAATTCTTTAGTGAAGGAAAGTAGGGAATTCTGCGTTTATGCAACAAGATATATAAAGAAGGTGAATGGCCCGAAGAATTGGCTAAGAGAGTGTTAGTACCAATACCGAAGAAATACAATGCAAAGAAAAGTAAGGAGTTCAGAACTATCAGCTTGATATCACACTCTGCAAAGAGTCTCCTGCGAATATTGAATCGACGTTTACGTTCTACGATGGAAAGCGTATTGGGAGAAGAACAGTTTGGCTTCAGGGAAGGTAAAGGGTACATGAAATGCAATTGGATTGATACGAACAATAAGATAAAGATATATAGAAAAAGACAAAGACGTTTATTCCGTATTTTTTGACCTGGAAAATGCCTTGGACAGAGTAAATTAAAATAAACCCCTGAAGATCTTGAAGAAAATTGGCGTGAACTGGTAGGAGAGGAGGCTCATAACTCACAAGTAACTCTTATATTAAACAGCGAATAAAAGTGAATATAGGAGCATAACTGTCAGAGGGAAGAAAAATTGGAAGGGTGGTAAGGCAAATATGTCCTCTATCACCTACATGTTTCGACATCTACCTGGAAGACCTAATGAAAAACTGCTTCAGCAATTCGGGAGGTGTAAACATGGGATGAAGAAGCATAAAGTCCATACGATTTGCTGATGATATGGCTTTGCTAACAGAAGATGCAATGACACTGAGAAAAAATGCTGAGGGAGCTAAATGATAAGTGCGAGGATTATGGGATAAAATTAAATATAAATAAGATGAAGGCTATGATTATAGGAAAGAAACCAACGATGGTAAACATGAGAATTAAAGATGAGGCCATTGAGCAAGTGGAGAGCTACAAATACTTGGGTTGTACTATCAGTAGTAACATGAACTACGTTCAAGAAATAAAGCAGGGCATAGCAATGGCAATAGAATCTTTGAACATGAAGAGAAGCATTTTCTGCGGACCTTTGGCATAGGAATTAAGGAAGAGGCTAGTGAAATGCTTTGTGTGGAGTGTAGCATTGTAATGTGCACAGACTTGGACATTACGACGGAAAGAGGAAAAGGGACTGAAAGCTTTTGAGATGTGGATATGGAGAAGGATCGAACGTATAAAATGGACAGACAAAGTAAGAAATAAAGATGTGCTAGACCGAGTGGGCGAAAGAAGAACAATGCTGAATCTCATAAAGAAGAGTAAAAGAAATTGGATTGGCCACTGGCGAAGAAGAAACTGCCTGCTGAAGGATGATTTAGAAGGAATGGTCAACGGAAGGAAAGTTAGAGGCAGATAAAGACATCAGATGATAGACAATATTAAAATAAATTATTTGTATGCAGATACAAAAAGGAAAGCTGTGTGAAGGAAAGAGTGGAGAATGCTGAATGTGCAGTAAACGGCCTGCGCTTGGGCAGAACACTATGAATGAATGGAATAAGAAAAATAAATGTCTGTACTAAATTTGTCTAGTAGCTTAAGTGGTAGCGCACTGGAATATAAATCCAGAGGTCCGGGTTCAAATCCCATCCAGGCATTTATTTTTCTTATCATGTCACACACACACACACACACATATATATATATAAGATCTGTAAAAATATTTCGAAAATATTTTCATGAGAACAACCTCAATAACTTCATTATTTCGGCATTCGTTAATAAACTAACAATAAGAAAACAATATGTGAATAGTTTATACATTCAAATAATTTTAAAACAGCAAATAAAAGCTACACAATAAACATATATTCTGCTTTTGAAAATGGCTGCAAATGAGCACTATATTAGTCCTACTTATATAACCGACTTTTAAACATATCTGACAGTCCTGACGTTAGTTGACAACATATTCCAAAATCGAGCAGCAACTACAGAGAAAGACGATGAATAGAGCGAAGGGTGATAAAGTGGAATTGAATGTGTCATTACTGATTAACGTGAGCGTGAACTTTATGATCTGTGACAAATAATTGGAATTGGGAATACAAGTGCACAGACATTTAAAATAAATTAAATAAATAAAGGCAATGCAAATTTTTACGTATAACAAATTCGTGCCTGCTTAAGGGAACAAGGGTTGAGAACATAGGGACATATTTGCGAACGTTACGAATGAAACGAAACATGCACACGTTTTGGACACAAATTTTCTTGTCATTTCTAGCATAAGGGAGTGAGCAGTATGCAGCATAATCGAAATGTAACAAACATTGCTCATTGTAAGTTGGAAGGAAAATCTGAACCTCTATTGTAAAATATCTCAATTGTTGCATTTAATGATTATTTAAAAGCTAATTTAATAAAAATAAGCTTAAAGTTTTATATAATTTCCGTATTTATTAAAATACAAGTTCATTACAGCTGTTTTAGTATTTTCAACCATCTTCAGACGAATTTTATCATGATTACTAAATAATAATTACGACCCTAAAATTATAGACAATTTAATTAAGAAAATTTATTACAAAAAAAGCTATTAACCAAGTTTTTATTTTACCCAAGAAAGACATAAATAAAACTCTGTTATAATGTCATACATAGGCCCACTTTCCAATAAGATATCCAAATACTTAAAGTTGAACATTAATGTGGCGTTTAAAACTAATAAAACTTTGCAAAATATAATAAAAAAATAAAACCAAAGTAATAAAGGAACAATTATCAGGTGATTATGAATTGGAGTGTGGCACATGCGACAATGTCTATATAGCACAAACTGACAGACCTGTCATTTCTCGTATAACGAAACATATGAGAGCATATAACAGAAATGTATTTACTTCAAAGTATAATAACCATCTACTTCAATAAGATCATTGTTTTGATTAAAATTTAAAAGTTTTACATGTTTGTGGCAAAAGGAAAAAATAACTGGATCTTTTATAAATGGTGGAGAAAAATAAATTGAAGAATAGCAATTGGCTGTTAAATTCTCAACTATATTTAAATAAATAGCCTCTTTTAAATTTATAATAAGAGATTGTTTATTAAAATTTGTTTGTTTACATTCAGTTGCATAGTTACAGTTGTTATGTACTGTAAGCCCCTGTTTTCCCTTTACAGAGATTTAGGTGCTCTCCCCCTACAGGGAAGAATTTGAACCATACTAATTTAGTTACACTTGTTTTCGTATAGATGTCATTTGAGTGGTCCGTGGTCAGCGTTCCGCCTCATACTGACATCTAGGAAACCAAGGTAGTACTAGGACGGGAAAATTCCGTAAATTTTGCTTAGAGGCCTTTTTATTTAGGCTTAGGGATTTTTTACGAGCCTAAAAATCTTCAGACTCGGGACCCACGGCTTAAAGTCCCTCCCGGAGGACTTGCTCCTTGGATGTTTCCATCCTAAAAAACCCGCGAGGCAAGGAGCGTAACCACTAGTCCACCGCGGCCGACACAGTTGTTATGTACTGGAGTTTATATATAATAACAAAATTCATTTGTGATCATGATAAAATTCGTCTGAAGAAGGTACAAAGTAATGAAACAGCTGTAACGAATTTTAATTTTAATGAATATGAAAATCAATGAAAATCATATAAGTATTTTTTATTTAATTAACTTATAAATGGATTTTCATCAAGTAAACGCCAAATAAATTGATTATTTAAATGTAGACCTATATGTTTTTTTTCATTAGGAATATTTCACACTACAGTGGTTCTCATTCAACCCAAAGTAATTTGCTGGAGGAGAATTGTCTCATGCAGCTTCTTCCCTAAGACCTCTTGTTTCCATACTTCTTACTATTTTCCAACCAACGTTATCTTTTGGTCTACCTGTTCCCTTCCTTCCTCTATTTAAGGACTTTCTAGTATTCTTACACTTTTACAATCGTAGGTGGTGTTCAAACCTCCTCAAACTCCTCTCTTCAATTTTGTTTCTTCCAATATGTTCCTTTTGACCTGCATAATTGTTCTTAGTAAATGCGTATTTGATAGTCTTTAACGATATCACATGAAAATGGTCTTATATTTTAATGCACAAGTGGGGCGGAAGATATATTCAGACTAATAATAGGCAAATTTAGTCTTCATGAAGATAGCAACGACAAAGGGGCTAGATTAGTAACCTTTGCTACATTAAAGAATTATATCCATATTGTCAAGAGCACAACATCCCAACATAAATATATTCATAAATGTACCTGGACGTTTCCAGATGATTAAATAATTTATTTTTCTCCTGAATTAAGTCTATTCTATGTTATTCGTATTTTTATTTTCATTTTTCTATCTTGTACACTTTATATTTTGAGTGTTAAATCTAGACTAAATCAACACACACTGTAGATAATTGTGTATATATATATATAGGCCTATATATATATAACTATAACTCACTGGCACTATCGAACCCGTAGGTTCATGGCCGCGCGGACATAAGCTCTCCATATATCCCTATCCTGAGCCCATGTTTTCCAATCATCCCCTGTATAATATACTTCCCTCAAATCACAGTTAATGTAATTCTCCAACCTCATTCTTGGTCTACCAACTGGGCGTTTTCCATCTGGTTTTCCTACAAGAAATTTCCATGCACGTCTTTCATTCCCCATTCGTGCCACATGTCCTGCCCATCGCAGTCTACGAGACTTAAACTGTTCTCATTATATCTGGCTTCCTATAAAGACCATGTAATTCACTGTCATGCAGTATATATATATATATATATACATATGTCCATATATATATATATATATATATATATATATATATATATACATATGTCCACCGCTGTGGTCTCGAGGCAGCGTGCTGTCTTGTCACGCAGCGGGCCCGGGTTCGATCCCCGGTCGGGGCAGTTTTCTGGGTGAGGTTTATATCGGGGTTTTTCCTCACCTGTAAGACAAATGTCAGGAAAACTTTAAGGCCCAAACGGTCCCCGAAATCATATGGCCATCATCTTCATCCTTATCATTATCATCATCATCATCCTTCACCGGTGTGAAAAGCAACGGGAAGCTACCACACCTACAATTCCCTAGTAAAGCTGCAGGCATAGCATGAAAATGCTATGGTTGCAGTGAAGGACCTGCATTCGGGCAAAATTACTATGGATGATTGATATATATATATATATATATATATATATATATGACAAGATAAGAAAAATAAATGCCTGGACGGGATTCGAACCCGGACATCTGAATTGATATCTCAGTGCGCTACCACTTACGCTACCAGGCGAATCCAGAACAAACATTTATTTTTCTTATATATATTCTCTATTATTACCAGATGTAGCGGGAACTCGGTCTTCACTGCCACCTAGTAGCTACTATAACAAGTAAGCAAATTAAAGAGAATATTTTTACTTTATAGCAGTGACGCTTTTTCGATGTTATAATTAAACCTTTTTGACATTGAGCAATGCAAGCTTAATATGACAAGATAAGAAAAAAAAAATATATATATATCATGTAGCCTAATCAATTATCTATATTGTAATTTACGTATAAGATTATTTAATTACTGTATTTTTTCTAACATGGTTCAGTAATAGGGAAGGTCTTAACTGTGCCAAGTAAAGATAATATTATTATTCCTATGAAATCACTAATATAGGACGTATAATCATTATTTGATTTAACGGATATAAATTTTAATCTCAACTTTATATTTAAACTCAGTGTGAACTCCTCGTTTTAGTTCATCGTAACGCGCTCGCAAACAAACTCAATGTCGTGAATCCAAATTAAATTTTCAAAAATATAATTCTCATTCATAATTCTCCAAATGATGTGAATCATTGAATGAAACCTATATATTAATAACATTTTAAAAACGCTTACATATATTTGTTTTCTTGTCTTATTATCAGCTTTTGGAGACAATGCAGAGTGTTGAGTGAGGGCTGCCCAGAAGGCCTGCGAAAGCAATGAGGACGAATGTTAATTTTCTTTTTTATTTTTATTTTAAGTAAAATATCATTATTTATCACTTATTATTTATCTACTCTTAACAATACTTTTAGAAATTCATGAAAGCTTATAAGTTATAAAGTGAATAGGTCTATATGCCTATTCAAAATTATTTTACAATACTCATTTCAATAATAATAATAATAATAATAATAATAATATATTAATAATATAATATATTAATGATAGCAATAATATAAATATATTATTATTATTATATTAGGAAGATCAGCCAAGAGATTGATAGACAGCGAATGCACATCCAATACGTCTTCCTCCGAGGAGTGATTTTGGAAATAAACAGGATGAAAATCCTACAAATTATGATTATTATTATTATTATTATTATTATTATTATTATTATTATTATTATTATTATTATTATTATTATTATTATTATTATTAGTCCACCGCTGTGGTCTCGAGGTAGCGTGCTGTCTTGTCACGCAGCGGACCCGGGTTCGATTCTCGGTCGGGACAGGCTCCTGGGTGAAGTTTTTTTCGGGGTTTTTCCTCACCTGTAAGACAAATGTTAGGAAGTCTAGGGCCCAATGGTCCCCGAAAATCATCCGGTCATCACCATCATCCTTATCACTATCATCACCATCCTTCATCGGTGTGGAAAGCAACGGGAAACTACCAAAGCTATAATTCCCTAGTAAAGCTGCAAAGCATAGTGTGAAAATGCTATGATTGCAGTGAAAGACCTGCTCTCGGGCAGAATTACTATGGATGGATTATTATTGCAGCAATGAACAGAAAAGCTTTATTAGAGAATGTAAAGAACTTAAGTATTTCGGAGTAAAGTATGTAAAGAAGAGGATAAACATAAATAAATAAATAAATAAATAAATAAATAAAAATTAAGAACTAAATTAGTTGGTTAGTTAGAATTAAGATGTAATGACAAATTACTATACTTAACTACTTACATTAGTAAACTTGTTTCACATATCAGGGTAGCAATGTTTTTTTAATTTCACTGATGTGAGTACATCATATGGATATAATTACGGTATGTTAACTTCTCCTCGAGAGCATGAACCTCTGGATTTGATAGTGTCAATTAGTTAGTAACTATTAGTCAATAGGACTTGACTGTCCGCTGTGGAATCTACAATAGTTAAATAATACGACAAATCGTGGCACAACAGCTCCGAGGAATCAAAACTAACTAAATTTGTTGCCGTCATTGCAAGCAGAATTCACTAGTCTAGAGAAACTCACGTGGTTAGCGTGGCTCAACATATCATCCTTAACTTCAGCTTTCTTAACCAAAAATCTCATTAAATAACTTGTGTACTCGTTGATGTCGTGAAGATCAGCGAATTCTGTTCCAGATTCTATTTTTTTTCTTCTTTCTCAGCTCAAAAGCTTAGGCTGGAGTTTGGCTTCCTTCACAATCCTCCTCTATTGATCTCTCTTTTTACACGCTTTATATTAGCTTGACCTGTATCTATCTATCTATCTATCTATATAACGGAATCTTTCAACGCGATTTTCACCCACTTAAAATCATCGGATTGACTTGAAACTTTGTATACTTGTAGAGGACCCGTGACAATACAATAATTTCATATTCATTTTCTAAAATCCTGGCCATAATCATCAGAAAATCAAAAAAAGTGTTTTTGTATCAATGTAACGGAATGTTTCAACGTGATTTTCACCCACTTAGAAACATTGGATCGTCTTGAAACTTTGTATACTTGTAGAGGACCCGTGACAATACAATAATTTCATATTTATTTTCTAAAATCCTGGTCATAATCATCAGAAAATCAAAAAACGTGTTTTTGTATCAATGTAACGGAATCCTTCAACGCGATTTTCACCTACTTAGAAACATTGGATCGACTTGAAACTTTGTATATGTGTAGAGAACCCGTGACAATACAATAATTTCATATTTTGTTTCTAAACTCCTGGCCAGAATCAACCGAAAATCAAAAAAATGAAAACTGGTATAATAGGTTGCGGACTTGTCTAGTTTTTAGTCAATCGTTGTAAGAGCTCAGTTGGTAGAGCAGTGAACTCTTAGTGGTATATAATTTCAGTAATCCATACGTCGCTGGTTCAAATCCGGCTGGGAGGGTTTTTTTTATAGAAGAGTATTACTTTTAGCTCATACTACAATAGTATCGAATTTAAAGATATTTACATTTTTATCTTATTCTGTAAAATATTAAAACTAACAAATAAAAAATAAATAATAGTTTTAAAAACTAAAAGAACACGCTTTACTAGAAAACTGAAAAATGAAAAATAATTTTAATTTCCAATACGCTTGGGATAAAATAAAGTAGTCAACAAAAAAATCATCTCCAACACATATAGAATAAAATTAGAGTTATCAACAAAAAGAAAATAATTTTACCATCAAAAGCGTGGGGTGATTTTTATGATTTTTACATGTTCTTCTTAGAGAGCTTACTTTTACCAATATCTGTTTATTATAAAATATATTAATTGATATAGAGCACCCCACGCTTTTGATGGTAAAATTATTTTCATTTTGTTGATAACTCTAATTTTATTTTATATGTGTTGGAGATGATTTTTTTGTTGACCACTTTATTTTATCCAAAGCGTATTGGAAATTAAAATTATTTTTCATTTTTTAGTTTTCTAATAAAGCGTGTTCTTTTAGTTTTTAAAACTATTATTTATTTATTCATTTCCATAAGTTTCAATTTATTAAGATCACTCCTAATTCTCGTAGCCACCTGTCTCTTCTATTACGTACAAGCATCACAGTATTTAAGACATTTTCGGGTATTCTACTTTAATTATAAACAATACCTAGCGAACTCAATGTAAACGATTTTATATATTTTATAATACCGTTAATACTGATAAAGTTCATGGTAAAATTCCGTTCAAGTGTTAGATAATACAAACAATTATAATACAGAATTATAATGTTGTACCTTATTTATCATCTATCATATCATGTGGGTAACACAACTCCGTCTTCCAGACGCCCCAACTTAAGAAGTGGGTAACAATCCCGCCATGCCATACCAGAAATCTCATGAAGACAATCTGGTGGCATTGCATAAAAATATTGCACACTCATCAACTCTTAAAATTATTAAAATAAACTAGGCCTTTAGTGACCAGTCCCATCCTCAGTACATGGTAGTTGGTTACTGTGCAACTATAATCCAGTATATAATATATATGTTATAATTAAATGTTTAACATTGAGCAATGCAAGCTTAATATATATATATATATATATATATATATATATGTTATAATTAAATGTTTAACATTGAGCAATGCAAGCTTAATATGGAATGATAAGAAAAATAAATGCCTGGACGGGATTCGAACCAAGTTCTCGCGACATCTAGTAATAATGGAGAGTATAATACATATATAAGAAAAATAAGTGTTTGAATTGGATTCGCCTGGTAGTGTAATGGATATCACACTGAGGTACAGATTCAGAGATCCGGGTTCGAATCCCGTCCAGGCATTTATTTTTCTTATCATTCCATATATATATATATATATATATATATATGTGTGTGTGTGTGTATTCTTCTTTCTTATTAGCCCACGTTTCCCTTAACAGAGAATTAGGCGCTCTCCCCCTACAGGGAAGAATTTGAACCATGCTAATTTAGTTACACTTGTTTTCGTATATATGTCACTTGAGTAGTCCGTGGTCAGCGTTCCGCCTCATACTGAGATCTAGGAAACCCAGGTAGTACTAGGACGGGAAAATTCGGTAAATTTTGTTTAGAGGCTTTTCATTCAGGCTTAAGGATCTTTTACGAGCCTGAAAATCTTCAGACTCGGGACCCACGGCTTAAAGTCTCTCCCGAAGGACTTGCTCCTTGGATTTTTCCATCCTAAAAAAAATCCATCGACCCCGGCCGGGTTTGAACCCGCGATCCTCGGGACCAGAGACAAGGAGCATAACTACTAGTCCACCGCGGCCGATATTTATATATATATATATATCTTTTTTTTTTTTTTAATTTTCAACAATATTCTAACAAGAGGTTGTGATTTTGTCTAATGAAAAACTCAACCTCGCGTTGGATTTGGAGTGACTATTTAGCGAATAATACATCAGAAGCTAAAAATACTTAGCCTATAATGTTTAATATTTACAAATGTGACGTTATGTATTCCGATCTTACTTCCGGGCGATTTCTAAGCCGGCTGAGTGGTTATAGGCCTAAATAGCATATCTTTACTGTCAAATCTCTTTGGGCTTCGGAAAAATCAATAACAGATGATTGTACGAGAAATAACTATTAACAATAATGCAAATTCATTATACAACATTTAATATTTTTTAGAGCAACAGAGCTAAGCTTTTTATTTATTTTTGGTAATTTTTTAAGTTTTTTCTTTTAGTATTTCTTGCTGTACCATATCGATCGTACATTGTTGAATCGATATCCTTGTCAAAGAAGTTAATTTGCGGAGATATCTCTCATAACGACCAGAACGAGACAAAATTATCAACAGGAAGAGGCAAGATTATCAACAGGAAGAGGCAAAATTATCGATGTATGAGTTATATTTCTTCATTATTTCTTATTTCCATAATTCCACTTTCACATGTAGGTCTTTTGATATTTATTTTCAAACATGCTTAATACGATTTAATTGAATGTGTTGTGACCATGCTTCAGCTACATATTAATCCTACAAATCCAGGTCCCAGATGCATAGAAAAATTCTTTAATATGTCAGGAATCGATTCCGACATCACTGAGAATCATTACATGACAAGATGACACACGTTAGAGGAAGTTGCAGGTCAGAGAGTGTACTGGTGATGTATTTTGTTGGCCCAGCCAACCAGACAGCAAAGCAGCAGCAGCATCTCGTCCGCATGAATTCACTTCTCCTGCAGGCTATACGACATATATGACTGTCCCCCGTCGGTAAACCGCGTTATCTCGCTCATGTGGAGCTGGCCAACCAGACCCTTTGGGACCAAACTTGACTGCAATACACAACAAACCATGTGTGATTGCTATACAATTAAAAATAAAAAAAACAACCCTGTCATATAAGCATATCATACAGTACGACTGTCAAGGGAAAATAATGACAGTATCCACTTTTTGAACTAGACTTCAATAGTAACTCTACAGTTGACCTTTAAATATGAACGTGACATAATAAACAGAAAAAACAGGAATTTAGATAAACTCTTAATTTAAATGGGGGCACAACGCAGTGTAGTTGGTTAAGGCAATAACACTACAAACCGGAAGGTCGATGTTCGGAGCTTCTTCTGTAGAAAATTTTCACCTACTACTGATATTGAATTACTTTGACCTCCATATTTACTATTATTCTTACATTGATTCTCCTTAAATTTGTTGAATATAAAGAGGGGTGTAATACCACTACGACTATATTGACGTACTTCAATTAAAATGTCTAATTTGTTGTGCTAGTGATATAAAATATACTAATTACCCTAGATTGTGAAGTTTATATCAATTTGCTATTTAAGATTTATAATATATTAATTCCACGAATTGTCATGGCTACATCTAAAAGAGAGAAAAAAATCGCACTTCTAATTCTCTTATTTAAGATCCTACATACCTCGATTCCCAATTATTTATCATCCCGTTTCCAGTATCTATCCTCAAACAATAACTTAAACACAAGATCACAACATAGTCTCTTGTTTAATATATCACAACATAGGACATCACATCACTCCATGTCATGTACCATCTTCACTTCTAGCAACTGGAATTCCTTACCACGAGAAATAAGGGGCTGCCGGACATTGGTATCTTTTAAAATAAATCTAAATTTATATTTGCTCTAACCTCGACTTTATTATTACCCAGTGTAAGGTATATATATTAATTGGTGTTTCTAGTATAATTTATCATATTTATATTATTATTAATATTATTATTATTATCGTAAGTATCATTATTGTTATTATCGTATAAAATGTTGTTTGTACATGAAATTTACATTGCTACATTTAATGTATCTTTAACTGTTTATAATTGGTATAGTGTACATCTATATTTGTCAAATATTTATTTGTATTTGTGCTGGTTGAGTGGAAGAGAAGGCCTTATGGCCTTAACTCTACCAGAATAAATAAAGTATTATTATAAAAATAAAATATTATTATATTAATATTTATAACATACTGCTACACCTAAATAAATTAAATATTGAGGGTTATTTAATTATATGGTATATACTGCGACAAACATGGCAGTTGCTACAGTATTTTTTTTTTAATTTCAAATTTCAGGTAAACCCCAACTTACAAAGATCTGATATCGCTATTTCTTGGATAATACATACCTCCGTTGATTTCAATAGGATATCCCAAGTTTTGTTGTGAAACATCGAAAATTGCGATCACTAGAGCGATTTTTAAATTTTCGTTTCATGTAAACTTCAACACCTAATGATTTTAAAACATAACAGATCATAGCTGACCACTCGCCGAATCTGAAAACCTGTATATACAAATGTTCGCGAAGATCGGCTGAGCGGTTTGTCTATAAAGGACAAGCAGAGAGACATACATTCGTTTATATATACAGTATATCTTATTAATATTTATGGAAAATTAATCAGTGGTGACAATATAACTATTATTTTTTTAATTTTTTGTTACATGATTTATTGCAATCATATTTATGCTGTTTTATTAAATTAAGTCTAATGTTAAGGGTAATGTATCAAGGCGTTATTTACAATTTTAAGCAATGTCTGTTGAATTCGTAATGGATTGTTCATAATCTCGATGGGGACAGGATTTTTAAATTGAATCGAACCTTGGGCCTGGAATCGACATATCCTCTAAAGGAAGTGAGTACCAGTGGGGGTAAAGACGACCGTCCCGCAGGTCTGACAAGCCGGCTGACATCAAGTGGAGCCTTAACCACTTCCTATCAAAGGGTCTCATATGGCCTGTAGTGGGATCACTTTTATCTTAATTTAAATACTTTCTATTATTATTTTCCTGCCCACCGCTGTGCTCTCGGGGTAAAGTCGTTGTCTTGCATGCAGCCGCCCCGGGTTCAATTCGCGGTCGGAACAAATTTCCTAGTTGAGTTTTGTCTGGTTTTTCACTCACCTGTAAAACAAACGTCGGGAAATAGTCATTGTAAAACATCGTATCATGTTGGTATGAATGTGTAAGTGAATGGTGTGTCTTGTCTTAAATGTTTATGTTGTCTCGAAGATGGCTCTGACATTGAGCTGAACCCTCAACCGGGATGGCCCTCCATATGCTCATGAGGTCAAATAGGTAGGTATGTGTAATCTAGGGTTTAAACATCATCTCCTGGCAGGAAGTATCACTATAAGTCACGGGTAGCATGAGGCATGTAAAGTACGTATAAGGGATAAGTTAAACTTACAAGGCAACTGTCAACCATTGCATGCCGAAATCTACCTTGATTTTTTTTTTTTTTTCCCAGAGAAGCGTTGTGATGTATCAAGGCCTTGTCCAAAAAATATCTGCCGTTTTTAACAGCAAGGCACACAAATCGAAGCTTGAATCCAGCAAAGCGAACCTACTGTACTGACCATAAGTACTCACTGCTTGAGTAAGAGCGGAGTGGAATTAGGAGGGACACAGCGCGGAAGGCAGGTAGTGCGGGTTTATCCAATCTGCCGATTCAGAAGTTGTATTATTTCCCTACAGTTTAAATAAGTTGTTTGGCGCTGGATTTTAGTGCCTTGCAGTTAAAAACGTGAGATATATATTTATTATGCAGCATTCATACATCACAGCGCTTCTCTGGAAGAAATTTCAAGGTAGGTTTCAGCATGCAAGGGTTGACATTTCCCTTGCTAGAATAAGATAGAAACGTTTCTTCATCTTAGTTTCTTCATATTAAATGTTGCTTCTATTTATCTATATTTTTTTTATTCAGGATTGTTTCTGTTATTTACAGAGTTATCCTCAACCAAAATATACAATTTTTTCTTCCACACTTCCACATATTGTGTGTCTGCTTCTGTCATATTTCTCTTCTTCATGTTGTCCTGAATTCCCTTTATCCACGTTGGCTTTGGTCAACCAAGTTTCTCTCTTCCAGGAGGTATCCATTTTAATACTGCTTTGTTTGTTTCTTTGTCCCTTCTTCTCATTATATGTCCATACCATCTTAGTTGGATTTCTTTAATCTCTTGTATAATATCCTTTTATACATTCATTATTTCTAGAGGCTATATATATTTTTTTTAGCATTCACTTTTTTTTACAATGTATGGGGAGCTGACTCATAGCATCAACCCCCAACCTGGACGGCAGAGTCCACCATAGATCAGTTGCTTTCACTGCAGCTAAGAGTCTGATCCACCCATTATTACCTCATCCGCCATCTGCACCGCACTGTAGGTCTCCTACTCTGCTGTTTCGCCGTTGTGGTCTTCATCGTAACCCTCGGCCTCGCTAGGGACCTTACTAGGTAAATAAATAAATAAATAATAACATATATTCAACCATCCATCCATAGTAATTCTGCCCGAGGGTAGGTCTTTCACTGCAATCATAGCATTTTCATGCTTTGCAGCTTTACTAGGGAATTGTAGGTGTGGTAGCTTCCCGTTGCTTTCCACACCGGTGAAGGATGATATGATGATGATAAGGATGATGATGGCTATATGATTTCGGGGACCATTGGGCCTTAAAAATTTTCCTGACATTTGTCTTACAGGTGAGGAAAAACTCCGATAAAAACCTCACCCTGAAAAACTATCCCGACCGGGAATCGAACCCGTGCCAGCTGCGTGACAAGGCAGCACGCTACCTCGAGACCACAACGGTGGACTATATATATATATATATATATATATATATATATATTGGGCACGCCGTAGCATACTGGCTAAGGCACTGCGCTACAAGCCGGAAGGTCGAGGGTTCGAGTTCCGGTGGGGTCAGGATTTTTAAACAGACCTAAACCTTCTGGTGGCACTATGGCCCTGGGGTCGACTCAGCCTCTAACGGAAATGAGTACCAGATACTTGTTCTGGGGGTAAAGGCGGCCGTCACGCAGGGCTGACAACCCGGCTGACATCAATTACCGATTGTTCAGAAAAAGTGGGAGCCTTAACCTCCTACTACCCCAAGGGCTTTCTGAGGCCTGTAGTGGGATCACTTTTATATATAAAGTTATTTCACTAAACACCTTAGGTGGCCCTTGGAGAAGTAGGAGGTTAAAGTACCCATCTTTCTAAACAATAAGCTCGATTAGGCAGCCAATTTTTAAGTCCTGCGCGATGGCCGCCTTTACTCCCAAAACTTACATCAATGCTCATTTCCATTAGCTGCTGAATCGATCCCAGACCCATGGAGGGTCTCGTACCCGTGACTTTTCGGAGTGTGGCGTATTGCATTTACAACCACTTTACGTCGTACCAGCTGGATGCATGTTCAAAGAAAATAATTGTAATTCATTTATTTAAAATTAAGAGATTTATAAATAGACGAACAATTAATAAACGACGCTCTTTAACAGTTAAGGTTGTTAGCGTCAAAACTCAAATCTGAGTGTAAAAAGTGTGACGAATTTCTCTCATATACTTATTTTTTCAGGCTTCAGGTTCTTTAACGTGCTTTGCATCTATGACACGGAATACGAGTTTTTAACGCTATGGCGCGACATACCTACAAGGCATTTGGTCTATCGACCGGCTGCTGGTCTTACACTCACATGTAATAGGCTAATCACAGATGTGGGATGATCATCTAGCCACTAAAGGTGTTACATATAGTCAGCATGTTGGGTCAACTATGCAATATATGTGGTTTTTTCAACCTGAAGTATCTACTTATTGTAGCCACCCAAATTCCTCATGATGCTGGATGGGCACCTGTCCCATATTGGCCTAAATTCCATGAGAATATTTCTTCCCCCAAGGGTACTCGAATCAGAGGGGTTCGCGTAACACTGCACCAAGGTACATGCTTTAAATCTCTCGAGTCTATTTAGGATGTGTTACTCCTGAAAATTCATCGGTCCTGGCGGGTTTCAACCCGTGAACCTTCAAACCAAAGGCGAGCATGGTAAACCACTAGATATTTCTCCAATCAATTTCAATATAATTATTTTCGAAGATTCGCGAACACCGTCGGTTTTGCACACGGCAAGCTTACCAGAACCTTATGCGTGGACTCCAGGTAGCGTGCTGCCTTGTCACGCAGCGGGCCTGGGTTCGATTCCCGATCGGGACAGGCTCCTGGGTGAGTTTTTTTCGGGGTTTTTCCTCACCTGTAAGATAAATGTCAGGAAGCTTAGGGCCCATCGGTCCCCTAAAATCATCCGGCCATCATCATCATCCTTATCATTATTACCAACGTCCATTACCGGTGTGGGAAGCTACCACACCTATAATTCCGTAGTAAAGCTGCAAAGCATAGCATGAAAATGCTATGATTGTAGTGAAAGACCAGCCCTCGGGCAGAATTACTATGGACGGATGGATGCCTGCATTATGTAGCAATACGTAATGGTTTGGAAAGCAGTCCAGTCTGGAAAGAGGCCAGTAAAATGAATTGGAACCCAGGGTGTGAAATTAAGTTGATGGATACGAACTCAGTGCAACTGCAATCAGGATTAAATAAACTTTAGTGATTCCCTGAAAACGCCAAGTACTTAGAAAAGAATAATCAATTTTGCTTCCACAGTGAAATATTTTGAATAAAATAAAGATTACTGGAAATGTTCGTATAAAATAGGTGTGAAGCTATTATAGAAATTCTACCTGTTCCAACATGACTGTTACTACTACTACTACTACTACTACTAATAATAATAATAATAATAATAATAATAATAATAATAATAATAATAATAATCATCATCATCATCACTCCAGGGATTAGGCAATTGCCCGTTCCGACTTCATAATGCATCAGCCCAACATCTTCTAGGTCTTCCAACATCACGTCTTCCTCTTGCTTGATAATTTCTTGCTAACAATGGATATCTCTCCTTACTCATTCCATCATAATAATAATAATAATAATAATTATTATTATTATTATATATATATATATATATATATATATATATATATATATATATATACAGATTTTTTATGTTACACATCTTTCTGCACCTATCTTTTTTTTTATTTTCCTTCTCTACTCGTCCCTATCCATCCACTCCACGTCCACCAGTCCTCTTGTTCTCATTCCAGTTCTTATTTCTTGCATCCACTAGTTTTGAGATCTTCATTTCTTTCTTCTTCCAGATGGACACCATTCATTTGCTTTTCTCAGTAATCTTTCTTCTTACATTCGTACATGCCCATGCCAATTTAACTGCTTTTTACTTATATAATCCACTATTGAATATTTAATACTCATTTTTTTTTTCGTGTGACTTTATTTATTAATTTTCCAATTTTGAACATCGTGTTGCTCTCCGCAAGAACCCATTTCCATCGAGATAAATTTTTGATCAACCCATGCTTTCAGCTCCATATGTGGCAGTACTTCTAACTATTGAATTATAAATGTAATTTATTTTCCCTGGTTATAATAATAAATTATTATTATTATTGTCATTATTATTATTATTATTATTATTATTATAGTTTATAACAGGCAAATTCAGGTAGATTTCATTTAAAACATATCAAACATAGGAAATAAAGTAGTAAAACTAATTATTAACAACATTGTTATTCCTAATTAGATGTAGGTTACTATCTAATTAAGTAATTTTATAGTTGACTTATTTCAAAGTTATTTAATTTAAATAAATTATGATATTACTGCGAACAAAATATTTACACATTACTATGTAAAATTAATTGAAGTGTCGAGAAATTGTTATACAATTTAGTACTACAGCGTGTAATATTATGTTTTCTCTTCAGAACCAACGAGGCTTGTATCTAACATATTGTACACATTATGCATATTATGCAAATCACATTATGTAAATCGTATAATATAATTGTGATCACATAAATTAATTACACCTTGGGCTCTGAACTTCAATGCCTCATTTTCTCACACATCAGGTAATATGCAGAAAGTTTGAATAAATGTGGCTTGTACATTTCAACACGTTTCTATATTTTATAAATATTCCATAAAAATAACGTAATATTTAACTTGGCTGAGCGGTCTAAGGCATCCTGCATTGGAGACAGTTATAAGACGCACCCTCGTTAGTGTTCTCAAGGGGATGAATTTCTCGTTGAATTTCGCTCAGTGTGCGGATTTAGTGCCCACTCGGCATTGCGACGAATTTCGATATCTACGATAAATGCTGTCTCAGGTGGTAATATGCCTGCTTCCTGACTAGTGGGCCGAGTTTCGCTACTCGACGAGGCTGAAAATTTTAGTTGTTAAATTAATTAAATTGATGTAATTGTAAAATTTTCTGTTGTATATGTTTTCCAAGAATCAGGGGTTTTATATTTCAAAAAGATAGACCAATGGACGGGAGAAGAACAACCAAGAGATGGATAGACAGTGAATGCACTTCCAATACGTCTTCCTCCGAGGAGTGATTTTGGAAATAAACAGGATGAAAATTCGACAAATTAAGTTTAAGAAGAAGAAGAAGTAAAATTTTCAATTTCGGGGGCAGGAGGGGTGGTGGTGTACAATTTTAATCCCTTATATTGTATAACAGATTCCTGCATTAAATTATAAATACCTCCTCAGTACATATGTTGAGAAGGCATGTATTACTGTTGTTAGCGATTCGTCCGTCAGATGGTGACATTAAGCCTAGCGGCTCCTTGATGCTTTTCGGTATGTATCGGCACCGTTATTCACATTTTCACTTCTCTTCATTATCATCCCTGATACAGCTCACTTTACACTACACAAACAATAAACACATACTTGCCTTACACTTTTCTGTTCACAATACAAGAACACATCATTTATGTAAAATGGTCTGCCGAAATGGTGCGTAAATATAAAATATACCATAATGACGCCTTCTATCCGCTCACCGCGGAACCGAAGCATGTAAAGTGCATTGACCACACACACACACACACACACACACACACACACATATATATATATATATATATATATATATATATATACTCACATGATAAGTAATGATGCCAGTTTTTTTTATGTCTTAATAAGTGGGAGATCCGCCATGTTTAATACATGTCGCCTCTATACTGGCTGGATGATCATCTACTTCTGCGATTGATACATACAAATGTGGAACCAGCACCCGTCTGGTAGCAAAGTGGTCTCAAAGCCTGTCGCCATGGAGATTTTTTTTTACAGAGCAGTATTTTTAATTTTGTTGGTGTAACTCCAAGGCGCGACAAGCCTAGAAGGCCCTTTGTCTATGAGCTGAGTGCTGACCTCACATCAGGTGTGCCACGTACAGAGTGAACTTATTTTTCTTTTTCTTCTTCTTCTTCTTATTCACTTCACGGGATAAGCAACATTTCTGTTCCGCTTCACAGTTGTTCTGTCCATCTTGTCACTGGCCTTCCTACATTCCTTGAACGTCATGGCTTGTAGCTAAATGCTGCTCTTGATAATCTTGTTACGTTCATTCTTTCTACATGTCTAATCTATTTTTATTTTATCATTTACTGGATATATATTTAACTCTGTTCTTATATCTTCATTCTTTAACCGATCCATTCTTGTGCATCCATTTGTTCTTCTAAGCAAGTTCATTTCTACACTTTGTATTTTACTTTGTAATTTTTTCATCATTACCCAAGTTTCACTCCCATAAAGTAATGCAGGAACTGCCAATGTTTTATAAAACTTCAATCTAGTATCTCTTCTTGTTATGTTCTTTAATGAGTGAACTTTCATCTAGCAAATTAAAAAAGTAAACAAGCGTAAGTTTATTCATAAACTGATTATGAGGATTAAAATTATGAGGTTTTTGAAATTAATAATTATAATTCATTACAGGGACTCTTGTCGTCCCAACTTATCTAAAAAAAGTTAAACTGTAAATATATAAAACTGTTATTCTCCCATTTATATGAATGCGAAACTGGACTCTTACTTTAAGGGAGGAGAAAATATTACATGTATTTGAGAGAAAATTTTCTTAAGAAAATTTATAGAACCAAAGAGAGATGAGCAGATAGATGAATGGAGAAGTCTACATAACAAAATAATAGGAAACCAAATGTAATAAGAACAGTCAAGTCTCTTAGATTGCGATAGGCAAGATATGTGGAACTAATGAGAAATGGAAGAGGGGCATGGAAACATCTTGTATTAAAAAACTAGAGGAAAGCGTCCAGTTAGTAGGTCAAGAATGAGGTAGGACAATAACATTAATAACGATTTGAGGGAAATAGATCATAAAGGAGATGATAGGAAAAAATAGCTCAGAATAGGGATATATGGAGAGCTTAAGACCGCGCGACCATCAACCTACGGTTTCAATAATGCCAGTGAGTTGGTTGGTTAGAAAGATATTTACATGGAGACACCTGTTAACGTTTTTATTCACGGAACTACTAAAAAAAACACATACATTTTAATTAGATTTCCCTAAAACTGACTCTGGTGTAGAATATGGACAGATAAAATAATACACTTTGTGATGTAGGTTACTGAACATTTATTAAAGGAGATAATAAGATAGCATTACAAGAGAAACTAAAATAATTTGGTATAATCATACAAGGGTATCTTTGAAAATATCTGTGCTTATTTTAAAATTTACATTAAAATAAATTAAAAATATAAATTTAAATAATCTACCATAAATCTATAAATAATACTTCAAAATAATTAATGTTTCGTTTCTGTGTTGAGTTCATATGCCCTCGAAGATGAAAATATTGTATTCAGAATTTAAACACAGTTTTATATAGTTAAATTTCCTTCAATGCTATAAAAAAATACAGAAATGTTTGGATTTTTCAGCAAATTTTCATCTGATTTTTTATCATATACCGTAGGTCTAAAATATGTAAACTCTTTATCTTTGTTTATTTTTATATAGTTTCTTTATTTATTTAAGTTAAAGTCTATCAATAGAACTTAAGAAAAAAACCGTTATTAATATCAGTCTCCAGTTAATAACTACCAACATACATTCGGTTATTATTATTATTATTATTATTATTATTATTATTATTATTATTATTATTATTATTATTATTATTATTATTATTATATTCCTTTCCAGGATTAGGTCAATGCGACCTGTTCCGGTCTCAAGACCATCGTTTCCTTGGCCGTTCAAAAGATCTTTTTCCATGCGGTTTGTAGGTGTTGATCGTTTTGGGTAATCTTGTATTGTCCATTCTGTCTAAATGTTCTTTCCATTGGTGTTTGTGCTCTTCTAGTTTGTCGAGTAATTAAAATATCTCCAGCTCATTTCTAAGTGATTCATTATGTAATCTATCCATGCGTGTACATCCTTTTACGGATCTTCAGAATTTCATTTCTGTAGCTTGAATGTGTGATATATTTTTTTTTGTAAGTACCCAAGATTCAAATCCATATAAAAGAACAGGAACAGCCATAATTTTATAAAACCTGAGCTGAGTTTCTCTTCGAGTTTTTCGGAGGGTTCTTCTTATGGTGCCACACATCATTTGATATCGGTTTAATTAATTATGTAGACTATATCCCAATCATAGCTATATGTTATATCTGAACCAAGATAGTTAAAGTGTGCTATCTATTCTATTATTTCATTACTGATTACTATTTTTGCTCTGACTGGCACTTTGATATGAAAAGCCATAATTTTAGTTTTTGAGGTTGTATCTTTAAGATTATAAAAGAGTCCTAATTGATTCTATGTGTAAATGGCTCTTTGTAAATCATCCTCTGACTTCTGTATAATTACCAGATCGACTGCATACATTAAAATATTCATATAAATTTCCTTATTAATTTGTATTTTCCTATTGTACTTGATTTTTTTCCATTTTCGTATAACCTCTTCAAAATATATATTAAACAATGTAGGTGATAATGTACACCCTTGTCGAACTCCTTGATTTATTAAATTTCATCTCTATTATTATTATTATTATTATTATTATTATTATTATTACTATTATTATTGCTATTATTATTGCTATTATTTTTGCCATTATTTTTGCCATTATTATTGCTATTATTATTGCTATTATTATTGCTATTATTATTATTACTATTATTATTATATTATCCGTACAGGCCACATGGCCTAAAACGAATTTGTTCATGATGATGATGATTATTATATTATTATTATTATTATTATTATTATTATTATTATTATTTCTATGATTAATGTACAAACGGTATAGTTACAGTATAGCTATATATTAGGAGCCTATAATTTGTTATAACTTGTAAATGGTTTAGAAGCTGAGCCTTTATTAAGGTCTCATGTTACTGGGTCTGAGATAAACTTTAACTCCACTTGTTAAAATCGAAATAGTTTCAAATAATTCCTCCTTTTCCTTAAAAATTATTTTTTTAATACATCACATTAATTCTAAAACAAATAGATATATAGGCCAGACACATCGGCTTGCACGCTATTGTCAAACTAGACAGACATATTTTCGCAAGTTCTCGTTTATTAGGCTTGGCTTGCTACTTGCACATTTACGACTGAGATGTTTTAAATTTAAAAACGGTAAGTACATTCTGATCTGTGATATATGACCTAATCGAAAATGACAGTACTCTTAGTGGGAGTTCAAAGTATAGCTACAAAAACAAAGATAAACCATTGATAGGTTTATTGTACATAAATCAACTTATTTTAATTACAAAATACCTACATAAAGTCTATATCAAATTTATATCTAGATTTTAAATCAAATGTCTGTTTTGTAATGTTTGTACATACAGGGTGAAAATAGCATAAGTGCTTCGATTTTAAATAAAGTTAATGAAAATCAAATGATGCCAACGTTTGGATGTGTATTGCTCAATTAAGGTTTACCAATTAGCTGATTTGGACGAAATTTGGTGGAGAAATGTATGCCCTGGAATAGCACATTGCCTACTTTGTATATACACACGCATTCACACACACACACACACACACACACACACACACATAGGCCTATATATATATATATATATATATATCCATAGTAATTCTGCCCGAATGCAGGTCCTTCACTGCAATCATAGCATTTTCATGCTATGCTTGCAGCTTTATACTAGGGAATTGAAAGTGTGGTAGCTTCCCCTTGCTTTCCACACCGGTGAAGGATGATAATGATGTTTGATGATGATGATGATGATAATGATAAGGATGATGATGATGATGACCATATGATTTCGGGTACCGTTTGGGCCTTAAAGTTTTTTTGACATTTGTCTTACAGGTGAGGAAAAACCCCGATAAAAACCTCACCCAGAAAAACTGCCCCGACCGGGGATCGAACCCGGGCCCGCTGCGTGACAAGGCAGCACGCTACCTCGAGACCACAGCGGTGGACTATATATATATATATTACCTTGCAGATTTATATATATATATATGTGTGTGTGTGTGTGTGTGTGTGTGTGTCTGTGTCTGTGTCTGTGCGTGTGTGTGTGTGTGTGTGTGTGTAAAGTGATTCCATTGCAGGCCTTAGGACTATGTTGAAGTAGTTGAAGGTAAATGCTCAAATATTTCTAGACAATCGGCACGAGTTGTCAGACGGTTTGTAAGCCGTGCGCGACGGCCGCTTTATCCCCAGAACATAATGTCTGCTGCATATTTCCGTAAAGGCTAATAGACCATAGGAATATGGTGCCGTCAAAATATTTAGGGTAAATTTTAAAATGCTGCTCATATCGAAACTGATCTCGTTACCTTAAGGCTTGTAGGTATTATCTATCTATCTATCTACAATGGCGTAGCCCATTATTGAGCCATAGCCTCTACTTTGTAAGGAGTTAGTAGACCAAGTTAATTTTTAGTTACCTTATTTGCTCATAGATGTCATGGATGGATGAATGGTATGCGGTCAACACACCGACACAATGAGACATCTAACAGATAACTGAGGTCGGTAACTTTTGCTTTTAGAGGCCTCTTTATTCAGACTTAAGGATCTTTACGAGCCTGAAAATCTTCAAACTCGGGACCCACGGCTTAAAATCCCTCCTGAAGGACTTGTTCGTTGGATTTTTCCGTCCTAAAAAATCTAACGACCTCGGCTGGGTTTGAACCATGCCCCTCAGGACCAGAGGCAAAGAGCATAACCACTAGTCCACCGAGGCTGACTTGTAGGGTATTGCTTTTACCAATTACACTACGAAGCTTTAAATACCTAGGATCAGTAGTACGAGTAAATGCCACCAATCAGTGGAGAGAAGAAATTAATAGGGGAATAAAGAATGCAAATAGATGTTACCTTGGTATAAAAGCATTTTAAATCAAAATATCTAACTCGAGATACTAAATGACGTTTATACAAAACACTCATTAAACCTGAATTGATATTCGGTTGTGAAACCTGGACATTGTCACAGCTGGTTATAATGAAACTTGCAACTTTGAAATAAATAAATTACCTAAAATATGTGGACCTATTCAGACGCAAATGGTTGGAGATTTAGATATAACTCGGAACTGTACCAGTATTATAAATCACCAGATATTGTGATCTCAATAAAAAATAAATAGAAGTTTGAGACACGTATAAAAATAGATACAAACGAGACACCTAAGAGGGTGCTGCAAGATGTCAGCTGCGAGACCAAAACTTGTATTGTTATATAGAGTTATTGAGGATTCGAAGAAACTTGGGATAGAGTTTAACTTAAATAAATAAGGTACTACACAAAAATAAACAAAGGTAAAGAATTTACAAATTGTAGACCTACGGTAGGCCCTATATGATAAAAAATCAGATGAAAATTGCGGAAAAATCCAAACATTTCTGTAATTTTTATAGAATTAAAGGAAACTTAAATATATGAAGCTGTGTTAAAAATCTAAATACAATATTTTCACTTTCGAGTGCATATGAACTCAACACAAATGCAAAATATTAATTATTTTGAAGCATTGTTTACAGATTTATAATACATAATTTAAATTTATTTATTTACTTATGTTATAAAATGTTTATTTTTACTTTTTAATTTAATGTAGTAGTCTATATAGTGTATAACTATATTTTTCTATTATTTATTTGTATTTGTGCTGATTGAGTGGAAGAGAAGGCCTTATGGCCTTAACTCTGCCTGAATATTTATCATTATTATTATTATTTATTATTATTATTATTATTATTATTATTATTATTATTATTATTATTATTATTATTATTATTATGTATATTTTAAAATAAGCACAGATACCGCATACTGTTGTATGATTATGCTAAATTATTTCAGGTTCTCTTGTAATGTTACCTTATTATCTCCTTTAATAAATGTTCAGTAGGCCTACATCACAAAGTATATTATTTTATCTGTCCATATTCTACACAAGAGTCAGATTTTAGGGAAATTTAATTAAAATGTATGACTTTTTTTTAGTAGTTGCGTGAATAAGAACGTTATGAAATATAGGTGTCTCCATGTAAATACCTTACTAACTAACCAATTCACTGGCATTATCGAAACCGTAGGTTCATGGTCGCGTGAATGTGAGTTCTCCATATAGGCCTATCTCTATTCCGAGTTAATTTTTTCCTATCATCTCCTTCATGGACCATTTCCCTCAAATCGTGGTTAATGTTATTCTCCTACCCCATTCTTGACCTATCAAACGGACGGTTTCTCTCTGCTTTCTTATACAAGATGTTTCCATGCCCCTCTTTCATTTCCCATTAGTTCCACATATCTTGCCTATCGCAGTCTAAGACACTTAACTACTCTTATTACATTTGGTTTCCTATAAATATAAAGTCCATCGCTGTGGTCTCGAGGTAGCGTGCTGCCTTGTTACGCAGCGGCCCCGAGTTGGATTCCCGCTCGGGACAGGCTCCTGGGTGAGGTTTTTTCGGGGGTTTTCCTCATCTGTAAGACAAATATCAGGAAGCTTGGGCCCCAGCGATCCCCGAAAATCATCCGGCCACCATTATCATCCTTATCATTATCATCATTATCCTTCACCGGAAAGCTACCACACCTATATTTCCCTAGTAAAGCTGCAAAGCATAGCATGAAAATGCTATGATTGCAGTGAAAAACCTGCCCTCGGGCATAATTACTATGGATGGATGCATAAATATCATGTAGCTCATTGTTATGTAGTTTTCTCCCATTCATCTATCTGTTCATCTCTCTTTGGTTCTATAAATTGTCTATGAACTTTACTCTCTTTTCTCCTCTCTTAAAGTAAGAGTCCGTTTTTCACATTCATATAAATGGAAGAATAACAGTTTTATATATTTTCAGTTTAAGGTTTTTTTTAGATAAGTTGGGACGACAAGAGTCCCTGTATTGCATAATAACATGTAGCCTATAATAACTAACTACAACTCCAAACTCCAAGCGCGACAGGCCTAGAAGGCCCTTGGCCTACATCCGGCTGCTGGCCTTACATCCACATGTGTTAATCACAGAGGTAGACGATCATCTAGCCTGTGTAGGGGTGACATGTGATCAGCATGTCGGGACCCCCAGCTGTCATAGCTAGTCTTGTCAACCTGGAGTCGTTAATTATTGTAGCTACCTAAATGCCTCACGATGCTGGGTGATCACCGGTCTCATACTGGTCGAAATTCCATGAGAAAAATTGTTCCCCAATGGGGACTCGAATCAGCTCAAGTCCCGTAGCTCTGCGCCTAGGCTTCTTGCATTAACCACTCGGCTACGGCGCGGGACAAATAACTAACTACGATAAATAATTTCACGAAATCAGTTTCACATGAAAAGTGTAAAATAAACAATATCGGATATCGTACATGTCGTAAGTAGTGTGGTTAGTTTACTGAAGCATTGGAACCATGCATCTTTAAATAAATTCAAAACTCCATGGCGCGATAGGCCTAGAATACCCTTGGCCTAACAGCCGGCTGCTGGCCTCACGTCCACATGTGTTGAATACAGATCATACAGCACATGTGTGGAATACAAATAATACAGCCAGTGTAGGGGTAACATGTGGTCAATTTATCGGATCCCCAGCCGTTATGAGTGGTTTTCTCAACCTGAAGACGCTACTTATTGTAGCTACTCAAATTCTTCACGATGCTGGGTAGGCACCGATCCCATATTGACCGAAATTTCAGTAGAAAAATTCTTCCCCATGGATACTCGATCCAGCGTAATTCCCGCAAGTCTTTACCAAGCCTCAATCACTCGGCTAAGGCGCGGGACACTAAGATAAATTAAACATAATCTATTAATTCCTGAAGTGGTATTATGACAAATATGAAATGTTAATTGGGATTTTGAGCGCAGAGTAATTTTAATTTTGAAAGCATTTATTTTCTGTTCCAAATTTGGATACACTTTATGAGATCCCGAAACTGATTTTGAGACTTGTAATTTGTTTTTGCGTTACTCGAGTTAACACATAGTAAAATTATTTACATGTTTACGAAGTAAACTAAGGGGCAAATTTAATGGTGGTTGAATATCTATCATTTGCAATACAGTAAATTTTTATAAACTCCCCCCCCCCAAAGGAATCCCTATTTTGTCGTAGTGGTGGGGCTTTTGTGGTCAAATTATGCTGAGAGCTGTGTCGGTGATAGCGCAACTACTGTTCGGACCTCCTATGTCGGAGACGACAAAGCCATTGATCGAAACATAAAGGGATATCCTTATCCTCTACTTTGGACGTTGGATCGTGCGGCTGACATCACTACATCCGTAAAGAACTACATTGTCCAGAAACCCATATAGGCTAGTCACGAAGAACCCAAGACAACCAATAACTAATAAATTCCATTTCTAAACTATTTTTCATGTAATCTTAAAAAAATTCAATATTCAAGCAATTTAAAGAAAATAAAATATAAGTGTTATTCTTTAATACATTCAGTATATTTGGCTTCCAATCAAATAGAAGTAGCTGAAATGAGATTTCTGAGAAGTATAGCTGTAGCTGGCTACAAACTTCTAGATAAAAGAAGTGATGATATTAGAAATGAGCTAAATATCTTAAACTTTTAGATAAAATAAAGGAATTTAGAAAAAAAACAGGAAAGAACTTGTTCAAAGAATGAAAGATGAACGCATACCAAAAATTATACTTAATTACAAACCAATAGGAGACAGGAATGTTGGTAGACCGAAAAAGAGATGGATTCAACTTTTTGAATGAGAATTTATGAGACCGGAATAAGCCACATGGGCTCAATCCGTGATTGTTGTTGAAAATTATGATGATGATCAAACAGTTTAATCTTAAAAGATAAATATTTATAATAATAATAAATATTTATAATAATAATAATAATATTATTATTATTATTATTATTATAACATTATTTATTATAGTTCAATTCAGAGCACAGTGGTAAACTGTTGTGGCAGAAGAATGTTCATTTTGTCCGCAGAGCTATGAAAGAGAAGGTTTTCATTAAACTTTTAAGAGAACTGAACCTAATTTTAAGACAAAATATGGGCAAACAGTCTACAGATATTTTATAAAAGAGAATGTGTGTATGTTATTATCGTACCAATTTATAAGAAAGGAGATAAAACTGATTGCAACAACTACAGGGGCATCTCATTACTTTCAACTTCGTACAAAATTCTAACAATATATTAGTAGGCCTAAGCAGACTTACTCCCTATATTGATGACATTCTAGGAGATCATCAATGTACATTTAGAAGAAACAGGTCTACAACAGATCAGATTTTTAGTATAAGACAGATTTTAGAAAAGAAATGGGAATATAATGGTACTGTACATCAACTATACGTAGACTTCCAAAAAAAGCATATGATTCAATTAAGAGGGAGAAGTTATATAGTATCCTGCTGGAGTTCGGAATTCCTAAAAAGTTAGTTAGACTTATACGAATGGCACAAAGAGTAGGGTGCGTGTAGGCAAACAGTTTTCGGACACTTTTGAAATCCAGAATGGGTTGAAGCAAGGGGATGCACTATCTCCTGTACTATTTAATTTTGTACTAGAGCATGCCATTAAATCTTTAGAGAATGAGGAAGGTTTACAACTCAATGGTATTAATAAGCTGTTAGTTTATGCTGATGATGTAGTATTGTTGGCCGATAGCGAGGAGATACTAATGGACAACACGCACACTCTATTGAGTAACACAAAGAAATTAGGACTGGAAGTAAATATCAGTAAAACTAAATATATGGTCACACTTAGAAATTCATTGAATAATGGAAATGGACAGCTAATGACAAATGAGGGAAATTTTGAGGAAGTGGCTGAATTCAAATACCTAGGAACAATAATCACAAATAGGAATGAGATGCACAAAGAAATTAAACATAGGCTCAATTCTGGAAATGCATGCTATTATGCATTGCAGAGACTCTTGATGTCCCAACTCCTTTCAAAAAACGTTAAACTGAAAATATATAAAACTATTATTCTACCAGTTATATTATATGGGTGCGAAACATGTACTCTTACTTTAAGAGAGGAAAGGAGATTACGAGTATTTGAGAATAAAGAACTTAGGAAAGTTTTTGGACCAAAGAGAGATGAACAGACAGGTGAATGGAGAAGACTTCATAACAATGAACTACATGGTCTTTATAGGAAGCCAGATATAATAAGAACAGTTAAGTCTCGTAGACTGCGATGGGGAGGACATGTTGCACGTATGGGGAATGGAAGACTTGCATGGAATCTTCTTGTAGGAAAGCCAGAGGGAAAACGCCCAGTTGGTAGACCACAAATGAGGTGGGAGAATGACATTAACTATGATTTGAGGGAAGTAGACTATACAGGGAATGATTGGAAAGCATTAGCTCAGGATAAGGATGTATGGAGGGCTTACGTCCGTGCGGCCATGAACCTACGGGTTCGATAGTGCCAGTGAGTGAGTGTGAGTGAGTGAGAATGTGTGTATGTTTGTGATTTGTAAACTTTTAAACCACACAACAGATCCTTACGAAAATGTGTACATGCAGGTTCTCAGGTAGGCCCTACTCTAAATATTTTACCGCTATCTTTCTTTAAAACCATTAGGAATAGGAGTTCACCTGAAACGAAAATTTAAAAATCCGTCTAGAGATCGCAATTTTCGATAAGTGTAACTAAATTAGTATGGTTCAAATTCTTCCATATAGGGGGAGAGCGCCTATTAAGGGAAACATGGGCTTACAAGATACAAGAAGAAAATTGATTCTAGCAACAGCAAGCGTTCATATTTGGTTCGTCGCAGTGTATACCATACAGTTTAATTAACCCGTAATTTTCTCTTAACTTATACAAATAGGAATAAAACATTTGATTTATTTAGGCATAAGAGCGCACGCCGGATATTCGGTTGTGTAATATAAAAATCAATCGCAGCAATCTTTATTTAATTATAAAGCAAGAAAAAATTAAATCTCTCGAATATCTTACAGGAAGAAAAGGCACTGAAGAGGTTAAATAGGTCATAATTGATGTCCAAGTCGGTTCCTGATTAACTTTTAATTAACATAATATTCTTCTTAGTTTGAGTAAGTTCTGAGTATTATTTTTACATTAAGCTCTTATCTAAAAGAATAACCAGTAATTTTACTTAACTAATTTAGTAATCAATACAATCTCTCATTTGAATCTTGGTGGCATTTGTTGTAACGTCATCATAAGGTCTCTGACTCGGTCAAATAGGGCAATAACATTCACTAAGATTTTTCATGGTTTTCTTCAATAACCTTCGGGGTAAATGATGAAGGAACTATGAGTCAATTATTCTCTAAGAACTAACAACTATACGTGGAGGTGATTTAACTAGCCTATAGGCTAATGCACGTGGAGTGGGACGTTGAATTATAGATTAACCTGCGAGAAGCTAATTAATTTACTCCCGGTAAAGCAACCAGTGTATAGCGAGTAAAATTATCTCAGTACCCCATACGCCAAATAATTTGATAAACTCAACATTTAATCTCCAATGTTTTTTAGAATATTCTAATAGCAAGATAATTATAACTCATGTTTCCCAAATAAATTACTATTTAGTTACTGTAGTTTGTGAATTTAGTTTAAAATTTTATAAACTACTGTTTAGTGTTTAATTTTCCGAGCTCAGTTAATGACAAGAAATATGAAAATAAAACAAACGTTGACAGAATAAATTACTGATGGGGAAGAGAGATATGTGTAGATATCGTAAGAAGTGGTTTGACATAGAGACCGAAACAGGTGATACCACCTGTTCCTTGAAGCGAGAAGAAGATCCCGGGTTTAAGTTCCTGAGCCGACGAGGGCAGCGGGAGTTTTTTCCATAGTTTTATTTAGTCCCAAATCATATGTTGTCTCTTCACAATAATTATTAATTTTACAATGTATTTATCATAAGTAATACCACGAGTGATTTCCAAATTATCGATAAATTCACGACTCACGAAGTGAGGAATGAATTTATCTAGAGAATTTGGAAATCAAGAGTGGCATTTGTTAGGACTATTTAACGAATAAAATTAAGCTGTTTACTCACAAATCATTATTTACTTATAGTTATTTTAAAATATTTATACATTTAATGTAAACGGCGATGTTTGAAAACAAATGAGAAACGATTGGTACACTTCAATTGCTTCTTTTGTTTATCACTGCAACCAGATCATACTATTTATTGCCAAAGAACGCAATATTGTAAGAATGCTCTCTAGTGGAGAAAAAATGAAACACATCAAACTGTATATTAATTCATTTCTGATGTCGTATGAAGTAAATGTGACAATTATATTTTTCTGGATTATTACCTGGGAAAAAATACATTTAAGAAAGTGCAAACAGTGGTTTCTTTTTTTCGGTGGTATAATCAATTGCTACAAATGTTTTTATATTAACTCCTGCAAGCGCTATGTGTTGACATCCATGCACTATATATACAATCTGGTAGCCGTATTTCTTACAGAGTCAGTCACTGTAAAATAATGGTCAGACCTGTTCAGAATATTAAAAAGGAGGAGCTTTCTTTAATATGGTAAATTTAATATTGATAAATATTTGGTGAAACACGACTGTGATTGGTTGTAAAACAGAAATCATTGAAACGTGATTGGTCATTGACTCCCATTTGGGGCATGAGTTTAAATAGTCATAAGTAATATCACGAGTGACTTCCAAATCTTCGATAAATTTACGAGTCACGAAGTGAAGAATGAATTTTTCTGAAAATTGAATAGTGAATTTTTCTAGAGGATTTGGAAATCAAGAGTGGCATTTGTTAGGACTATTTAACGAATTAAATTAAGCTCTTTACTAAAAAAATCATTATTTAAATATAGTTACAGACATTTTAAAATATTTATATATTTAATGTAAACGGCGATGATTGAAAACAAATCAGTAATGTGTGGTTATGTTTCATTTGTTTATTCACTGCAACTTGATCATATTATTTATTGCCAAATAGGATTACAATATTGTAACAATGCACCCTAGTGGAGAAAAAATGAAACACATCAAACTATATACTCGTATTATAACCAACATTATAGGTAATTAATTTATATTTTTAGTAAACAAATCAGTAAAAGCATTATTTAAAAACACAATTATTGAACACACAAATATGAAATGTGTAGTTCGAATGAATCTGTTCATTATTTGCTATACTCAATGTATTTGTTGGGAAGTCAGTCACTTCAAAATTTAATGCTCTGACCTGTTCAGAATATTAAAAATGAGGAGTTTTCTTTATCACAAAAGCAGGAGCTGGTAAAGAGAATTTGATAAAGAGCGAGGCGAAACACGACTGTCATTGATTGTAAAACAAGATTCATTGAAACGTGATTGGTTCCCATATGGGGCATGATTTAAATAGTCTGTATGAAAGGTGTTGATGTACTAGGGAAATTGAATTTTATTTTCCAAACATGCTCGGCCTAAACTAATTTTAGCCCATTTTGGACTTATTTCCAATTCCGTTTAAGTTCAAGTTCAGCCTCCATTCAGGAAGTAGGGTAACAACCTTTAATCAGCAAACACACACAGACATAGACATATATTATCTTTATCTATTTTCCTTACTTTAACCCCTCCCTTTGTAATTGATACCGTTATGATGTACCTCACGCGACCCGGTACCCAGATGGAGAGAGAGCGATGTTTGTCTCTGGATCACATTCAGAACATATATCCTATATTTGACACGAAAGGACATGGAGGGACTCCTCGGATGATTGATTATATGAAAGCCGGCGCCACTTTCTAGACAACTCGAATATTTAAGAGAACATGCCATTTGCTCATACATTCATACCAAACAAGGTGAATATGACCAAGACGATTATAATAGCCAGACTATTCGAACACTATTTTAACTTTAGTGTTTACTGACATTTGTCTTTCAAGCGAGGAAAAAAACTCAACCATGAAACTTGTCTCGACGGAATCGAATGCTAGCCAACTACATCTGACGCAATGACGTTACCACTAGACCATGATTAGACCATAATCATTGTTTCGTAATTTATTAAAATTGGAAATCGGTATATCTGTAGAGGAATGCCAATACAAACAATAGCAAAAAAGTCACACTTTTTTCACATTTAAGAATAGTCCCGTGGTAAACCAATAACTCAATATTTTGTAACTCTCTAAATTACAGTAACTGGAATCCATATTTCTTAAGATTACTTTCGTCCCCCTCCCCTTTATTTCTAACTAGCTAATACCCGGCGTGCGCTGCTACGTCTAAATAAATGATAATGTGTTTTTACGTTTAGTTGAATAAGTAAGAGGAATAATAATTATAAATTTATATCATTATTATTTTTAGATACCCCGTGCTGATTACCCGGGCATTGCCCGAGAATCTACGTATCCCAATGTATTTCGCATTAATGAGCTGAAAGACAAAATTCGTTATTCCGAGTTATCCGTGCTGCTGCTCTGCTTGCCCGGGAATCTACTTATCCCGATCTTGTTGGCATCAATGAAAGACAAAAATGGTTATTGTGAGTTATCCATAAAAGATAAACATATCATGTTGCGGGCTTTTTTGTAGGGTTTTTTGAGATATTCACTTCTGTGTACATTAATCTGGTGTATTTGTTATGGTTTAGGCAGCGTAAGCCATTTAAGCGTACAAAAAGACACTTTTATTTTACTTTTCACTACAAAGGGCGATATTTAAGGGCGAAGGGTTTGAGCAATAAAACTTTCTTATAGCCTATAACCTTCCCGAGAAAATCCTGAACATTTTGCAAAAAGCCTCATCACAACCGAATTAACTCTACGGCAATCTACTTATTCCGATCTTCTTGCATCAATGAAAGACAAAAATGGCTATTGTTAGTTATCTGTAAAAGATAAACATATGCTGTCGCGGACTTTTTTTTGTAGAGTTTTTTGAGATATTAAATTCTGTGTAAATTAATGTTGTGTATTTGTTATGGTTTAGGCAGCGTACGCCATTTAAGGGTCGAAGAAGGATTTTTTCACGTTTTTAAGGCAGTAGGAGTTCAGTATCACAACTCTCTTATAGCCTATGTTCATCCCGAGAATCTCCTGAACATTTTGCAAAAAAAAAAAACCCCATCACAATCGGATCACAATGTTTATTACCGCGCATAAAGTACGAACAAACAAACAAACATTAATTTTTATATATTAGATAGAAGTCCAGGAATTAATCAACAATAAATATATCACGTATAAAAATAACCTAATTATAAGTTTAACATAGTCAACACATAGAAATTGGATACACGGTAGACCTAGTATTTTTCTGAGTTCGTCACACAAATATCGCATAATATAATTATATAATAATTTGATTTAAGTTTTGTATTGTGAATAATCTTCTCCCGAAACTGTATGCCACTGTAGTGACTAGAAAGCGTGAGGTATGTGAAAATAACTAGAAAGGGTTAATTTAAACTAAGACAAAGTGGGAGACGGACAAATTACTGTAAATAAGAAATGGCACAGGCCTAATTAAAAATTTCACTATATTAGTCTACATATTAAGAATTAATTAAATGCCATATCCTTACAATGTTCAGTTATTAACTAACTCACCAACTCATTGGCTCTATCGAACCTGTAGGTTCATGGCAGCAAGTACATAAGCTCTCCATACATCCCTATCCTGAGATAATGTTTTCCAATCATCCCCTGTAATCATTACTCAAATCATTCAGTTATTCTCCCACCTCATTTTTGGTCTATCAACTGGGCGTTTTCCTTCTTGTTTTCCTACAAGAAGCCTCCATGCACTTCTGTCATTCCTCATTCGTGCCACATACCCTGCCCATTGCAGTCTACGAGACTTAACTGTTCTTATTATATCTGGCTTCAGTTACTACTAAAAAAATTAATATTCCTATGGAAATGGCCGAAGTTTTCATACCCAATTATTTTAAAATTAAAATCTTGAAATTAATCTCAATTGAATTAGGCCTATAACATTTTCTTCATCATTTATAGTTGACACAACAGCCATTTATTAGCCAGAGCCTTATTCAGAAGTTACTGCCAAGTCTCTCCATTCAGTCCTAGCCTTCACCAATTTAGTTTATCCAGAGCTTTTATATCCATTATTATTTCATCTTCCCAACCATGTTTGTTTTTTCCCCCATCCATAGTTACAATATGTATTTTAAATAAATGTAAGTAAGAATTAGATCTTATTACACGACCTGCCCATTACATTCTTTGAATTACGATATAATTAACAATGTTCCCATTTCATGTAGATAAAATAGTTCTAATACGCCATTTCCTATCAATATTTATTAGGCCAAATATGATTCTCAAAATTTTCCTTTGAACCTGTAACATTTTGGTTTGTATTCTATAATTAATGGAGTCAGGCGTAATTTTGGGGAATTTCATTATATAAGGCTTTCAAAAAGAAGGAACAGACTTCAAACATTTGTTTCTTCCAAACTACAAAAAAAAAATAGAAACACAATTCCAACATTCCTGAAAATAGAAAAGTTTGAAGTTCTGATCACGGCCGCATTGGCGCTGTTGCTTGTCATGTTGATTGATTGTATTAAAATGACGACAAACAGGACATTGGATTGGAAGAGAAGGAACAGAAGATCAACTTCATTACCGGTGGCCTCCCAGGTCTCCCGACCTAACCCCGTGTGATTTTATCTGTGGGATTACATAAAGGACCGTGTTTTTATCCCTTCTATTCCTGACACTCGTAAAAATCTGCGACATCGATTTTTTTTAATGCCCCAGGTTGTCTTTCGACATTCCTGGTTTCTCTCCTGGCATGGCGTACTTGTAACCCTCTTCTGAGGTTGGGGCGCCTGGAAGGCGGGGTTACGTTGCCCCGATGATATGATGGGTGATGATGATGATGATAATGATAATGGTGCGGCGCCAGGAGAGTCACAAATCCTAAGCTTAACCTAAGATGATTATGAATGATGATGATTGCGATGGCCATATGATTTCGGGGACCGTTTGGGCCTTAAAGTTTTCCTGACATTTGTCTTACAGGTGAGGAAAAACCCCGATAAAAACCTCACCCAGAAAAACTGTCCCAACCGGGAATCGAACCCAGACCCGCTGCGTGACAAGGCAGCACGTTACCCCGAGACCACAGCGGTTGAAGCAGTGAATTCGATAACTAGAGACCAGCTGATTCGTGTGTGACAAGAAATATATATATATATATATATATATATATATATTTGTAGTTTGTATCAAATAAATGTTTGAAGTCTGTTCCTTCTTTCTGAATAGCCCTGTATACAAAATAAATCAATTTACTTTAGTATTAATTCCGCTTAAAGAGTCAGCAATGAACCTGGAATGTAAATCTGTCCAATTAAAAGCACAGATACCAGTTAAAGCAATAAAACAAGAAAAGAAACACACCCAAATTAATCCCGACAAGTGTTTGTATTAAAAATTATTCTACATTAAAAAAAATATTATTAAATAATTAAATCACTTTTTTGTCGAAATTGAGTTTGAGGTGTAATTAGATTCTCCATGGAATGGACTATTATTATTTAGAAGTGTGAAAGTATTTACAAGTGTAAAACTGTAAAATATACTGTTTAATATTGGGATTATCTACTTTCAAAATTTGACATACATTAAGGAAGTCTGCACGTTGTGTATTTAAAATTGACTTAGGCTTTCAGGACCGAAGTAGAGACCACGACCTACAGCCCGAACATCTTCTACAAGATCACAATAAAAAATATGTTTTGTAGGTTTCAAGGAAAATGTAACTTACTTGATTTTTTAAAAATATATCTTATCCAAGGTTAGTTTGATTGCGAATAGAAGAGACAAAAAATGTGTATGTTTTATTTTCAGGGACTATGTATAAAATTTTCATTGTATAAAAATACGATAAATTATATAAGAATTAATTAATCGACTTATCCTAACAGTACAGAACTGGTGGAGCTTAGAAAAATCAGACCGACAGCATAAGTGGGGGCTATTAATACATAAATTACAGGTTACGTTTAAGAAATGAGGATGCAAAGTGCAGAGTGAGGACGTGAGAAACGTGAAATGAGTGTGACATGTCCCCGGTAGCAACTCAAGACATGAGAATGACTTGAACAAATATCCTATCCTCTACTGTCTAGGGGATCATACCTTTCCAATCGACTCAAGACACCCTCTTTATTATCTGGACCGATTGTGATGAACTTTCACTTAGTTAATACAAATAAAATTGTTTGCTTATGCCCCTACAGATGGAGTTACTTCACCAAGCTAATTTTTAGTTCAGTTTAATTTCTCTTCAAGTGTCAACGAGTGGCAAGTGGTAATCCCATGCCCCATAGACACCTAAGAGGCAACTGTGTATTACTCGAATGTGAAAGGCCGATTCAATTTTGCTCACAGATTCTAACTTAGTCTTGAGGTTATTTTAAGAGCTTTAAAACTTCAGACTCGGATCACACGGCTTATAACCCGTCTCGCAGGACATGCCCTTACATTTGTTATACAAATCATATTACAATTTTAAGAAATATAAAACAGTACTTGAGATGTCAGTCGTAATCAACAATTAGCAGTATAGTTTTGTAGGAAGTCTTTCGAAAACTTAAGTTTCATCTTCTGCTTTAAGTTTGGTAACAATGTTAAATTATATATTTTCAAATGTTTCCTGTAACAGCTTCCTCATGAAAACTTAGAACATGAGTTTACTTATATTCTTTTCTGGATTTAACTACAAAGTAGTCGGCGTACCTTGTCACTGAGCAACCTAACCCACTTCAAAAATTTGCTACAACACAATGAAAACGGAAGTTTAATGAAAAAATACAAAACAAAAAATATTGAATATTTATTCAAATTTAATGTTTATATAGTTTGGCCGATAGTGAGGAGATACTAAAGGACAATACGCACACATTATTAAGTAACACTAAGAACTTAGGCCTGGAAGTAAATATCAATAAAACTAAATATATGGTCACACGTAGAAATACATTATATAATGGAAATGGACAGCTAATGACAAATGAGGGAAATTTTGAGGAAGTGGCTGAATTCAAATACCTAGGAACAATAATCACAAATAGGAATGAGATGCACAAAAAAATTAAACATAGGCTCAATTCTGGAAATGCATGCTATTATGCATTGCAGAGACTCTTGATGTCCCAACTCCTTTCAGAAAACGTTAAACTGAAAATATATAAAACTATTATTCTACCAGTTATATTATATGGGTGCGAAACATGGACTCTTACTTTAAGGGAGGAAAGGAGATTACAGGTATTTGAGAATAAAGTACTTAGGAGGATTTTTGGACCAAAGAGAGATGAACAGACAGGTGAATGGAGAAGACTACATAACAATCAACTACATGGTCTTTATAGGAAGCCAGATATAATAAGAACAGTCAAGTCTCGTAGACTGCGATGGGCAGGACATGTTGCACTATGGGGAATGAAAGACGTGCATGGAAGCTTCTTGTAGGAAAGCCAGAGGGAAAACGCCCAGTTGGTAGACCAAGAATGAGGTGGGAGAATAACATTAACTATGATTTGAGGGAAGTAGATTATACAGGGAATGATTGGAAAGGATTAGGTCAGGATAGGGATGTATGGAGAGCTTATGTCCGCGCGGCCATGAACCTACGGGTTCGATAGTGCCAGTGAGTAAGTAAGTAAGTATATAGGCTACTATAAAAATATTCATAAATATATTCGGCTCTGCACAAGTTGTTGCAGTTCATGTTACCATTTTATTATTAGAATAGGCTATATTTATTTAGGCTATTTAGCCTAGTGAAGTTAATAATATGTGCCATTCTGAACCGACATAAACATGCTACATTAATATACAACAATAACATTTCAACATTAGATATGTAAAGGTAAAGTGATCGACTATAAGCATTAGGAGTCCTTTGGGGAAGTAGGAGGTTAAACCACCCACCTTTCTAATCAATCGAGACTATTTGTCAATCGGATTGCCAATCCTGCGAGTGGCTTCCTTTATCTTCAGAACATAGTCAGATACTCACTTCCATTAGAGGCTGAGTTGACCCCAGAGTCATGAAGCCGCTAGGTTTAGGCCAGTTTAAAAATCCGGACCTCATGAAGACTCGAACACTCGATATTTTGTATTTTAACAGATTGCCTTAACCAATTAAGTTATGTCGTTCAATATTAGATAGTCAAATAAATGAAAATTTGGGCAAAATGGTAATAATAATAATGCTACTAAATACTAAAACTACTTACTTAGGCCTACTTACTTACTCACTGGCACTATCGAACCCATAGGTTCATGGCCGCACGGACATAAGTTCTCCATACATCCCTATCCTGAGCTAATGCTTTCCAATCATGCCCTGTATAATCTACTTCCCTCAAATCATAGTTAATGTTATTCTCCCACCCCATTCTTGGTCTACCAACTGGGCGTTTTCCCTCTGGCTTTCCTACTAGAAGCTTCCATGCACGATATTAAAACTACTACTACTACTACTACTACTACTAATAATAATAATAATAATAATAATAATAATAATAAAAACATGGAGATAATCATGGATTGGGAACCACAGGGAAGAAAAAAGAAGGGTAGACCAAATATTACGTGGATTCAGGGAATCAATGAAACTAAGAGGGGATGGGAAATAGAAGAAGATATATGGATGAACAGACAAGAATGGAAAAATGTGTTGAATCAAATGTGTAGTTAACTGTGAACATGGGTACCGGAAAAATGTATATTCATTGTAAAAGCCGGAATAATAAAAAAAAACATACTAAAACATTACAGTCCCATCTAATAAAGAAATAAAGAAATATATTGTACTTACACAGACCTATGGTGTATTATAAAATATAGTTTGTTAAATAGGTCTAACCTTCAATGTATTTAAATTATTTCATTGCTATAGAGCGATAGTTTTTAAACTGTCGAAATTCAAATTTTATGTGGAACTAAAGGGACCTACATAAAACATTAAAGACCAAAATAAGAAGAGATAATAGGTGGACATTTAACAAAACATTGGCAGTTTATGGGAGTGAAATTTGGTAATAACCAAACAATTACAAAGTAGAATACAAAGCGTAGAAACGAACTTCCTTACTTACTTACTTACTCACTGGCACTATCGAACCCGTAGGTTCATGGCCGCACGGACATAAGCTCTCCATACATCCCTATCCTGAGCTAATGCTTTCCAATCATTCCCTGTATAATCTACTTCCCTCAAATCATAGTTAATGTTGTTCTCCCACCTCATTCTTGGTCTACCAACTGGGCGCCACGTCTTTCATTACCCATACGCGCAACATGTCCTGCCCATCGCAGTCTATGGGACTTAACTGTTCTTATTATATCTGGCTTCCTATAAAGACCATGTAGTTCATTGTTATGTAGTCTTCTCCATTCACCTGTTTGTTCATCTCTCTTTGGTCCAAAAATTTTCCTAAGAACTTTATTCTCAAATACTCGTAATCTCCTTTCCTCCCTTAAAGTAAGAGTCCATGTTTCGCACCCATATAATATAACTGGTAGAATAATAGTTTTATATATTTTCAGCTTAACGTTTTTTGAAAGGAGTTGGGACATCAAAAGTCTCTGCAATGCATAATAGCATGCATTTCCAGAATTGAGCCTATGTTTAATTTCTTTGTGCATCTCATTCCTATTTGTGATTATTGTTCCTAGGTATTTGAATTCAGCCAATTCCTCAAAATTTCCCTCATTTGTCATTAGCTGTCCATTTCCATTATATAATGTATTTCTATGTGTGACCATATATTTAGTTTTACTGATATTTACTTCCAGTCCTAATTTCTTAGTGTTACTCAATAGTGTGTGCGTGTTGGCCTTTAGTATCTCCTCGCTATCGGCCAGTAGTACTACATCATCAGCATAAACTAACAGCTTATTAATACCATTCAGTTGTAAGCCTTCCTCATTCTCTAAAGATTTAATGGCATGCTCTAGTACAAAATTAAATAGTAGAGGAGATAGTGCATCTCCTTGCTTCAACCCATTCTGGATTTCAAAAGTGTCTGAAAACTGTTTGCCTACACGCACCCTACTCGTTGAGCCATTTAGACACATTCGTATAAGTCTAACTAACTTTTTAGGAATTCCGAACTCCAGCAGGATTCTATATAACTTCTCCCTCTTAATTGAATCATATGCTTTTTTTGGAAGTCTACGTATAGTTGATGTACAGTACCATTATATTCCCATTTCTTTTCTAAAATCTGTCTTATACTAAAAATCTGATCTGTTGTAGACCTGTTTCTTCTAAATGCACATTGATGATCTCCTAGAATGTCGTCAATATAGGGAGTAAGTCTGCTTACTAATATATTTGTTAGAATTTTGTACGAAGTTGAGAGTAATGAGATGCCCCTATAGTTGTTGCAATCAGTTTTATCTCCTTTCTTATAAATTGGTACGATAATTGATTCCTTCCATTCATCTGGAAGAGCTTCTTTTTCCCAAATCATACTAAGCAACCAGCGTATCTTGTCCATCAATTTTTCTCCCCCTGATTTTATCAGTTCTGCTGGGATCTCATCTGAACCTGATGCTTTATACATCTTCAATTTTTCAATCGCCATTTCAACCTCTAATACACTTGGCTCTGCGACTAGCATTTCTGCTGTCTGTAACTTATCCTCCTCAATGTCCTGTTCTGTATGTTCATTTGATAGCTGATTAAAATAACTTTTCCATCTATTTAATATACTCTTGGAATCTGCAATCATATCCCCATTTTCATTCCGAATTATGTTTGTTTTAGCCTGAAACCCTTTCTTCTCTATACTAATTCCCTGATATAATTCTCTAATGTTCCTATTTTTTGCATTCATTTCAAGATCATTAATCTTCTCTCTCAAATATTCCCTCTTTTTACTCTTTAGTAACTTGGTGGTTTCCCGTCTAACACTACCCAATTGTTCTAAATTTACCTCATTTGGCTCGTGTAACCATTTCGTTTTTGCTAGCTTTCTTTTCTTTACAATGTCGGTACATTCCTCATCAAACCATTTCTTGTTTTGCCTCTTTTTTAAACAACCAATGCTTTCTGATGCTGACAATTTAATAGTATCTCTTATAGCCTCCCATTCTTTATTTATATCAGTTTCTTCTTCGTTTGCCACATTGTCATCTGAAGATTCCAGTACTTCAAATCTATTAGCAATTTTGATTTGGTATTCTTGCCGCATTTCATCATTTTTCAAGTTTTTTAATTCATATTTTACAGAATCATCTTTAGCGTTTGTTCCTCTCATAAGCGATAGCCGTTGTCTGATTTTCACCCTGACCAGATGATGATCTGAATTGCAGTCTGTCCCTCTAACTGATCTAACATCAATGATGCTACTGTGCCAGCGTTTATCCACTAATACATGATCTATCTGGTTTCGAGTTTCTCCATCTGGGGACGTCCAGGTGTATTTATGAATATCCTTATGCTGAAATGTTGTGCTCTTAACAATGAGATTCTTTGATGTGGCAAATGTGACTAATCTAACCCCGTTGTCGTTACTATCTTCATGAAGACTGAATTTGCCTATTGTTGGTTTGAATATATCTTCCCGCCCCACTTTTGCATTAAAATCTCCTAAGACAATTTTCATATGATATCGTGAAAGGCTATCAAATAAGCATTCTAATTGTTCATAGAACTCATCCTTGATCTTGTCATCTTTATCTTCTGTGGGGGCATGTACATTTACAATTATAAAATCATGTCGTTTACCCTTTAGAATTATGTATGATATCCTATCACTAACAAACTTAATATCTCGGATAGCGGATAGGATCCTCCTTCTGACTAAAAAACCCGTTCCAAATGCAGGTCTTTCTGCACCCCCATAGTATAATGAAAAGTTTCCTGATTCCTGACTACCTTCTCCTGGCCACCTAACTTCCTGTAAAGCGACTATATCCAAGGGCGATTTATCCAATTCCCGCGTTAATATCTCTAGTGTCCCGCTATTGTATAAAGTCCTAACATTCCATGTTCCTAGGAACATGTCCCTGTGTTTGAGCCTTTGGCATGGGTTCCCTGAAGTAGTCCCCGCCCGGAGAACCGAATGGGGGACTATTTGACCTCCGGAAAATTTTACCCCAGTAGAACCCATGTCCGCATTTCTTGACGGTTGTATTTTTACGGTGAAAGATCGTCACTCTTTCGACCAAGGTACTTATTTCGTCTGGCTTATCACCTTCGACCAGTCCGGCATGGGTAACCCTAACGGCATCAATGCTACCGCCGGCATAGCTCTCAGGATCATTTAAGCACACAAGCCACTCCACCACGACAAGGTAAAGATACCATGGAGGGGGAAACGAACTTCCTTAGAAGAACAAAAGGCTGCACAAGATTGTATCGGATAAATAATGAAGATATAAGAACAGAGTTAAATACATATATCCACTGAATGATAAAATCAAGAAATACAGAGATAAATGGTTTAGACATGTAGAAAAAATGAATGTAATAAGATTACCAAATGCAGCATTTAACTACAAGCCATGGGTTCAAGGAATGTAGGAAGGCCAGTGAAAAGATGGACAGAACAACTGTGAGGCGGAACATGCAATTTGCCTAGCCCTTAAAGTGAAGAAGAAAAAGAAGACTGTTAGAGAGCATCTTAATTTCATTTCTGGTAAATGAAATCGTAATTGTAGCAAGTAATACGAGAGGTCTAATGAGAATGAATATAAAGGAGACAATACTAATAAGATCGGGTGTCTAATATACGATTACAGCAGAGTATAACTAAAACGGTAGATCTATATTTATACAAAAATGGATACGTACTACACCTAATGTAATATGTATCCATTTCTCGCATTCTAGAAAAATTATATATAATTTTCCATTTTGATAAGGTATTGAGGGTCATATCATGTTGAAGTTTAAGCGCATTGTACCTTTAACACGTGCCATATACATTTCTGCCAACACATTATTTTTAGGGTGGACAATTCGTTTTTCCTGGTATGCACTCACATTTGCTATAAACAAAATTTAAATTACACCAATTTTGTTTCGACATATGAACCATATAGGTCATGGTATATCATAAAATAATTTTCTTCCAGTCGAAAATAACATAAATAGGCTATATGTCCATGATATCCATTGTGCAAAATTTAACAAATTGTAAAATTGGAAACACTATCTAATAGAAAATTTAAAAAAGTGCATTGACTAATCAAATAGTTTTATTTATTTATTTAAATTTGGTCGTTATCTGTTTCTCATATGCATTTTCAACGGGACAAACGCTGAGTTGAAAGCGCCCCCCATAAAATAATAATAATAATAATAATAATAATATGTAATATCACAGATGAAGTTAAGACGATAAGGTTTTCTTCTACTCCATCAGACCTTAAATTATATAGATATCAACAATTATGAATGAAACTATAGATAAATGAATTGCTAATAATTCAGAGTATAGAGCTTACAATGAAATAATGAAATATAATAATAATAATAATAATAATAATAATAATAATAATAATAATAATAACGTGAGCAGATACAATAATGACAGTTAAGTCTTGCGATGGGCAGGACATGTAGTACGAATTAATGGGGGCTATGAAAACTCATTGTAAGAAAACCAGAGAGAAAGCGGACTATACATAGGTCAAAAATGAGGTGGGAAAATAACATTAAGCATGATTTGAGGGAGGTAAATTTTAGAGGACGATATTTGGAAACATTGGTTCAGGATAGCTTATGTCCGCGCCACCTTGAACCTATGGGTTCAATAGTGCCAGTGAGTTAGTTTAATAATAGTAATAATAATAATAATAATAATAATAATAATAATAATAATAATAATAATAATAATAATAATAATAATAATAATAATAATGCATAACTTGATTAAACGCAATGTTGACTTTATATTGAACGTACAAAATATAAAAGAATAACAAAAAATATCCTTTAGATTTTAATTATAAATTATACGTGTTATCCAGCATGCCCATTAAAAAAAAAGAATGATTTATTTCGGGTCGTCCTTGATATATGAGAGCAGAGAATTCCGGAGACAAGTGGCCGAAAATAGGAATAGTATGAGGAATAGTATGATACTCGTACTCAATGTAGAGGCAAAGATAGTGTTAGATTGGATTAATAAATATGAGTTTGGGTTTTAAGGCCCCAACACAACAACCTTATTTTTGGTTCGAAGCATTGCCTTAATTTATGAAATTAATGAGATGAAATATATTCCTCGATTATGTATAGTGTGTTATGGAGTTGCTGGTTCGACACACATCAAGCATTTACACACATGACTCATACCGCCATTCATTTGGAGTAAGCCCAAGGCTTAGAGGAGGGGATACAACCTCTCTATGGCCCTATTCTGTCCTAAGTTGACACACAAGTTCGGAGTCGTGAGGAAGTGCATGAGTGTGCCCCGATTAGAATGGGCTAATACAACCAATTATTACAAAAAGAACGTGATTTGCTAAACTAGACTGTTCCTTATCTAACATGAGATGAGGTGAAAGGTGATATGAAATGAACGAATAGAGATGAAATGACAGGATGGCGGAGGGAAGCGGAGTGGAGAGTGTTGGTAGGATGAAATTAGGAAACGGGAAAACCCCGAGAAAAATCCCTGTAGGGACCACCACCAATAGGGTCAGTCGCCGTGGCGTAGTCAGTAGAGTCCCTACCTTCCACTCCGGCGACCCGGGTTTGATTCCTGGCGGGGTAGGGGATTTTAAATCTCTACCTTGGTCTGGGTGTGTGTCCTGTCTTGTGTTTGTATGTGTGAATAAGATAAAAAAAAGGTTAACAAAGGTAAAACAAAAAGGGAGAACAGTATAAACGAAAGAAAAAAGTATATCCCTCCGGGACCGCCAAGATTCAAACCTGAGATGCTTGCCACGCGTCCACCAAGACGGCAACGGTAGACTTAAATTGCTTTATAAATCAGAATTTAAAAACACTGGATGATAAAATATCAACCTCATTTGGTAAACACTTGCCCGCTTTCAAAGGTATCTAGTAATAATTGAACTTGAGTTACGCCTGACTAGAGGCTATAAGGTAGCAGCCCTACCACTAGTCTTGCTCTGCGGATGGCTGGTAACCAACCCAGGGGACTTCCTACTACTCGAAGAAACTTAAGCAAAGACTGGAATGACAAGAATGGAAAAATCATCTGAGAAGAATGGCAAGAAATAGACTTCCAAAATTGGCATTCCAATATACCCCAACTGGACATAGGGACCAAGGAAGACCAAAACATCGGTGGAAAGATCAAGACCATCTTCGCTAGGTTTACCGTACAGGCCACATGGCCTAAAACGAATTTGTTCATGATGATGATGATGAGTTACATAATAATTTCTTGTGAATACTTAGAAATATTGTTCATAAACAAAAGATACGTTTTTCAAGCTGAAAATAATGTACTGCAATAATGTACCTTAATTCAAGTGGAGAAACAAACTGATGACAAGGTAATGATGATTTAAAGAGTGAAATAAGCACATATCTGGTAACATTCCCATGAGTGCAAAAAGATAGAAGTGACCTAAGTTAAAAGAGAGTCAAATCATTAGACATTAGTGCACAAATAACCCTTCAGAGAGATTTATACAATACAAATCAGACAAATTATTCGCAGAAACATTTGCAAAGCATAACGGGACTTAGGTGAAATGAACCATCAATCACAAACAACATCTTACAAGGAACCTTAAGGCCTCGTTTCATTCCCAATGGAATAAAGTCATTAGCACATCACAGAAATTATGATAAATGCCAGTAATAATGAGCAACACGGTACATGTGATCGGCTACGGTAATTATTTAGTGATTCTGCCAAACAACCAGTTAACCGCGAGTTTCTTATTCTTCCAGAACATACCTAATAATATTTAATATTCCTTGAGGTGCTGACTGGAATTGACGTGGCAACTATATTTCCCTCTGGTATTTCCAAATGACTAGGCCTTGGATGTTTAGACTTTTGTCATATTTAGGCACCAAAAATAAGCTTTAGAAATCTTAAAATAGGTTTTAAAAATACTACTGTAGGCTTTTAAAAATGTATAATGCCTCATATCGCTGTCAATAACAGCAAACTGAATGGAAAGATTGTTAAAATAGTAGAATAATAGAATGAAGAAAATTAATTAGCTACAGTAAATCTACTTATTGGCCACAAAGTAAAATTATTATCACTTTTTTTCATTGTTTCCATGCGCTGATAAAATTCAGATCTCAAGAAATGTTCTACAACTGGAAACCCATATCTGAGACGAATTATGTAAATATAATTTAAAAAATGCTATTTTCGGCTCAAAACACTAATTAGGTACAATGAGTGAAATAAAGATTTTAGGCACAATTAAATTCTTCCAGGTGCTAAACTTTTAATGAAACCAGTACTTATAAGTAGTTTTTATTTATTCCATCAGGAAAAAATAAGAAAAAATCTTAAAATGTTACGTCAACATATGACATAACTTAAGATACAACATTAATATCCTTGATGTTAATTATTTACAAACGGTAAAATAATTGTATTTATAATTAAACTAAAATTTATCAATCTATTTTACCATTAGCCCCATAGCTTCATAATGGTAATTTGGTAATGCATATATATATATATAGATAGACAGAGAAAGAGAGAGAGAGAGAGAGAGAGAGAGATAGAGAGAGAGATAGATAGAGATAGAGAGAGAGAGAGAGAGAGAGAAAGAGAGAGAGAGAAATTGGTGGGTGAAGACATAATTTATAAAAGAAATATTAAAATTTATGTAATATGAAATATGTACTTGTTCTTTTTCACGTCGTTTGTTTCAGCTATGAAACTAATCGTGACGCAATGTGAACTCCTATTTTTCTTTCTCTTTTCAAGCGCGACAGGCCTAGAAGGCCCTTGTCTACCAGCCGGCTGCTGCCTCACCTCCACATGTGTTAATCACAGGGGTGTACGATCATAAACTAGTGTAGGGGTGACATGTGGTCAGCATGTCGGGTCCTCCTGCCGTTATAGCTGGTCTTCTCAACCTGGAGTCGCTACTTATTGGAGCTACCCAAATACCTCACGATGCTGGGTGGGCTCCGGTTCCATACTGGTCGAAATTCCATGAGAAAATTTCTTCCTCTATGGAGACTCGAACTTGTCGTAACCACTCGGCTAAGGCGCGGGACGTGAATTCCTATAATTGAAATTTTTATCACGATATGCTTTTCATAATGAACGACTTTGATACACACGTCTCAAATTCAAAGGGATCCATTGCTTTAACTTACCATTCGAGGAAATATATGTTCATTAATGTTTCGCTCGAAAATTTTTGAACTATTCGGGCTGGAATCGAATATGCAAACCTTGACTACAGAAATGGACGAGCTATCACTAGCTCACATGAGCTAAAAATTAATACCATGAACAATATTTCAACATATATATATATATATATATATATATATATATATATATATATATATTCATATGTTTAAATTTAATACATAAACATTTGGGACATTAATACCCGCATTTTATTTCAAACGTCACATCACGAATTAATTATTATTCTTAAATGTGTCTCAATAATATGATTAATAGATACTACATTCATAATGACCTTTGACTTAGAAGTCCTATGACGAGTTAAAATGATATTGTGATGAGAAAAGAGAACAAAAAATGCTTATTCTATCATAACAAAAAACTATATGGTATATTGCAATACAAGTGAGGTAAGCACTTGTTACTGATCGAGAAAAAGTTTGACAAAAACGAGGCGCTTGCGCCGTTTTTTTAATTTTCGAGATCTGTTACGTGCTTACCTCATGTGTATTGCATACTGTTTTTTGGTCGATGTGACTAATTTTTATTAAATATAGTAATAAATGAATTAAAATATTGGTTGGATGTAAATGACTTCTATGAGAAAGAAACATTTGGTGTGGCTGTGGAGACATTTTTATATGTAGTACCGTGATTAGAATCTGTTTGATAATTTTATTATGGAAGGAGTCATGGCATATGATAGAGAAATTGAAGAAGCCTGGAGAGTGGGATGTTCTGCATTAATTCCGGAAAAGTCTAAATAAAGGTACGAGTTAGTATACAAAACATTCAAGAAATGTTTTATTTTACTTGCCGAACCTGTGCTTTTTGAGTCCATATCAACATTGCGATTTGTTTTGTTTGCATAGCAACCAGGTTAGATGTGGGAACGTTGACGTACTTCCAGTAACAACAATATTGGTAAGTATAAAAAATTAGTCACATCGACCAAAAAAATATTAAGAACACGTTAAAAACACTGATGTATTATATGAACCGTTTTTTTCAATGATTTCACCACTGCTATCACATTTATTATAAAATTAATAAAATGTTGGATTTTTTATAAATCTAAATAATTTTTACTTTGAATGAAGATTTATTATAAAAAATTAATAAAAATGTTCATTTTTAATAAATTTAATTATTTTATTGTGATTTAAAAATCCATAACGAATCGAAGTTACACATCTAATAATCACATATCATGATTAAAAATCATGAAGAGCCATAACTTAAAAATAAAAGGTAAAGTGATCCCATTAAAAGCATCTGAAACCACTCGGTGTAATAGAAGATTAAGGTTCCCAAATTTTTTTAGACAATTGGCACGATATGCCAGCCAGTTTATCAGCCTTGTATGATGACTCGCTTTATCCCCAGAACAAGAATCTGGTACTCACTTCCTTTAGTGACTGAAACGATCCCAAAGTCATGGTGCCGCCAGAGGATATAGTCAAATTAAAAAGTCATGACCTATCCGGACTCGAACCCCCGACCTCCCAGCTTATACGTATTGCCTTAATAAACTACGCTACGGTGCGGTGTGTCCCTAAAACTTAAAATTAATAATTAATTAACGAATTAACTACCAACTCACTCACTGGCACTATCGATCCCGGAGGTTCATTACCGCGCGGATGTACACTCTCTATATTTCCCTAACCTGTCATAGTATTTTCCAATAATTCCTTGTATAAATCACATCCCTCAAATCATCCCTAATGTCATTCTCCCACCTTATTATTGGCCTACTTGGTGAGTGCTTTTTTTTCAGCTTTTCAAACAAGAAGTTACCATCTCCTTCTTTCATTCTCCACATGTCCTCCCCATCGGAGTCTACAAAAATTATTTTTATTACATCAAATTTCCCATAAAAACTTATTGCACACTGTAAGGTGTTTTCATCATTCAACTGTCTGTTCATTTCTCTTTGGTAAGATTTTTATTTTTCTAAGGTTTTCGTTCTCAAATACGCTTACTGCAATATTTTCTTTCTTAAAGTAAGAAACGTGTTTCATATCCATACAGCCTATTATAACTCAGACACATTTTATACGTATTTTACTTTAACATTTTTGTAGCAGCCAATGTAATAGCGTGAGTTTCTAGAGTTGACCCTATGTTTAACTTCTTTCTGCACCTCATTCCTGACTTAATAATTTTCATAGGTAATTGAATTCCTGCATTTTTTAAAAATTCCCCTCATTTGTTGTTAAGTGTCCATTACACAACTAAAGAAATATCATTGTTAATTTTTTTAAAGTGTGGGAAAGTTTTGTACTTCTAGTAAAATCGAGACTTTTAACAACAAAAAAATAGCTAATTTAATACAAGTATTTTATGAGTTAGAGGACATTCCAATTCAATGTTCTTAATCGTTCAGTTAGGAAATCATCCTTTATCTTGTAAGCTACTTCACAAGTACTTGAAGAAGATTAAAGAAAATAAAAAAAGAAAAGCTTCATGAAAAATGTTAGCTGCATCTCCACCTCTCTCTTCTGACAGCCTTGACCCAACAATTTAATAAACATAAAGTACTGTTACGTCATCAGATTTCCATTCCTAGCACCCATTCATCAGGGAGATCACTCAAGACGTCCAAGCACAACCGTCGCCGAAGGATTTCTACCTAATTGGTTGACAGGACAGCAGATGACTGCAATTTAGCAATGTCTCCCATTCTATCTCATTTAAGGCATTCTCGAGTTTTATGTACAAATTATTCTGCGGAAGAGTATTTTGTACAGTACCGAACTAGCTTTACTAGATTTAAGTACAATTTAAAGCATATAATTAAAAACAAACGAAATTCAACTTTCCTTTCTTTGCATTCTCCGATTATCGTGTTTCGCACTTGTTTACTTTTTTTCCCCTACTTTTTGACCATTTTACACTTAATGGCATTATATATAAAGACATTCACCTCATTCCAAAAATTCCCCATTGTCCAAGATCGGTAATGAAGGCCGGAGACCTCTTGATTTGAATCCAGGAGTCTGATTATATCAAAATATTAATTATTTGATATGATATTACAGAATGATGTTTGTAACTTATACTTCGGAATCACAAATGCAAAATAATTCCGATGTAAAATAATTCAATATATGTACAGATGTGTGCTGCCGGGCTTAGGGATGCAACATAGTTCATAAAAATGTCGATGTTAGAACATCGATGTATTTAAAAAATAAAATATCGAAGTCGAAAACACCGATGTTTATTAACGATATATCGACTTTTTCGATGTTTTGGATGAAAATTAGAAACACAAAAGAATGTTGAAAATGTTTATTAATTATTTATTTCGTAAAATATAATTTAAAAACAACTATTTTGACAATCTTGTGCCTACTAAGCTGTTTTTCTTTTTTTAGTTTTCTTATAGTTTTCCAATTTATTTATCTCAGCTTTTTATCCACCCACACAATCAAATTCACAAACTTTGTTTGGTGGTGTCTTAGTTTAATAGACATATGTCAAATAACAAAAATGGCCGTTGATGTTGATGAGTATTGAGCGATTGAGAGTGAGGGCGAAATGCTAAATATAAGAATGTATGCATGTGGTTGAGGAAGCGAAGAGCAGCGAAAATAATACAAGAGATGGCGCTAGGCATGACAAAATATCTTTCATAAAACATCGTTCATAAAGAGTGTCGTATCGTCGATGTTGGGAATATTTAACATTGATGTTTATGAAATATACATAGATGAAACAGTAAATTACTAATGAAATAAACAAATAACATACTCAAATGTATTTGATAAACATTGTACTGTATACAGACTCTGTATAATATTCAATACTTTGCATACTGTTTCTAGTTTAGAGGAGCTGTTCGAAATGTGAACTGTCACGATCACGACATATTGTGCAGAGACGCACCATGGACTGTCGTAGATGCTCTAGTATACCAGTAGATTGTTTCACATATTCAGATGATGATTAACTAATTAATTTTTAATTTTTCTTTGTAATCTATCAGAACTTATCACGGTCCAAACGAATGCTTCATGTCTAACAAACCAATGACACATTACTTTATTATAAGTTACCTGTCATCATGGGTTCCTTATATCAAAATACTCAGGCAGTATCACTGAACAACCAGAGCAAGTTCTATTCCATCCTGTATATTGTGACGCATTGCTGATCTGTTGCTCAAATTACCGCCTTTGAATATCGCGGGTGGCAGAAGGTCTCCTTATAAGCCAATAGGAATAAGATTCGGCCAGCCAATGATTTCCGCAGCCTTGCTTTCAGGATAAATCATTTTCCAGATACGTCGATTCTAGAAAAATCTGACTCGAGGCTTCCAATAGAGTAATTTTGACTGGCGTCAATATCATTCTCTACCCTCGCAAATGTAAGGAAGACTGGGGTCTGACCGGTCAATCGTGTTCAATTGATTCATAAGTTAAAATCAAGTGTGAGGAAGTGACGAACAAGTAAATGTGATAAGTGAAGCAGTCAGCGACTATGAAGAACTGAGTTGTAAGATAAATATTGTATAAAATACTTTATTAGAAGCAATTATTTGTGTGAAATCGTTGAAATATTGTGAAATTAATAAAGTGAATTTAGAACTTTGTATAAATATCTGTGAAGTTAATTTAAAAAAAACTCGACCTCCACCTAACCTCCGCACATACATAGATACACACACACACATATATATATATATATATTAACTGTTCACGGGCGGAGGGGATGAGTTTTAGCGCTAGTGTCGCCGATCTACTGAATCTGTGGAAGGGATGTAGGAGAAAACTGTACATCCCATCACGTATTGAAATTTTTCATCTTCAAATGTGGGGGGAGAATCCCTAAACACGTGTGAAAGATCTTAACATGGTTGTCAAATTAGTCATTTAAGCACCGAACGCTCAAGCGGTCGGATCATTTAAAATCACAGTATTTGTCGTCTCTCCATTACCAGCCTGACAATAAATCACAAGTGGCAACATGCAATGAGAAGGGAAAGGAAGGGACAGCTCATTCCTAGGCGTAACCCCAAAAGTAACAGGGTTGTCAAAGTTAGTCATTCTGCCACTGGCCGCGCAGAACGACGGATCATTAAAATACATAGTATTTTTCAGCTCTCTACCTGCCAATCAAACAACATAACTCAAAGGACAGGAAGTGGCAACATAGTAAGGAATAGAAAGAGAAAGACAGTTTGTTAGTTAACATATTTTCCGCCTGCACAAAACACTTGGATGGGTAATATATATATATATATATATATATATCGTTTGTATATGGGTACAATTGAGTGGTCCAAAAGAATAGAAAAACGAAATTCAATGTTCGTCATTTTGAATATATATATATATATATATATATATATATATGGGCCTACTACTCGTGCAATTATAAATTCATATTGGTAATTACCAAGTATATTAGATGGACAGGCGAATGGAGAAGACTACATAACAGTGAGCTAGAGTACATTATCTTCATAGGAAACCAGATATAATAAAAACAGTTAAGTCTCGTCGACTCCGATGAGCAAGACATGTGGCACAAATAGGAATAAAAGAGGTTCATGGAAACTTGTAGTAAAACCTGAGGGAAAAACGCTCAGTTGGTAAGTTAAGAATAAGATAGGAAAATAACCATGATTTGAGAGAAGTAGATTATACAGGAGATGATTGGAAAATATTAGCTTAGAATGGGGATGTATGGAGAGCTTATGTTCGCGCGGCCATGAACCTATGGGTTCGATAGTGCCAGTGAGTTGCAGATAGAAAATTACCAAATACATTAATTTAATTTTACTATGAAAAATAATACAAAATAAAAATAACAATAAGTGAACTAACTATAGGCCTTAGGAGGCTCTTGCGGCAGTAGGAGTTTAAGGTTCTCACATTTTTTAGAATATCGGCATAAGGTTTCTGCCGAATTATCAGCCCTAAGTAACGGCCGCCTTTACCCGTAAATATAGGTATTGTACTCATTTCTGTTAGAAGCTCAATCGAGCCCAGAACCATGGTGCAATCAGAAGCTTAAGCCCAGTTTTAAAATCCTGATCTCCTTGTAACTCGAACTCGGGACCGTCCGGAAGCGCATAGCCTTAACCAACTACGTTATGCATGCCCTCATAAAGTAAACTACTATCTGTTTAATATTGGTACAACTTTAAAGCTTTTCCATAAATTTTCTAAATAAATATATAATTAAATAATACATTTTAGCAGTTACTAGCACTTATAATTGCCTTATCTATAATGTTAGCGGAGAGTGGAAAGCTTGCTGGATTCTGTTGAGTGAGTATTGCGTCGTTGTACGCAGAAGGTCGGTTTATTTAACACAATTCTAGCTATGCTGAACAGAACTTGTCTATACTGACTATTTAACTCATAACCCAAAAGGGAGTCAATGACCAATCATGTTTCAATGAATTTTGTTTTACAATCAATGACAGTCTTGTTTCACCTCGATAATTATCGAATTTTGATTACCAAAATAAAGAAAGCTCCGGAAAAACAGCACTATAAGTTGACGCATTTTCAAAATCCTATAGAACAACAGTGCGCATGCGCCAGAATTTATAGAGTGAGAGATAACCCACCAACGAACCACATATAATCCTTGCCACATATCGATATAGTACTAAAGTTTATACAGTTTACGCTAGATGGCAGAACGTCGCTGTAAAATTTAAATGATCAATCTTTGCAATAAATCCCCAAATCAATGTTAAAAGGCATATTAATAATATTAAAATTACCAAACGTTTATTAAAAATGGGTGTACAGTTACTTATCACTTCCTAACCCGTTCCAACCAGCAATAACCGAAAACAGTGATCGGAAAAATCATAGACTAAGTAATATACTCTATGGAGAAGAATAGCAGTCAGCCATGACAATATTGTCTGATGGTGTATTAATGTTGTGATTTGCGTATTTAAATAAATACTTTAAAATTATCAAGTAATGTTATAAAAATTATTTGAAAAAGTTTAAGATATTAAAAAATGTAAGAAAATACAGAAGAAGAACTATAGTTTACAACAATAAACTGAAAAATCAAGGGTAACCGTAACTGCTGTTCAGCCGAAAGCTCCTTTTTTTTAATATTCTGAACAGGTCAGAGTATTATTGTACAGTGACGTGACTCTCTAACGAATACGTTGAATATAGCAAAAATAAACAGATTCCTTCGACCTATACATTTGATGATTGTGTGTTCAATAACTGTGTTTTAAATACTGATTTTAATGAGTTTTTTTTAAATAATTAATTAATAGCCTATAATGTTGGTTATAATATACAGTTTCATGTGTTTCATTTTTTCTTGACTAGGGTGCATTCTTACAATATTGCGATTCTATTTGGCAATAAATAATATGATGAAGTTGCAGTGATAACAAATGAAACATACCGTAACCAAATATTTCTCATTTGTTTTCAAATAGCTTAATTTTATTAGTTATATCCATCCATCTATAGTAATTCTGCCCGAGGGCAGGTCTTTCACTGCAATCAGCATTTTCATGCTATGCTTTACAGCTTTAGTAGTGAATTGTAGGTGTGGTAGTTCCCCGTTGCTTTCCACACCGGTGAAGGAGGATGATGATGATAATGATAAGGATGATGATGATAATAGCCATATGATTTCAGGGACCGTTTGGGCCTTAAAGTTTTCCTGACATTTGTCTTAAAGGTGAGGAAAAACCCCGATAAAAACCTCACCCAGAAAAAATGCCCCGACCGGGGACCGAACCCGGGCCCGCTGCGTGACAAGGCAGCACGCTACCTCGAGACCACAGCGGTGGACTTATTAGTTATATAATCGTAACAAATGTCACTCTTAATTTCCAAATCCTCTAGATAAATTGGAATTCACTCGTGGCATTACTTATGATAATCATATAGAAGTTATAGTAACTATTCATGCATTATACCAGAGAAGTCTAACAATTCGATGAAGTCATTGAATGTTCGGTAAAACTGTAATAAAATGAATTTATTTAGGCCTATTATTCTTCGATGAGAAATCGAATACTGAAATTATTTATGATTAGTATAACTATCATGTAGTCAGTCGCAGTGGACTAATGGTCATGCTTTTTGCCTCTAGTCCCAAGGGTCGCGGGTACTAACCCGGCCGGAGTCGATAGATTTTTTTAGGACGGAAAAATCGAAGTAGCAAGTCCTCCGGGAGGGACTTTAAACCTTGGATTCCGGGTCTGAAGATTTTCAGGCTCGTAAAAGATTCTTAAGTCTGAATAAAATGGCCTCTAAGCAAAATTGACCGACCTCAACGCCCTAGTAGTACCTTAGTTGGCTGTTAGATGCCTCATTGAGTCGGTGTGTTGACCGCATGTCAATCATGACATCTATGGACAAATAAGATAACTAAAAATTAACTTGCTCTAGTAACTACTAGCAAAGGAGAGGCTCAACTATGGGCTACGCCATTATAGATGGATGGATAGATAGATAACTATTATATAGGTTACAACAACTAAAATTATGACATTAATTATTAAGGCATTATCATGAAAATAAATTAACTATTCTATAATAGGATAACCTCTATCTTGTAAAGAAAATTAAAAATAAATGTTATTCCATCCAAAAATATAGCCCAGTCTCCCCAACAATAAAAACACTCCCTTGATATAGTGCACTATTCTATAAAATTTGTAGTGGATCCATGGTTATGAATTGCATCATCTACAAAGCTAGTGTTTTATTCAACGTCTTAGGCAATTAACGACGAATTTCAAATCAGGATATGAAAGAGCCGACAATATTTTTCCTCAAAGGCCACACTTTTCAAATGTGAGGCTCTTTTACGTGCCGTAAAATATACAGACCCACGGGATTACTTCCCTTCAGAAAAAAACCATGCTCAGATCTTTTACGCCGCTAACAATTAATCGACCCCGAACCGGGTATAAATCCGTCAACCTCCGATACTAATTTATGAAATACAATATTTCGACTTACTCCTTATGGCACCAAACACATAAATACGAATGTGTTAGTATTTAAACTTCTAACACTAAACATTTTCATACAAAAATGTAATAAAATATTTGATAGGTAGGCCTAATGCCCAGGAGAAAATAGAAAATCCGTCGCACACGCACTACGTAAACAAGGCGAATTCCTCAGCAGTCGAATATATGGTGCCATTTTGCTGGTTTACAATTTTGGAGAAACTCAATTCATGATGCCACCTTATTTAAAAGTATCGGTTTGCAATGCAAACAAACTATGCATAACCGTAAGTTATTACCCATTTGGATAATGTTGTATATTTTAACACAAATTTAAATCATAGGATCTATCTACAGATTCAATTTTATTTTATTAAAAATGTTAAATGAATAGCCGGATATTAAAGAACAGACAAAAAAAAACATAACACAGAAATAAGAAGTAGAGGAATTAAACACAACAGTAGAGAAATACAGAACAAACTGGAAAGAACACTTAACAAGGATGATTGAGAATAGAATACCAAAAGCAGCATACAACTATTCGCCACGAGGAAGAAGAAGTTTGGGAAGACCAAGGAAAAGATGGAAAGAGCAGCAATTTGGAGCCGGAACAGGCTTGAGAATAAGCCTTAAACCGTGAAGAAGAAGAAGAAGAAGAAGAAGAAGAAGGAATTGAACCAGTTTCTTAGGGTCTATATGAAATATACCTTATATTTCTACATTTGGAGTTTCTTTTTTCCCTTTACAGGTGTCTTATCTTATAGGATACACTGCCAATTTAAGGGTTAATTAAATTGTATGGTACAATTTGCTTCAAGAAACTTGACGGTTGTTGGGGTCGATTATTTTACTTTGGGTCTCAGGTAAACCACTTCTAGTGGTCATATTTAGCTGATTTTTGGATAATAACTTACTCGATTTAATCTAATATCGTATAGGCCTACTGACTTTTATTGTGAAACATCGAAAATTGCGACCGTTATAACTATTTTTAAATTTTCGATTCAGGTTAAATCTACATCTAACGGTCCGATTTTCCTATTAAACAACTCGACCTTACTTTTTTAATGAATTGTTTTATGAAAAATTTGGTTTCTATTGAATAAAAGTTTCAGCCGCTAGAACATTAACGAACACACAGTCAAATACAGACACACAAACACACACACACACACACACACACACACATATATATATATATATATATATCCATAGCAATTCTGCCTGAGGGCATGTCTTTCACTGCAATCATAGCACTTTCATGCTATGCTTTGCAGCTTTGCACCCTAATTATAAGTGTGGTAACTTCCCGTTGCTTTTCACAACTGTGAAGAATGATGATGATGATAATTGTAAGGATGATGATGATGGCCGGATGATTTTCGGGGACCGTTGGGCTCTAAGCTTCCTAACATTTGTCTTACAGGTGAGGAAAAATCCCGAAAAAAACTTCACCTAGGAGTCTGTCCCGACCGGGAATCGAACTCGGGCCCGCTGCGTGACAAGGCAGCACGCTTCATCGATATATATATATATATATATTTATATGCTTAATAAGTCCACCGCTGTGGTCTCGAGGTAGCGTGATGCTATATATATATATAGTCTACTGCTGTGGTCTCGAGGTAGCGTGCCATCTTGTCACGCAGCTGGCCCGTGTTCGATCCCCGCTCGGGACAGTTTTTCTGGGTGAGGTTTTTATCGGGGTTTTTCCTCACCTGTAAGACAAATGTCAGGAAAACTTTAAGGCCCAAACAGTCCCCGAAATCATGTGGCAATCATCATCATCATCATCATCCTTCACCGGTGTGGAAAGCAACGGGAATGTACCACACCAATAATTCCCTAATAAAGCTGCAAAGCATAGCATGAAAATGCTACAGTTGCAGGGAAAGACCTGCCCTCGGGCATAATTACTATGGATGGATGCTTAATAATGGCATGTGGTATCTTGTCGAAACGTCGAAATCAGTGGTCAGAGGCCAACCTTGATTCCATGAGGCGGAAAACATAAGAAACGTTTCTTAATCTTATTATGTAGATAGGTTACATATATCATCATCATCCTTCACGGATTAGATCTTTGCCTGTTCCGATCTCACAACTGTTCAGCCCAGCGCTTCATCTTCCCACTGATCTTCGTCCTCCAGGATTATACACCAGTGCCATCTTTGGTATCCTATCCTCTGAGGTTATATATATATATATGGTATGATAAAAAAAATAAATGCCTGGACGGGATTCGAACCCGGATCTCTGAGTCTGTACCTCAGCGTGATATCCACTACACCACCAGGCAAATCCAATCCAAACACTTATTTCTTCTTATATATGTATTATATTCTCCATTATTACTAGATGTCGCGAGAACTCGGTCTTCACTGCCATCTAGTAGCTGACTATAACAAGTAATCAAATTAAAGAGAATATTTTTACTTTATAGCAGTGACGCTTTATCGATGTTATAATTAAATGTTTAACATTGAGCAATGCAAGGCTTAATATGGCATGATAAGAAAAGTAAATGCCTGGACGGGATTCGAACCCGGATCTCTGAGTCTGTACCTCAGCGTGATATCCATTACACCACCAGGCGAATCCAATCCAAACACTTATTTTTCTTATATATGTATTATATTCTCCATTATTACTAGATGTCGCGAGAACTCGGTCTTCACTGCCATCTAGTGGCTGACTATAACAAGTGAGCAAATTAAAGAGAATATTTTAACCTTATAGCAGTGACGATATATATATATATATATAAAGATCTGTAAAAAATGTTTTCAATAATATTTTCATGAGAACAGCCTCAATAAATTCATTCGATTGAAATTCGCTAATGAGAATGAAAACAAATTAGAGTGAAATACAGAAAAAGAAACAATTGCCCTCTTCGTTTCTGTTTTCTCTCAATTAGTAAAATGAAACCGTAAGACTTGTAGCTTGGCACTTGGTAGACTATAGGAGTAGACTTTAATTATGCCTGCTTCAACTCTAAAAATACCATCCTGACGGCAATACATTTCCATACTTTTTCCGTATGTGCAGCGCTACTTGAAGCAATTTCTTGCGTGACTTTAAACGTCATCCATCAGAAAGGAGTAATTTTTCACAGAATCCTAATTATGACCAGAGGCTCTTATTTTATACAATTTCTATTGTTTTATTCATTGGCTCATTTCCTTTACTCCTCTACAGCAGATAGCTGGAGTAAAATTATTAAGTCTGTCAGAATATGAGATTACATACCAAGATTTTTGTCTCTAAAATAAAAGTTATCTTTCCACTTGATTTAGGTCTAAAAACGAGAGATAGAATTATTTTAATAAAAAACGTGCAATATTTCTCCACTTACATACCAAAAACAGTTTTAAAAAAAGCTAACTAAACATTTCCTTAAACAATATATCCGTGTTTCATGTATAGGGCATACTTTCATTATTATTTAATATTTTACACTTTCTTTACCAAGCCATTTACTTAATCAAATTGTAGGTTATTACTATTATAATTACTATTATTATTATTATTATTATTATTATTATTATTATTACTATTATTATTATTATTACTATTATTATTATTACTATTATTATTATTATTATTATTATTATTATTATTATTACTATTATTATTATTACTATTATTATTATTACTATTACTATTATTATTATTATTATTACTATTACTATTATTATTATTACTATTATTATTAGGCCTATTATTATTATTATTATTATTATTATATTATTATTATTTTTTCTTGTTAACTCTATATTGTGTAGTCTATGCCTACCAGTTTTATGTATTATTAATCAACATGTAGATAATTCATAATTTTTATTATATGTAGGCCTATAATTTAACCACAGTGAAATGGAAAAGAAGACCTTACGGTCTTAACTCCATCAGGTAAAATAAATAAATAAATTAATTAAAATAAATAAAGTTATATTTTTTCTTCTTTCATTTCCCTTCTTCCACTCTTTCTTTTATTGTGGGTGAGAATATCCTTTTCGCATATAAAATCATTATACATTTTATTTAACGAAGGCCTTTAACATTTAAGGTCATTGGCGTCGCAATTCAAATTTGGGCCTCTTCTTTCAGGCTTGACGTTCTTTTACGTATCATAAACCAATGACATGGGACGCACGCTTTAGTTCTCTTGCGAGGAAATCCATGCTCGGGAATTTTGCGCCCTGAAAACAACACCTATGCCGCCAGGTTAGAATCCGCGAACCTCGCAACCAGAGTTGAGTACGGTAACCACTAGTCCACCAGAACCGACAAAAAATGTAAAAAATATTAACCCGAGAGCACTATAGGCTTCTTAATTCTCTAAAGTAAAATATTTTTGCGCGATAGTGCGTTTTGTCGTACTTACGAGTAATGGCGACCATTATTGCAAGTTCAACTTCCTACATTTCGGGGTTGCCAACCTAAATAACTGTACTGTAATATTACATTTACACCCAGGTGCGGGAAGTAAAACCACTGCCCTCTATGTATACTACGTACAATGTATATACAGAAAATATCCAAAAGGTACTGTTAATATACATTATACGAAACAAATCACTCCATTTTAAATCTACTGAACTTTATTTGAAACAATTTAAACAATAAATATGTACTTGCGGCCATGTTATCGATAATTGTTCTCAAGGCCTCCTGTTGTTTCAACCAATAAACATTGCCCACACGGTTAACGTTAGTCAATTGTTTATAATGAACGCAAATATTTCCAACAAAGATGTTATTATTTTACTATTATTTATTATTTTGAAAACACCATCGCGCAAAAAAAAATGTATAACGCTACAGAATCTCGGAAATTAAAATTCTCGCTGTCGCTCGGTTTTTAAACATTTTTCCTCGATTCTGTAAAAATCACTTCCCAATCTCGCATCGTAATATAGGCCTACTATTACTAATGAAAACCAGTGTAGCAATCGTCTTTGTATTTTTTGGAAACTTGATTCATATTTGGATAATCGGATGTCAAATAAAATGTTTAGAGTTTTCGATAAAGAGAATGAAATTTAACACTGGATTTCCTCATTTTTCTAAAAAAACTATAGTTCCTTATATTATCGAAATAGTCTATATTGTGACTCAATTAAAATAAGGTAATTTTGGAAAAGCTGCAATCACTTATTTAATCAAGGTAGCAAAGATAAAAGTGCCGATACAAGAGTTACCCAAATCAGAGAATAAGGCTATTAATCTATTTATTCTGTTCCCAATTTCGGCAAAATCTTATTTTTCTTTTTTTGAGAATTTGCTGAGAATGTCATGATGTTTAATCTAAGTATAATTTTCGTATTTGTCTATTAGAATTTTGTTCTACAATTCTCAAAAAAAAAAAGTATAGAAAATATTATTACATTCACAGAACCGTTTTTTTTTACATCTAACTAAATTTGGTTCACAATACGTGCAAAGTATTTTTCTCAAGTGATTTTTATTGTGACAATTACACTATTAGGGCTATACTTAACCAGTAATTTGTAATATTGAAATTTTAAATACTAGAGAGTCTATAGATATTATATATTATATCATTTTAGACCTGCTAAAACAAAACAAGCATAATTTATTTGGAGAAAATATTTTAGAGCAACCAACATTTCATAACACTACATCAATTATGTAAAATTGTAGACTTTCACGGCAGGTGTCTTGATTCGTGTATTTTATGTCTTTTGGGCTAAATGGTCGTGGTCTGGTTTTATTAACACTCAACGTTTCGTCTACTACTGCGGTAGACATTCTCAGGAGATTCTGCGTGCTCTTTGACCTCCTGCAGCCGACATTTGAAGAGTTAGGAGGCCAAAGAGCACGCAGAATCTCCTGAGGATGTCTACCGCTGTAGTAGACAAAACGTTGAGTGTTAATAAAACCAGACCACGGCCATTTAGCCCAAAACACATAAAATACATGAATCACTACAGCAAGTCTTTGTGCGTTACAGTTAGTTTTATATTTTGAAATGTCCTCCTAAATTTATTTTGTTTTATATTATTACCTAATACCGTTTTTTTTAATATGGTATTGATCTGTTATATATATTTTTTTTTTCTATCATTCTTCTTTGCATTAATTCTTTGTGTGTCAGAGAGAGTTTTATATTTTGAAACTTTGTCCTAAATTAGTTTTTTTTTCCTAATATCTTTAATTGCCTTCTTCAGTCTGGTATTAATCTATTCTATATTGTTTTATCGATTATTATCCACTGCATTAATTCTTTGTGTGGTAGAGTGAGATTTGCATTTTGAAATTTTCTCCTAAATGTAATTTGCGTTATATCATTACCTAATGTATTTAATTTATTTTTCAGTGTGGTATTAATCTATTATATATTGCTAAGTTTATATCATTCTCCTTTGTTTTATTTCTTTTGTATCAGAATAAGTTTTAAATTTTGAAAATACCTCTTAAATTTGCTTTGTTTTATATAATTTCCTAATGTCTTTAATTACTTCCTTCAATCTAGTACTAATCTACTCTATATTGTTTTTGTTTCTATTTTATTTCTTCCTGAATTGTTTCTTTTTTTTTATGTGCCAGGATTTATTTCATATCTTGAAACTTGCTCCTAAATGTATATTTTGTTTTTCCTCTCCCTTTGACTGAAACTTGTTAATGTATATATTCCATTTGTTTTGTTTCTGTAATTGAATTCGAGCACGAGCATATGCTCATTCGGGTGTCAATACCGTGTACAACATTTATTTGGGAATAAACTTTATTTTTATTCTCAGTTAAGGAAATGTTGAGTGATGACAACAATTATAACTAGCAATCTTAGAATATAAGTTTGACTTTTAAGCTTTAATTACTTTACTCTTTTTTTTCACTTATGAACGTTTGATTTTGTACTCGTTCATGCTTTATCTTGTCAGGTAGTGCCTGCAAAGTCAGTTTCTGGTTAATTTCTCGACATGTGATATCAAGTTAATTTGAACTGCCAATAATGCAGTTCCGCAATCTGGAAGTGAACCTTGGAAGATGGCCTGTCACTGGCAAGTGCATGTATGTCCAGAGGGGATGTAGGAGTGCTGCCAGGGACGTTCCGTTAGCACTCGAGTGTTTACAAGGTCCTTCAAGTAGAAGGTGGGAACAACACTTGTCGGATCAGTACACCACCGCGTGACAGATGGCTTACATATGAGGAACAATTGCTACCATTGTTTGTAGCGCGTGCAGCCTCTCTGCCGATACAATGCCTGCCACCACATATCTCTCTAGTCACAAATATTTTGTTTCACTTTCTAAACCGCAGTTTAATTTTCACTTCGAGTTATAAATAAAGTAACTTTCCTGATTTCAAACAGTTTAAGATGCAAGTAAAATATTCAATATGATATCTAGACGATATATATATATATATATATATATATATATATATATATAGCAATTAATTTCCTCTTTGTATGTGTGAAATTTAAGTGGGACAAGGTTGTGTCTCAATGCAAAATTCTGTATCATAATTCTTTAACTGGAAGGAAAAAGCACATACGCAAAAAATGTCAATTTGTATTTTTTATACCCTACTATCTACAAGTTTTTCTTACATCTTATAATCTAAGCACATAACTGAAATCTAAAAATTAACCACCTGGTAAAGCATATTTGTTGTGTCATTACATTTCAATTACTGCTTTATGCAAGATGATAAAAAAAACTATTGAAAAGTTGACTATTCTGACTCCTGTGTTTTCTTCCACCGGTCAAAGGATTTATGCCTGATAAAAGCATTCAGATAATGTTATACATTAAATATTCAAAGTAATTTTTGGCCAAAAAGTCTTCCATTATGGATATACAAAAAACTCTTAAACTAATGGTTATATAATCTGTGGTTAGCTTTTAGGTGTTCATTAAACATGATTTAGTTAGACATGTTAAGGGTAATTGTTGTTCACTTTACATTTAAGCTTAAATTTCATTACAGTATTTTGCTGGAAATTGAAAGAGTCTGTGACGTTCATATAAATTATTAAGACTTTCGCATATTTGTACGAAAAATGTAATATCTAGTTAGATATTTGTTTTAATAAGACCTACAATTTAATAGTTACCATGAAGTTTTAATATCATTTTAAAAATCAGAATTACTATCATCCTATATGGATTAATCCATTCGAATTTGCAAACTGTTATTAGAGGTGTTTGCCTAAAAAGCAACTTGAAAAATCTAAGTTTCTATGTTTCTATTGTCTCAGTATAAATTATTTTTATCGTATTGCTACTTAAATTATAAGTTTGAGTTTGATTCTCTGTCGGGACAAATTTCTTGGGTAATTTTTTTTTTTCGGTGTTTATCCTCACTAATAAGAGAAAAGTCGGGAAATATTTCGCTCAAACGGTCCAAGAACTTCATCTCGACATCATATTCATCAATAACATATTCGATATGTTTAATGTGAATGTGTTTATGAATGGCGTGTTTCGTCTTAATGTTGTGTTGTCTCGGAGGAGGCTCTAACATTGAGCTGAACATTCATTCGGAGAGGTCATCCATTTTCTTGTGTTGTCAAAAACGTATATGTGCGTTCCATAGTTTAAAATCCCTCTCGCGACAAGTAGTGCCATTTAATGTCCGGTTGGCGTGTGCATGTAAAGTACCTAAAGTATAAGGTAAGAGACTAAAATAAATGAATGGATTGAAAAAAATAAGTTGCGTATTTCTTAGTAAATCTATACATAATCTATCTAAAAAAGCGTCACTGCTTTCCAACTACTATAGACAATATGATAAATATTTGGGATCCCAAAAACATTTAAACAAAATTATTTGAAAAATAACTCGAAATTATTGTTCAGATTAGTGATTAAATTCTTTTTTAAATAAATAAATAGCTGTACTTTTTCAGTTTCTTTAAAAGTTCTGGTCGAACTTAATTTCATTTAAAAAATGTTCCACTCTTTCCTACGTGGTATATAAATGTGAAATGTCACAATTATATTGTTATTCACCTAATCCTTTCAGTTCCCACATTGTGAATTTACTATTTATGGATATTTTCTGTATTAATATATTGTATTGAACATACACCCAGGTTGAGAAGACCAGCTATAACGGCTGGGAGGCCCGACATACTGACCACATGTCACCTCTACACTGGCTTATGATCGTCTACCTCTGTGATTAACACTTGTGGACGTGAGGCTTGCAGCCGGCTGGTAGGCCAAGGGCCTTCTAGTGTAGACTTGGAAAAAAAATTGAACATACACAAAAAAAAATTGTCAAATAGTTAATTTGTTTATATTATATTCTTCAGGAACATCTGAAGAATTTTATGTAAAACTTCATGTTAAAACTAGATACTATTTGAGTGCCATGGTCAAAGACGCGTGAAGGCGGATGTATTGAAGTTGTTTATTCAGGAAAGAACCGCTCAAATAGAATTTTAGACCCTTTACATACCAGGAATCACCCCATTGGTGATATTTTGTTATATAAAGGGTGCAATAAATCATTATGTGGTTATTTTCTGAAGAAATAGCTTTAACATAAGTCCGCCTTCATATGCCTTTAATCATGGAATTCACTATAGATGTATATGTGCATTGTAATGTTAATAAAAAACATTCAGAGACATAAAAATAAAACAAACTTACGTCTAAATACGCCATGATTAAATAATCACCCACGCAGTTAGATTTATTTTTCTGATTTTCTAAAGATAATTCAATGAATGCTTACAATTTACTCAAATTTGTACGACTCCATGGCTCGACATGCCTACATCCCTTGCCCTACCAGCCGATTGCTAGCCACACAACTACATATGCTAATAACAATGGTGGATGATTATCCAGACAGTAAAGAGGAGACGTGTGGTCAGTATGTCCGAACTCAGTCGCCTGGTGTTCTCAACCTGAACCCGCTAGAAAATCCACAATACGCTGAATGGGCACCGGTCCCATGCTGGCTGAAAACTAGGTGAAAAAATTCTTCCCTATGAGGACTTGAAACAGCGCAGGTATGGGCATCGGTTCCACACTGGCCGAAATTTGGTAACAAAAATTCTTCCCCATGAGGACATGAAACAGCGCAGGTATGGGCACCGGTTCCACACTGGCCGAAATTAGGTGAAACAATTCTTCCCCATGATGACTTAAAACAGCGCAGGTATGAGCACCGGTTCCACATTGGCCGAAATTCGGTGAAAAAATTCTTCCCCATGATGACTTGAAATAGCGCAGGTATGGACACCGGTTCCACACTGGCCGAAATTCGGTGAAAAAATTCTTCCCCATGATGACTTGAAACAGCGCAGGTGTGGGCACCGGTTCCACATTGGCCGAAATTCGGTGAAAAAATTCTTCCCCATGAGGACTTGAAACAGCGCAGGTATGGGCACCGGTTCCACATTGGCCAAAATTCGGTGAAAAAATTCTTCCCCATGAGGACTTGAAACAGCGCAGGTATGGGCACCGGTTCCACATTGGCCGAAATTCGGTGAAAAAATTCTTCCCCATGAGGACTTGATACAGCACAGGTATGGGCTCCGGTTCCACATTGGGCGAAATTCGGTGAAAAAATTCTTCTCCATGAGGACTTGAAACAGCGCAAGTCTAGATAAAGGGATGATGTCTTAAACCGCTTGCCTACGACGAGGGACTCAAATTTATATATTTTATGTTATTTGAATCTGGACATGTCCATTTTATACAAAAAAATGAACAAATGTTTTGTTTTATTTTATTTAGTAAATTATAGTCGACAATAGTGAAATACAGAACAAACTGGAAAGAACACTTGGCAAGGATGACTGAGAATAGAATATCAAAAGTAGCATACAGCTATTCACTATGAGGAAGAAGAAGTTTGGGAAGACCAAAGAAAAGATGGAAACAGCAGCAATTTGGAGCCGGAACAGGCTGGTAAATAAGCCTAAACCGTGATGATGAAGAAGAAGAATAAGAAGTAAATTATAGCCTTTCATATTCATGAACGCTATAAAAAACTTAATGCATGCATAGATATACTATATATATTTTCCCTTATGCTATTATCATTATTATTATTGTGTAACCAGAATATTATTATAATGATAATTGATTAGGTGAACACAATTTGTATGCCATATACCCAGGGCATTCAATCAACCTAGATGTCACGCTAAATTGACAATCGACACATGCGCGTGGAGATCACATTGCGATTTTATTACTCAAGTAGGTCTATAGAGTTTGTGTACACCACAAGGACTAAACCAATTAGGGTTATCTCTAAAAAGGTCATCCCTTGGTATCACCATCATTAAGTTCATTGTCCAGTTAACCAATAACATCATTACCATCTAATTTTCTGCGTGGTCACCTAGATTATCAACATTGTCATCAATATACGTGTTGATCAATTATAAAATAGCGGAGTATGAGGGGGAAGGTTTTGGGAAGAGGAATATACACACGTTACATAGGGATATGGTGAAAGCAAGATGATGAAGGGGTGAGTGAAATCTTGCCAAGAGAGGTTGGGTAAATATTTGGTCGGCCGGGTAGGACAAATATTGGACATACTCCTAGCCCCAGGTTCATTACCAGACGCACCTTTGTTCGTTGGCGTAACAATGTGTAAATTTAATCTCCCATTTCCCCCACCTACCTTCCCTCTGTCAAACACGCACTCTTGTTTTTCCAATATTAATAACAAGATGCGAGGGTGAATTTGTAGTCTAAGCTCTGCTTGCAAACTATGCTGCAAGTGTATTTTTCTTCTTAAAGCACTTCTCTTTTCAAAGTTATGTTCCACGTTGTCTCCTCTGAAAGGTGTTGCAAAACATCGTTTGCAACTACTCTGGATTACAAGAGAAGTTAGAGAACTTTGTTGTCGTGTGGCAAAAAATAATGTTAACGCTAAGATGGATCACTTAATGAGCTTCAATTACTGAACAGCATAAACATTATAAAATAATTTTAATTCATATTACAAACGAGGTAACTTATATTTATAAAACAATGTTACCCTGGAAACGCATGCTATTACGCATTACAGAGACTCTTTGTCATTCCAGCTTCACCAAAAAAAACTTTAAACTGGAAATATATAAAACTGTTATTCTTCCAGTTATATAAACTCCTCGGTGCGAGAGGCCTAGAAGACTTACCAGCCGGCTGCTGGCCTCACATCCACATGTGTTAAACACAGAGGTAGACGATCATCAAGCCAGTGGAGGGTTACATGTTGTCAGTATGGCGGGTCCCCTAATCTTTATTGTTGGTTTTCTCAATCTGGAGCCGCTACTTATATATAAACTTTAAAGAAAAATAATCACATTAATAAACCTGCTACCACATACTTTATGCAAATATAATTTTCTAGCATTTTTTAGGTTATGAAGTTACGAAAATTTCGGAAAAATATTTCCAGTAGAAAAGCGTTTTGCATCTTTTACTGACTATTTAACTCATGCCCCAAATGGGAGTCAATGACTAATCACGTTTCAATGATTTCTGTTTTACAACCAATCATAGTCGTGTTTCACCAAATATGTATCAATATTAAATTTACCATATTAAAGAAAGCTCCTCCTTTTTAATATTCTGAACAGGTCTGACCATTATTTTGCAGTGACTGACTCTGTAAGAAATACGGCTACCAGATTGTATATATAGTGCATGGATGCCAACACACAGCGCTTGCAGGAGTTAATATAAAAACATGTGTAGCAATTGATTATACCACCGAAAAAAGAAACCACTGTTTGCACTTTCTTAAATGTATTTTTTCCCAGGTAATAATCCAGAAAAATATAATTGTCACATTTACTTCATACGACATCAGAAATGAATTAATATACAGTTTGATGTGTTTCATTTTTTCTCCACTAGAGAGCATTCTTACAATATTGCGTTCCTTTGGCAATAAATAGTATGATCTGGTTGCAGTGATAAACAAAAGAAGCAATTGAAGCGTACCAATCGTTTCTCATTTGTTTTCAAACATCGCCGTTTACATTAAATATATAAATATTTTAAAATAACTATAGTTAAATAATGATTTGTGAGTAAACAGCTTAATTTTATTCGTTAAATAGTCCCAACAAATGCCACTCTTGATTTCCAAATTATCTAGATAAATAGGAGATCACTCGTGGCATTACTTATGATAATTACCTATAGGCCTATGTGTGCTGACTGAGAAATAATGCATAGCGATAATCTTCTTAATAAATGTTATGTGTAAAATGTTTAACAATTTCTTCATCGTCATCATCGTCATGGTAAATTTCTTCTTTTTTAATATTGATCAATGAGAAATTAATGTCTGTAATATTTAAAATTTTAAACTCGTACTTTTTTAACTTCGCCAGAATGAATTCCTTCGACCTTGTTTCTTCATACCTGTTATTTCCGAATGTATTAGGCATATTAGACCTATTATTATTATTAGTATTATTATTAGGCCTATTATTATGATAATTATCAATACTTTTCTAAAGTTTCTTGAACCACAATCATGGAATAAAACTGCAGAAAACAAAACATTTCTAAGGATAAAAATTAAATAGCGGCAGTTTATTTTAAATTCGAAATATTTGAGCTTTTATCACTAAGCTATAGTATTGTGCTTTGTGCAGTGTTCAACATTTTGTTTACAATACAACACATTATAACTGTCTGTATTAACTGAAAATGGACCTATGTGAGATTACATAAGTACAATCTGTAAGCTGTTTATTTAGCTGAAAACTACAGCCACTCTTACCATTTTCCAAGTTTATATTGAGCAACCAGTTATATTGCAAGGTTTATGTTTTGTGTAAATCACGTATGTTAGAGATTATATGAATCAAGTACCTGTTTTGTAAGTTTCTCTGTCCGTTGTATTATTGTTACTATTATTAATTTATTACTACCATTGATATTACAGCGGCTCCGTGGCGCAAGCGGTTAGACTCTCGCCTCTCACCGCCGAGGTCCCGAGATCGAGTTTCAGTCACTCCATATGCGTTTCATAGTGAACGGAGCTTGGGCAGGTTTTTCTCGGGATTTCTCCCGTTTTCCCTTGCCACAAATTTCATTCCACCATTTCTCCATAATCATCTCATCTATTTCATTCTTCCGCCCCTGTGACGGTTTGTCAGGGATGGTCGACCGGCACCCTTGTAGTTCACAGACCTCTATAAATATTAGGGGCTTCATCTCATCTCATTCCTCGACCCGACCCTAATTTGGACAAGAGTTCAGGATATATATTTTTTATCATTGATATTGTATTAGGGGCTTCATCTCATCTCATTCCTCGACCCGACCCTAATTTGGACAAGAGTTCAGGATATATATTTTTTATCATTGATAATAATAATAATATTATTATTATTATTATTCCCCCGAGGAATATCGCGTTGTCGTGGCGGAGGGGCTTAGTACCTGATGATCCAGACGGCTTACTGAGTGAGTCTTTTGACTACCAGTGGGCAAGAGGTGAAGGGAAGCTAAGAATATTCCACAACGGGCGGATGTGGCTCGATAGTTTTGGTAGACAGCCCATCTAGGAGAAGAGGACTCCAAAATTAAACTCCTGGTCCTCCAAGTTGGGGGTTGATGCAACGGGCTAACTCCCCGTTCATCGAAAAAAAAAAAAGCAATGTTAAAAAACCCAATGAAGCACAATGAAACTAAGAGGGAATGGGAAATAGAAGAAGATATATGGATGAACAGACAAGAATGGAAAAATGTGTAATTAACTGTGAACATGGGTACCGGAAAAATGTATATTCATTGTAAAAGCCGGAATAATAAAAAAAATTAAAATATTATTATTATTATTATTATTATTATTATTATTATTATTATTATTATTATTACGATTGCCGTCGTTACAAGATAAAATGAATCTTGCTTATTCGTGAATTTCAAGTCTATGTGTCTGAAAATCTCGTAAACAGGGAAAGTAGCCAATAAGGAAAGATTTGCTGCATTCTGACAAAGGACGAGAGTGCCGGAACCTTTAAATATCTTAAATGTGGGAACGGAATGAAATTTTTGTCTCACATAAATATCAGGATGACTTGACCCTAGTAAAACAGAATTCAACCCCTAGCACTTGAACAATAATCCATATAGCAGAGAGAGTATACGTTTTTGTATCGCTAGCAGTGATCCCTCTCGCAATTCAAGAGGAGGACAACGCGCGCACACAATCCGGAACCGGAAGCCCATATAGAACGGACTTGGATGAGGTCGTTCCGCCGTCCAGGCCGGAACTTCCGGTAGAGTGTGGAATCCATAAAAACTGTGCCGCCATTTCCCGAGTCAGTGGAGAACTTACAGGACGTGTTCATTCACCGGCGTCCACCCTGCGTCGTCTCGGCCCCCTGGCACCAAGGACGTCGGTCAACGTTTCCTACATCCATTCGCATCTCATGCGTCTTCAGTTTACATTTGCATACAATTCAGCAGTAAACAACAGTGAGGGAATTTTTCAACCTGCTTTATGAAAAACATTCCGTTCTACAATAACCGTTAATCATCTATTCTGTATCTTGCGACAATATCAATGGCTCTCAAACTGTGCGACGTCTCGAGTGTAACCGAACGTGGCTGTAGGCAAGATTAAACATATTAAATTAATCATACAGTATGTTATTAAAAGTGGTTAAGGCAAGATGCCTTGGCGTAGAGCTAAGGAACTTGCGTTGGTTCGAGTCTCCATGGGGAAGGAATTTTTTCATGAAATTTCGGTCAGTATGGGACCGGTGCCCACCCAGCATCGTGAGGAATTTTGGTAGCTACAATGAGTAGCGGCTCCAGGTTGAGAAAACCAGCTATAACGGCTGGGGGACCCTACATGCTGGCTATATGTCACCCCTACACACAAGGATGATCTATGAATAACACGTGTAGATGTGAGGCCAGCAGCCGGCTGGTAGGCCAAGGGCCTTCTAGGTATGTCGCGCCATGGAGTTTGGTTTTGTTATTAAAATAGTATTTAATCACTGAATAACATCTAAACAATATATTAGCATTAATAATAATAATAATAATAATAATAATAATAACTTGTTGGCTCTATTGAACCTGGGCGCACAGACTTAAGCCCTCCATGTATCCTATCCTGAGAGTTAAATATTTTTTTAGTAATTCCCTCTATAATTCACCCCCCCTCAAATAAGGATTAATGCTATTTTCTACCTTTATTCTTGGGTTGCCTACCGGTAGCTGGTCCTCTGATTTTCCTGTAAAAGTCTTCCGTTCTTCATTCCTGTCACATATCATATCCATCGAAGACTGAAATTATTTCGTTTTCCTATAAGTTTATGTAGATCACTGAGAAGTAGTTTTCTCATTTACTTGTTTGCTCGTCTTTCTTTGACCCAAAATGTTTCCTTATCACTTTATTCTCAACTACTGGCAATCTTTTTTTCCTTCCTTGAAGTAATATACCATGTTTCGCACCCATATTGTGTAAATGCAAGAATGAACGTTTTATATATTACACGCTTTATATTAGCTTGACCTGTATCTATCTATCTATCTATCTATGTAAAGGAATCTTTCAACGCGATTTTCACCCACTTCAAATCATTGGATCGACTTTAAACTTTGTATACTTGTAAAAAAACCCGTGGCAATACAATAATTTCATATTTTGGTTCTAAAACCATGGCCTAAATCATCAGAAAATAAAAAAGTTTCTTTGTATCTATGTAATGGAATTTTTAACACGATTTTCACCCACTTACAAACATTGGATCGACTTGAAACTTTGTATAAGTATAAAGGACCCGTGACAATACAATAATTTCATATTTAGTTTCTAAAATTCTGGCCAGAATCATCAGAAAATAAAAAAGTGTCTTTGTATCTATGTAACGGAATCTTTGAACTCGATTTTCACCCACTTAGAAACATTGGATCGATTTGAAACTTTGTAAACTTGTAAAGGATCCGTGACAATACAATAATTTCATATTTTGTTTCTAAAATTCTGGTCAGAATCATCAGAAAATCAAAAAATGAAAACTGGTATAATAGGTTGCGGACTTGTCGACTTCTTAGTCAATCGTCGTAAGAGCTCAGTTGGTAGAGCGGTTAACTCTAGTGGTATATAATTTCAGCAATCCATAGGTCGCTGGTTCAAATCCGGCTGGGAGTTTTTTTAGAAGAGTATTACTTTTAGCTCATATTACAATAGTATCGAATGTAAAGATATTTAGCTTCATTTTTATCTTATTCTGTAAAATATTAAAACTAAAAAATAAAAAATAAATAATAGTTTTAAAAAACTAAAACAACACGCTTTATTAGAAAACCGAACTAAAAGAATGAAAAATAATTTTAATTTCCAACACGCTTGGGATAAATAATTTTACCATCAAAAGCGTGGGGTGCTCTTGATGATTTTTATATTTTCTTCTTAGAGACTTTACTTTTACCAATATCTGTTTATTATCAAATATATTAATTGATAAAGATCACCCCACGCTTTTGATGGTAAAATTATTTATCCCAAGCGTGTTGGAAATTAAAATTATTTTTCATTCTTTTAGTTCGGTTTTCTAAAAAAGCGTGTTGTTTTAGTTTTTTAAAACTATTATTTATTTTTAGTCTACGTTTAACATTTTTCAGAGAATATGGAATGACAAGAGTACCAACCATAATGTGTTTTTTATGCGTTTTCAGACTTGATCCTACGTTTCTTTTCTTTCTGCGCCTCATTTCTATTTGTGATTATTGTTCTTAAGCATTTCAATTAAGCCATTTCTTAAAAAATCTCATTTGTTGTAAAAGGCCCCTTTTCATTTTTTAATAATTTATTTCTACGTGTGATCATACGCTGAATTTAATTTTACATTTATTTCCAGTCCCATTTTCTTGGTGTAATTTAATAGAATGTGTGTGTTGATGTTCAGTATGTGCTCACTATCGCCTAACAATACTTAATATACCATCAGCTGATTATTACCAGTGATTTCTTTATCCTCTATATATTTGATTACATGTACTACTAAGAACAATTAAGTCTAGTACGCTGCGACGGGCAGGACATGTGGCACGAATGAGGATTGAAAGAAGACACGGAAAATTTTTATAGTAAATCCAGAGGGAAAGCGTCTAATAGATAATCCAGGAAGAATAAGGAGGGAGAAGAACATTGATAATTATTTATGGGAGGTGATTTATACAGGTAATAATTGGAAAATATTTGGCCATGATACGGATGTATATATGTAGTCTATATGTATGTCGCGATAACTCGGTCTTCACTGCCACCTAGTAGCTGACTATAACAAGTAAGCAAATTAAAGAGAATAGTTTTACTTTATAGCAGTGACGCTTTATCGATGTTATAATTAAAATTTTAATTTGCTTACTTGTTATAGTCGCTATAGGTGGCAGTGAAGACCGAGTTCTAGCGACATCTAGTAATAATGGAGAATATATATGTATATATATATAGTCCACCGCTGTGGTCTCGAGGTAGCGTGCTGCCTGTCACGCAGCGGGCCCGAGTTCGATCCCCGGTCGGGGCAGTTTTTCTGGGTGAGGTTTTATCGGGGTTTTTCCTCACCTGTAAGACAAATGTCAGGAAAACTTTAAGGCCCAACCGGTCCCCGAAATCATATGGCTATCACCATCCTCATCATTATCATCATCATCATCATCATTATCATCATCCTTCCCCGGTGTGGAAAGCAACGGGAAGCTACCACACCTACAATTCCCTAGTAAAGCTGCAAAGCATAGCATGGAAATGCTATGATTGCTGTGAAAGACCTGCCCTCGGGCAGAATTACTATGGATGGATGGATGGATATATATAAGAAAAGTAAGTGTTTGAATTGGATTTGCCTGGTGGTATAATGAATAGCGTCCCGCGCCATAGCCGAGTGGTTAAGGCAGGAAGCCTTGGCGCAGAGCTACGGGACTTGCGCTGGTTCGGGTCTCCATGGGGAAGAAATTTTCTCATGGTGTTTCGGCCAGTATGGGACCGGTTCCCACCCAGCATCGTGATGCATTTGGGTAGCTACAATAAGTAGCGGCTCCAGGTTGAGGAAACCAGCTATAACGGCTGGGGGACTCGACATACTGACCACATGTCACCCCTACACTGGCTGATTATCATCTACCTCTGTGATTGACACATGCGGATGTGAGGCCAGCAGCCGGCTGATAGGCTAAGGTCTTGTAGGCCTGTCGCGCCAGGAGTTTTTTTATAATGAATAGCACACTGGGGTACCAACCCAGAACTCCGGGTTAAAATCCCGTTCAAGCATTTATTTTTCTTATCATGTCATATATATATATATATATATATATATATATATATATATATATATATATATATATAAGGAGAATTCATGTTCGCGCGTCTATGAACTTGCAGGTTTGAAAATACTGGTAAGACAGTCAGTAGTAAAGAATACCTTTAAGAATAGTTCACAGAGACTATACAAATGAACCATCACTGAATTTCAAATCTTGCTTAAAGGAGCAGATATTGTCAGATACATAAAATCTCAAAAAGCTCAATCGGTTAAGACAAATAGTAAGAAGGTATCGTTCGAGAGCGATGATGAAAACTGATTGGAAACTGATAGAACATAGATTGGAAAACCTAGAAAATGAATGGCAAAATTGTGTACTACACGATATAAAAATAATGAGAACTAACAACAAAAAAATTAAATCAAGCAACAGAAATGGAATATCATTGGTGAGAAAGGTAAGTTTCGTATCATAAAGGGAAGAAAATGAAGAAGAATATAATTAATTAATTGGAATAGCTTATATACTATAGCATTCCAAGGTTCTCGACTATAGGTCTGTTATAAAATTTCTTTATATAAATATTCAGTAGGCGGCTCCATGGCGCAAGCGGTTAGACGCTCGCGTCTCTCCGATGGGGTCCCGACATCGAGTCTCGGTCACTCCATGTGGGTTTCGTGGCGGACGAAACTGAGCGTGGACTGGTTTTCCTCGGGGTTTCTTCCGTTTTCCCCTGCCACAAATTTCATTCCACCATTTCTCCATATTCATCTATTTCGTTTTATTTCGTTCATCCGCCCCTGCGACGTTGCGTCAGGAATGATCGGCCGGCACCCTTGTAGTTCACAGATTTCTATAAATATAGGGGCTGAGTTGGACACGAGTTGAGGGTATTTATTTATATAAAGATTCAGTAATGGTATGCACTCATCCTCGCGAGAAAAAAAAAGCGAGTAGCTAATTGATTTGAATGTATTGGAATTATGATAGGGCCTATAGAAATGTTGTGCCAACAACATAATACAGTGCACTGTCCTTGATTATTACTAATAACATCGAATTCCATCGATATTGGCTCTTCAGATGTGTCAAGCGATACATTTAAATTGATATTTATATTGTCAATTAACTCTTAATGTATGAAAATATTAACTAAAGCATTTGATTTCATTGTTTGTTCATTGCTGAGCCATCCGAAACAAGTTGTGTGTACATCGAGTTAGGTAAAGGTTATGACGTCTTATTACAGCGACATCTAGTAATAATGGAGAATATTATATATATAAGAAAAGTAAGTGTTTGAATTGGATTTGCCTGGTGGTATACTGGATAGCACGCTGGGGTAGGAACCCAGAGGTCCGGGTTTAAATCCCGTTCAGGCATTGTCAATAACCAGGCTGAAATGCTGCAACTGCTGTTAACATTGTAATCCATTCTTTATTAATCTCACTGCTGATGAGACCAGCCATGATCATTTATGAGAAAAGTGACGTTTAGAGTGAGAATAAAGAGTTAAATATTCGGTTACCAAGCTACCACACCTACACAATTCTCTAGTAAAGCTGCAAGCATAGCATGAAAATGCTATGATTGCAGTAAAGGACCTGCCTTCGGGCAGAATTACTATGGATGAACGTTATTCCTATGTTACATCAGGACTTGCCTCGAGTAAGATTTGTATTTTAAATACCGTGCTAAACCTGAAGAAATTCGGGGGGAAAAAAAGACTTGGAAGACGAGATAGAAAATTTCGACGTAGAAAGTGATCTAAATGTTTGTGAAAATAATAATAAAGCGGGCGAGTTGGCTCAGACGATAGATTTTGTGACTCGCATTCAGGAGTTCACGTGTTTAGTTCCCGCTACACACCAAGTCAAGGAAAATTTTGAATTCTGTTATCATTTCCTAGAATAATATCACCATTAATCGTTATAATTCATTTAAAAAATCAATTTAAATGAACATGTAACAGGCACATTTATAAATCCAGAAGAGAAAGTACGTATTATGACATATGGGAAATCATATAAAAATGAAAAATGAATTAAAATATTGATTAATTAGCTATTGTATAGGCCTATAGAAAGTGCAGTAGAAAAACAGAATAAAAATGTAAAATGTTTACCGGCCGGGCTAGCTCATGTGGATGTATGCCTATCTATCGGGTATACCTGGCGTGTTTTAATTGGTAGATTGTGTAACAAATGCCTGATTAAATCCCAAGACCCTCCATAGTACACTGTTGAGGAGGTAAGTGGCACTAATGACTGCTATTCCTTCGTCGAATGGTGAAGTTAAAAAGTTAAACTTGCAATCACCCTTGGTGCTTTCCGACAAGATATAAGCTATGTTCCGACACCGCATCATCCATCACACACATGACTGTTAAACATACAACACATCCTACGCTGCTCTCTGTACGCGACACCAGTATTCACGACGTATTAGTCAATCAAACTTGGATTAGGTTTGAAGGGATGGCGTTGTTTAACATATACTTCATATTGAAAATAACGAAGAACCGAGTTAGTTTCTAATATCACCGTTACTATTTCGATCTTTGCCATAATATGTAATTATCCCTTTGCGGTTCTCGATGCAGAAAGTTAACTATAAGCGCATCGCGGAATATACCCAAAAAGCTCTAAGCACACGAACCGAAGAAGAGAAGAGAAGACGAGGAA